>OW804102.1:60499050-61099050 GCA_942159475.1 Sthenelais limicola | reverse complement strand
TGATATTTTTCAAAGTTTTTTTCACAAGATCACATCATTGGAATGTTCTGCTTTTTGGGGAGGTTATTACTGAAAGCTATATCAATTCATGTATCAAATTTCAGGACAATCTATCCAATATATTCTTTCGTTTTAAAGGTCCTTATATGAACTACATTTAGTTACTTTACTGTTTATTGACCCCCAGAAATATTGGAAACTGGTTTATAAAAAACGAAAATATCAAACTTAAAATCTAGAAACACGTATAAGATTATTAGACTGTTTACTATCATTGGAATCGGCTTGATCTCATCTTTTCAAATATAATGATATCTCAAAATTTATTTTTTGCGACTTGTGATTTATTTTCCTGAAACACATCAGAACTAGGAGCAGAGAAAACTACCATACACAGTTAAACCACAATAGTTCTCATCAACTACATTATAATCTACAAAGCACGTTTTTCATCTGCCAAAGCCAGTAGCAAACCAGAAGCTAAATAGCTTGTGTAATTATTTAATTATACATATACCAGATAGATGCGAAGCCTGTCTAGGAGGCTAGATGTGGCTTAGGGTTTACTATGTTTAAAAGTATTGTTAGAATCATAAGCCACAAGGAAATCGCACAATTTTTATTCAGGGTTCATTTAAATGCATTCAACTTCCGAACTATTCTGCACTCAGTCAGTTCATAGAATACTTGTTCCTTGGCATTTTTATTTGCAAGAAATGTGTATGTGGGTCAGATTTTCAGAAAATGTACAATTGGCAGCTGTGCACATTTAGTCAATTCTGCTAAATTAGGCTGCAATTTGGTCAATACTAGGTAAATTGGAGTATATTTGGCATTGCATTGATTCTAGCGATCTGTTTGGTTAGGTTGAACTGTATTTTGAACTTTATTTTCGTCTGAAATTTGGGTTGTTTGAGAAGATAGGCGATTGTGAATTGTACATTTTCTGAAAATCTGACCCATATCATTGCAAACACAACGTTTTCTATTCATTAAAAAAGGATTATCCAGTACTCACCGATTTGTCAAGGCAACAGTGGAATATGAAGATGAACACCCCCTGTAGCACAATAGGAATTAAATAATTTGAATATGTGATAAATATTAAATAATTTGATTTGATTTGATTTGAAGAATTCTTTTATTTGCAAGAATGGTACAATGCAGAAGGTAGTTACACCAAACATGATACAAGCATATCATTTCCTCCGGTGAATGCCTTAAATTTGAAAAATAAGTCGCAAATATGGATTTTCAGATTTTTTATTTGAGGTATTATATATTTGAAAAGAGGTCAAGTTAATTCTAATGATAGATTAGTAAACACTAGGACATCTAATAAGTATTTCTATATTTAAAGTTTGATATTTTTATTTTTGAATAAACGTTTGCAATGTTTCTAGATGGGTAATTACCAGTAAAGTGACTAAATATACTCCACACAAAAGCCTTCAAAACGGAGGGGTATATTTGATACAATGTCCCGAAGTTTGTTACATGGACTCATATGACTATAAGTGCTAACCCTCTGAAGATCAGAACATTTCAACGCAGAGATTTTGTGGGAAGAACTAGTTGAAAAATATAAATTTTGCGACTTGTGACTCATTTTCTTGGAACACATCACATCACATATAAGGATGAAGTTGAGGAAATCGGTTTCCCATTTGTTCAGTTTTTTAAGAATAGCGTTAAGCAACGAAAATATAATGCTTCAAATACAGAAAGTCGAATCAGTATCTTGTTTAGATTTCCCTGTCTTTTCGTAGCATAATGAAATTAGACTGGCGGTTAAGGACTACTCTTGTGATATAATGTCCCTTGTTAACATTGTACTTCACATACAAAGCAGGGCCTACAGCTGCTTCTTGAAACCAAAATAACTGTTAACTCCAGCCATTGAATCACAAAGTATCTCTCATTCAGTTCTTATAGCAGATGGCACAATGAGGGGTTCAAACTGATCGCGACCCATCAGAAAACGGGACAAACCCCAAAGTGGTGAGTTCCCATTTTCTGACGGGTCGAGACCAGTTTGGACCCAAACAGAGTGCCATTTGCTATTTATTACACACTCTATTTGGATGTTAAAAAGTAAATTTAACTTGTATAGCCTATAGTTTAGCTCGAGGAGGCTTTATTCACTGCAATTTGTAGGCCTAAGTTATGTGGTCAGGACGACATCAATTCTAACTGCTTTGTAGGTCAGGCCTACGCTGCGCCCATGAGATTGCATCTTTGCCTGAACTAACCATGTGTGCAGTTTGGGGCAACCAAACTACCCCCCCCCCCCGCCCACAAACTGCACCTTTCTAACTGCCCATGTGTGCAAACAAATATGTAAGCTACCTTGGTGTTAGGCTGGATAAGGCATGCAGTGTGATGTAGCAAACTGGATACTGCCAGTTAAAACATCATTATAAAGTCCAACAGTTAGTAGAATCTGAGCTGCCCTATGTGCATTGGAAAATCCACCAGTGCATGCAAAAGTGCCACTGACCAGTCACAGAAGTGCAATCCTCTCAAAAAAGCAGTTTTGCACCTGGTTTTGCAACTGATGCAATGTGCATCATCAGATGCACTCCAAAAATGCGTATCAAATTTATGTATATAAATCGGGTATCAATGCACTAGCTACATGCAGTGGGATTAATGGATGTCAGTCAGTCTAGAGGAATTGATACAATTCATACATTATAGTATCTTTTATTCTGTCTCAAAAATATAATTTTATATTTCATCAGGCAACATATGAACACATTCATGGTGAATACAGCGCTTTTTCAATGTAACTGTTAAAGCCCTATGAAGAAAAAAATACTATAAATTAAGCCTCTACCTAAAATCCTGTTTATTTGTATGAATAGCGATGAATGAAGGAATAACTTTTACAAAGTAATTCCCTCCCTCCCTCTCCCTCACATAGCAATAGCAATGAAAGTGCTTCACTGAGTGCATTGTAACTGGGTCTTTTACACCTGGTCAGTAGCACATCGTTGGGAGCTTTAGAACCACATTTATATGTAGGGTCCATGGAGCATATTGTATTTTTTTGACAATCTCATATATTCATCTCTATAACCTAAACATTCTTAACACTTCTATCAGAAATAATAATTCAAACCAAATCCGCACCCACAACTACCATCAAATTCTACAACACAATGAAGCTACTTTAACAGTCCATAATACCTGCCAGTGCTCACTCACCTGCATGGCATTCATACCCAATGTCGCACATATCTGACACTCCATTCTCTGACACTCACAACCAGTCTCTGACAACCATTCATAGAAACCCCTCTCTACTAAACTAAACCACTGATCTAGTGCACCTGGTGGCTCTATAGAATAAAAATATTTGTACTACTAGAAGCATGATAAATATTTTGTGATGTATTTTGGTGGCATGTCCCTCGTACAGCCATGGAATAAAAATATATGCGTAACGATTACGCGCGGCGGTAACACATGCCTCCTACTAGTGAGATCACAATGATGCATATGGTTGATTTCCTTATTTCCTCAGCTTTCTGTAGATATAAAATGTGTGCATGATAAAGAATATTTAATATGATAGAGTATTTACCAAAGATAATCATTTATTTCTTTTGCCGGAGAATAATAAGGATTAGCATGGCCGAACATGCTCCTGGTGAGGTTACACAAGATATCTGAAATTCCACCAATTGGTCGTACTTTGACGTTTGAGCATCCAGGGCGGAAAATTCCTAATTTTTTTAAATCGCTTCCATTGAATCAATTATTTCCGTACATAGATTAGACACGTTGCTGCTAATTTAGACGAAATTGGGAAGGTTAAAGATGAATATTGTGGTCAGGACAGCTTGGCAGACACTGTGAGGTGCATTTTGATGGTAAGGGCACAGGAGAAGATATATATTTCTACACAAATGAGGATTCAAATAAGAAATGAATAATAAGAAGTAGCACATAAGCTGCCACTCTTACTTTGGTGCCTAGTATTTCAACAGATATCCGAACTGATTTATTTCTAATATTTCAGTCCATGTAGAGCTGTACAAAATGTTTGCCACCATTTTTGTTCCATTCAAATATGCAGAAGACGATTTTAGGGTCAAATGATGACCAAATGGTGGATTTGCTTATATATGGTACTTCAGAACTTAAGATTCAAATACTGAGTCTTTTTCGAATTTTCATATATAACATTATGAAACTATAAATAATTTATGCAGCTTGGACGCTAGGTAGACTTGAATATAATACAACCAATCATTCTCAATACATGGTACTTTTTGTCATAGGCTCCCTATTGTGTGACTTGTTTTCACCAGGTGGTGGTACTTGTTTTTCACTAGGTGGCGTGACAGGTCACTGCATTGCATTTATAATTTCTTTAACAATAAAAGTACCGCTAATGTGGCATTTATACACTATTGATATTGTCCAACAAATACTTATGAATATTATAAGTGATATTCTTCTAGAGTTTATATGTATAATGTATATGTATGATGTTGGGAATTGACCTGATCAAAACACCCATATAACTGTACATATAATTGTGGCTAGTCAGCTGGGAGTGTCTATGCTCACCAACCATTGAAACGATTCATACACAGATGTCTGTGGGGATGTCTAACAGGATGGAAATAATGATGAAATAATTGATGTATTCCCATGTAAGGGCAGGATAATATACCTCAGTCTACACTCTTTGTGTCCTATTGGGGAATATATTTCTGTGAAGCATTCACCAGCCTTAATACTGTTGAGATTCAGAGGTATGAAACTGCTCTCACTGAGTGCAACAGAACTGATTTTATAGCCTGGTCAGTAGTGCATCATTGAGTGCTTAAAAAGTGCATTTTATAACCTGGTTAAGTGTGCATCTCTGAGAGCTTTAGAAGTGTATTTATGAATCGGGTCCAAAGAGCATTATAAAATCAAGTTTGACCCTCAAAATCGTTTACGATTTCCACCAGTAAAGCACCAGGTCAAAATCAGGTCAAAATTTCCAGGTCAAAACTAGGTCAGTAATGTAATCCTGCACATCGGGTGCTCTAGAAGTCCTCTGATTTTTTTTTGAAAGGGTTTATTATGAGTTTACATGTAATTGACTTGGCAGTAGATCCCTCATTGCTTGGAGGAGGATCTTTGACATAAATTATTCGTGCACATATAAACTTTATTACTCACAATAGGCATAATATCTCAGCTCAAGGTGAAGCCTCTTGCTGGTATACTGATAAAGTGCCTTTTACTGGTCTAATAATCAATGGACATAGAGCAATTGTGCATACCAGTAGGATCAAATAAATGATAAAAAACATCTAAAATCCATTAAATAAACCTAGGATAATATCAGGGTCAGATTGTCAGAAAGTGTACAATTCAACTTTGCCAATCTTCTTAAATAACCCAAATTTCAGAAGAAAATAAACTTCAAAGTACAACTCAACCTAATCAAACAGATTGCTGGAATTGATGCAATGCCGAATATAATTGAATTTACATAGAATTGACCAAATTGCAGCCTAATAGGCCTATCGCCCTATGGAGTCCACATCTGGTTTTGGTCAGGGACGGGAGCATCTGCATGCGGGGAGCGCATCCAGCTTACATAGGGCTACCATTGGGTTCATAGGTTTTGCTTGTGTGTTCTGCTCTTAAAACTCAATTTTCTCAAGATTTTGAGAGAATATGCCCTAATCATTAGGGATATGGCAAGCGGACAACAATGGAGTAAACATTCAGGGAAGGAATTGCAAAAATATTTGAAAGAGAGGGAAATAGCCGCTTCCAAGGAGAGAAAACCATCTCTGGTTGAGTTGTGTGTAGCTGTCAGTGAACTGGGGATCGCCATAGACCCCCAAACCCAGCACTCATATAGGAATAATAGGACATAATGCTCATTCCACCTATCCAAAATTAGACCCTTTTTCACAGATTTTAAGCTGAAAAGGAACCCCTTTTTTCATGAAAATGCTGACTTTTTGCCCTGAAAAAATACCCCTTTTTTCTTAAAACAAAAAAAGCTGACATTTTTAAAGACATAACGTTAACCCTTTTTTCTAAAATAAAAAAACACTGACAGTTTCAAAGTTAAATAATATTGCTTCTTTAAATCAGAAAGTAGTTAGAGAGAAGTAAGAAACAAGAGGATTGATGCAAACACTTGGTCAGCCATTGCATCAATTAGAAACAATGTTACTATGCCATCAAATTATTTGCAGGTCCTTACCATACTTAACCTAAAACTGACCCTTCTAATATTACTTCAAACAAGTGGCTGGCCCACATGGAGAAAGAGCACAATCGGTTGCATCTTGCAATAGCAGCTACCAGTACTAGTTTCCTGTTATAAGAGAAATTTGTAGTAAATGTCTAAGAGAGTAAAAACAAATGGAAGCCTATGGAAGGTTTGGTTTGGACGCGGAAATCTAAAGAATTCCACACCTTTAATAAGTTTCTCTTTGTGGTAACTGTTATCACTTGTACATGCACCCCACGCACACCTTTTACAATGCATGATTTGAGGAGAAAATGGTTTAAATGAAGTAATTATTCCAAGAAATGGGTTTGTTTACTTCTCCACGCATATGTATAACACTGGGAGTCGGGAGCACACTGGTGGGTGCATGCTCCCGGTAGCTGGATGCACATGGCCGTATCTAGGTCCCGGCTCCATAGGGGGACAGGCCTATTTAGCAGAATTTACTAAATGCGTGCAGCTACCAATTGTACATTTTCTGAAAATCTGACCCATTTATAAAGCGGTGAACTCACCTGTAGTGTGTTTAGGATGGTGAAGGCATACTGCAGCCAGACAGTGTGCTTACTCACGGCCAGTACACCAAATATCCAGCCCACACCCATGATGGGGCACAGCACCAGCATGCTCCACACGTTCCTCCTGTCCAGGCAAAGTGTAATATTATGAATATAACTTATGAATGTATGCTCGAAATAATAATGACTATTGTATTTAAAGAGCAACGAATTGAGACCGGAGGCTTTGATGTTAAAGATCCAACTGACTATCTTTTACATACATCACAGAGTAACTGCGTGTGGCCTATTATGATTGGCTATGCCTACTCTGATGTTACCTGATCCCTTTACTAGTGTTGCACAATCCTGCAGTTAATTCATTTAATGATAAGTAATTATAGTAATTAAATACCTTAATTATTGATTTATACTATTGATAACAATGTGGTTAATCACTATTACATTCTGATTATGTAATATGATATAACAGTAATATATTTGTCAGTTTACATGCCAAGATGGCAGGATAACGGAAAAAAACAATTGACAAAAAAGCCCAAATATTAGTCAGGTTAGTTAGTAGGACCTTAAATCAATTCATAGAAATACTATTTCTAAATGAAGATTATGGGAACAATTCATGATACATATAGTTCTTACCTGAGGACATCAGCAGCTGTCTTGGCGGCCTGCCCCTGGGACTGCATTCTACGGTTGGACTGAGCACTTATTACTAGAATCACCACCAGGATGATAGCGTTCACCTGAGGACAGAGTGAAAGAAACTTAACATCTGATGTGAAAGGCATAATCAGAATCTTTCAAATCTCAGCTTATTCCTCAGCTTTTCAATTCCTCATTACGTTTGTACACAAACATGTACAACCTCTCATATTCTTCCAAGACTTTGTCCAACAGTTGCCCACTAGCCGGACATAGTTTTAACTGAATGAAAAAATACTGGACACATATATATATCCTTCTCCTCATGGTATCCACTACTGACTACATGGCTTCAAGATCATAACGAATTTTCACTATGTGGAGAACCAACATTACTTACTAGTATGACAAAGATGACAGGACCAACAAAGGCATAGATGACACCATTCTCCACAGCCAACCAGCAACTGCAAATAGAGAGCATCGAGACGCAAAGTGTAATGAGAATGGATAGGACACCTGGCTTGTTCCCATGTTTATTCTACAATTTGTCTGTCTTGGTTGCTTTCTGCACCACTAGTGAGTAGGGGTGGCAAACTCATGTCCATTTGCAAGACCTGGCGAGATCTGGTGAGAATAGCGGTGGCCATTTTAAAACCAGTAGCAGTAGCGTCAGATTTGAGGTGGACTCAAGGCTTGTTTCCGAAATTATAGGACAGAAATCGTCATGGAAACAACCGTCGTTATCAAGATAAGTACTAAATTATCAGTCTTGCAGCCAAGTTAAATCATGAAGATGTGTCATTAATTTTATTATGTTCAATATAGATTTGAAAAACTAATGAGAGTAACCAAAAGTATGCACACGATAGCAGATAGATATTGATTGCCATTATCATGTTATTATTATGTGCATTCCTCTTGAACAGTAGTTATGCAGTAGAAATGTAGTTGTCTAAAAATAAATAAATGTAATATTACCTCCCAATTTGTTGAGATGCTTCACAGAGAACCAAAATGTTCTTGTTTTAAATTGGTAATTTTAAGTTCTAGTTCTACTAGCTACTTTCACAGTGTGATCTGATGATTTACACATGCTATTTAAAAACATTTTATGCACAGATGACAAATATAGAATGGATCCCGGTGTCATAGTAAAAAATTCATTGGAATTGATTCATTGATAAATTTTCGATTACTGGAGGCTTGTTTAATTCTCTCTATTTATTATACACGCATTCACTACCAAGGCCCCAACGGCCGTTCATAACTTGAAATGCGGTAATGGACTGGTACATTACCGATGCATTGTCATGCCGATGCAAGTTTGCCAACACAATATTGACATATTGCCGGACAATATTGCCGGAGCGAGTGCTTTCTTCCTCTATTGTTTCACCTGCTTCTAGTATATTCCTCTTGTAAGAAAACCGGATATGGTAAATTATACTATCATCTTTTTATATTTCTGGTATGAATACAATATTTACCCACCTCAATATTATCTTTTTAATTAAGCTCATTTAACATGCAAAATTAGGCATGTATAATAATCAACTTATAGGACTTGTTTTCCGCACGGACGCGTAAGTGAAGAACTCAATCTCCAATCTTGTTCTTTACTTACACGCCGTGCATCAACTCGTCCAATAAGTACAAATTATAGAATATATTTGTAAAGTTATGTATTTTAATACTTTATTTTAATGGAATGTTACCTCAAACATTTAGACCAGGATACAGGTCAGACAATGTATTGATTTAAAAAGATATACCCAATTTGTGCAATAACCATTTTCTAATCAAATGAAATCAACAATATCATTAAATCATCTTTTTAATTTTATTATTTAAAGCCCCACTTACTGATCATCACTTGTATATCCATCCACACCAGCAATGCCAAGAGTTGTGCCCACTATCAGTACTGGAAGACTTGCAAACACAGAGTAAATTATTCCCCAAATTGAACACATGTTTATAACTATATTGAGAGTGGAACCAGGGAAAGTGTGGCCGCTAGATTACAGGTTGATGCAGGGCAAGTCTTTGGCGGTTTATTTGTGGTTTCTTTTTCTCATTTTCAATAACTACCCGCCGGCTGGCCCTGCTATGATATGATTCCATATGCATTTATTTTGGTGACTGCCCTGCCTCCTCCCACACATTTGGTGCAGGAGTCAGGGCAGACAGCTGGCGCTCATGGTGTGAGTGGGACAAACTAAAGGTTGAGCAAGGAGGATGCAGCATGGCGCTGATTGCATGGCTGCCTCAAAACACCCAATAGATTAGACTGTAAGTGGTGTCTGTTGAGAACAGATTACAAAATCGCAGTAAACTAAAGTGTAGCCAACACGTTGGAATGACTCTTTTAGGTATTCAGACAAATTCTAACCGGAAAAAAATATTGAAAACGACTGGATAATTGACTGGCCTGTATAGTACCTCATTGGACGCTATTCTGTCAGTGCACCAGATTTGATTGTCAATAGAACTCATTTTGACTTTTTTCAGGGAAAAAGCGGAAGGGTGCTGACCGTCAAGGTAGTGGGTAATTGAGATGGGAAATAATATCACTTCCGTTCATTCAACAATATTTCAACAAGAACAAGAATACAAAATTGCCGAGGTGTTGTAGGCTCTGTGGTTTAAGCCCAAGTGAGGTAGTGCTCTGAAGTGATGGGGTTCACTACCAAAAACACTTATTCACCTAATTAATCACGGTGTTACAACAAATTCTAAAAACTTCTTTCCTGAGCCATGTAAAATTCCCAAACTTTCTACACAGCTTACTTTGGCTTCAAGTGAGGTTCCATAGCCATCGTTTCTCCTGATTAATTTTTTCAAGGAAAGTACAAGCAACCCATATTCTGCCGGCTCCCTCTCACAAATGTGCTCATGTTGTATTATTATTTGGTGACACAATTTTGTTATTAGTAATACTACTTAAGTTATGGACGTATATTTGGCAATGCAACATCGTCTATATAGAAACGGTCCCTAGCAACATGTCTCGCACAGGTTGTCCTCACTTTTCCTGTATGCAGGAGATGAGCAACGGCAGGGAAGGGAGAGATCTCCCGCATTTTGGGGGTTTTTCTCCTTTATCACACTCTACAGTGAGAAGGGGAGGGAAGGCAACGGTGGAAAAGTGAGTAGGAGTTTCTGCATCATCCCTTCATTTCATATGTTCTGCCCTATGCTCTTTATAAATATCTTACCTGCACCATTTTCTTGTGCGCTAGGTATCATTTATTCGAATTACTCACTTTATTATCAATTTATGGGGTAAAACGTGTTATATGAAGAGGGGATGGTGGGGAAGGGAGAGGGAGGGAACAGGCAATGTCTACCCGGTTATAAACGGGGGAGCTAGTCAGGCGTTAATAGCTAATCACTCAAGGTGCAGTAAACAAGTGGTATGAGGCAGGTCGCTGCTGTCGTTATAACTTCTTCACATTGTGACCAGTGAGAAGGAGGATAAAAAAAGAAAGCTGGACTTTTCCAATTAAGTATGATTAAGTCAGCTCTTACAACTTTAGAACAATCATACTCTAGCTGACAACTGCTTCAGTAGACCACACATGTATACATTATATGGCTCTCATTGGCTTGTCTAACAATATTTTTCAATCTATTCAAGCCTCCCATTGTTCAAAGGGCTCATATGTGCACCATGAATTAGTGAGCATAAACAATTAAAATGCTTCAAAGCCGCACCCCGAGTATAAATAACTTAGCTTATGTCTGTCTCTGCAATCCTTGGGCAATACACAATAACATCTGTAGTTCAATTTCTAAGCATAGAGAGTAATAACGTAGTTACCAAAAGCTAGAAGCAGAAGGAACTTGAGCTGCCTGCTGCTGTCTGGTTGCATCATCTGAGAGGTGATAAGCAGTTTGGCGAAGAGGAAGATGCTGAACATGATCATGATCCCAAATGTGGTGAGGAAGAGGAAATGCAGGGCAGCAGCCACCACCAGACATACAACCTGTTCATGGTCAAACATGTGTACATAGTACATAATCTTTCCTCATGGTAAACATGATGAGGGACATTTAACTTCCATATTGATTGATTGATGTTGTTTATTACCAGAACATTATAACAGTTACATAGTGTGAAAATATACGATAAGTCTGGAGATAGGTGCTCGCATCTATGCTAGCCATAGATCTTCCAGAGAGTCCATATCTGATCTGTTTTAGAAAAATGAGTCATAAGTCGCAAAATATGGATTTTGAGATATTATATTTGAAAAGAGGAGCTCAAGCTAACTCCAATGATAGTAAACACTAGGCCACCTAATAAGTATTTCTATATTTAAAGTTTGATATTTTTATTTTTGAAAAAAATGTTTGCTATGTTTCTGGATGGGTAATTACCAGTAAAGTAACTAATTATACTCCATACGAAAGCCTTTAAAATGCAACGATATATTTAATGCAAGGTCCCGAAATTTGTAACATAGATTCATATGACTATAAGTGCTGAACCCTCTAAACATCAGAGAGCTCCTGTGAGAAAAACACGTTTAAAAATATCAATTTTGCAACTTTTGACTAATTTTCTTGGAACACAGCAAAATATAAGGATGAAGTTAAGGAAATCTGTTTCACATCTATGACTAACCTCATCGTGAGTGAGTTGAACACATGTAACAAAGATAACATCTGCCAGGGCTAGAACAGCACACAGTATGACAAGCATCACAGGGCGTGTCATGTTCTCGTTCAGCACAACCTTCAGCTTACTGCAATATATAGCAACTTTACACTGTCTATGGCCTAAGAAGATTAGTAGATGTAAAATATGAGAAATCACTACTGATCTGTTTTTTTTGTGTGACAAGTTACCTCAATGATTTGATATGGAACAAGAGATACTACATGGTCCAGTAATATTCTGTATATCTATTATTTCATACTAGGTGTATGCAATAATAAATACAACTTTATTATGAATCTCTGATAGAGATTCGCACGTCAGCCATGATATAATTTTGAGACTGACATTGCTTCTCCGATTGTGTCATGTCATGGTGTAGATCTATAGAGCTGGTGAGAAAGGCTCCCAGGTCTCCCAGCCAATGGGAATACATATACCTATGTTGCTAAAAATAAAAGACTTTAGACCAACCTTCATTCTGTGTGGATGTGTTACTTACTTCAAGTTACAATAACGAGTACACCACATAATCTTTGTTGTATAACAATTAAGCACTTACCTCCAGCAGAATGTATAGACAAAAAGTGTCGCCAAGAGAGAAAGCACTGACAGGAAACAACCAATATAGCTGATGTATGTCAGAGCTTTACTTTGCTGAAAAGGATAAAAAGGTCCTGTGTGTACACTGCTCCGATATTATGGAACTCAAGTAAAAACTCCTTTTATGAAGGTCACCAGGTGGAAGTCCCGGTAAACTTCAGAATATATCT
Organism: Sthenelais limicola; assembly: GCA_942159475.1. NCBI lineage: Eukaryota > Metazoa > Annelida > Polychaeta > Phyllodocida > Sigalionidae > Sthenelais > Sthenelais limicola. The sequence continues at coordinate 61,086,189 of OW804102.1, read as the reverse complement.
GAAGCATGATTACAGGAAACAGGAATAATAAAACATTGAAATTTATGCTGTAAATCATTGATGATTTTTTAATTAAATCATCTCCAAGTATGTCATCCTTCTCATAGAACGGCTAAGGCAACTTCAAATAAATGTTGAAAACTGATCTAAATGAGTAACTCCCCTACAAGGCCAAGCTCAACCTTTGCCATTTAAACCTAATCTATCATCATCCTCCTATGCATATGTACAGACAGAACTACCTGGGATTCGAGGCTTGAGTGAAAAATCATTTTGTGGTCAAGGGGTGTCAACCGTCGACCATCCTCCCACGGCCACCATCTGACGGTGGCCACAGCAGACGGTGGCGGTGGACGGTCCTTGATATCTACTTACACATCCGATATATACCAGATATTGACTGTTGAGCAGTAGTACTTTGATCCAGACTTTGTTCAAGGTCGATTTCAAAGCATGGGGGTTGGGCGATGATATAAATAGTCTAAATAAAGGGAGTATACCATGTCACAAATTTGTATCATGTTTTATGTTGTATCATGCCTTTGGCCCACAACAAACATTGGTGAATATTCACAATGGCAAGAATCCAAGGGTTGTTCTGTCTTTATTTCATCCCTCCCACATAACTTTTATTATGTTATTATGTTAAATTAATATGATCTGCAGCAGTTTTGAGGATTAAATAGTTAAATAATTATTTCTTTAGCTTGATTCGCTCTGAAGAAGAGCCAGAACTGCAGAAGATCAGAAAGCATGCATTCACAGTGTACCAAAAGCTAGGTCACCTGTGTATTGTGCACAAGCAATATCGCTTCAGTTACTGAACATCTAAACAATATACAAAGCCTATGTGATGGTCTGAGCATATCAATGGTGAAATAAATGCATATATATCAACTGTAAATAACCCATTCTGCCTACTGAGGATCTAACACATATTCTGGGCATGTCAGTATTTTAATTAAAGCATAACATGTATGTTTAACTCCTCACCTGTGCATGTGCAGAGACAAGGATGGCAAAGTTGGTCAGATGATCACACTCACAGACAACTTGTGACTGGTTGGAAGAAACTGCCCTGCAACCATGCCTAGACCAACGCCCCCTGGAAGTACGTGGTAATGTGCATTTTATAAAATATCCAAAATATAACTAAATTGTTATTAACTAGGCTTGTGATAAAGTGGTAATTTGAATGTCATGCACCATTCAAACTGAACTGTTAATCAAATGAAATCTTGACCCATGTATATACTTATTATAACTAGATTCATTATTTGCAATATATAGATAATTCATAGCTCTATGCTGAATACAAATACTTAGATACAAATACAATGATTAACAGGTTTCACCAACTTTTCTCAATAATATGCAAGTTGAGTGTTTGTTATCTACCATTGTAGTTATTGAGAAGATGACACCACATGCCCAAAGGTGTGAAATTATTCTACTATCATTTAGACGTGATTTGATGAGATTCTGGGATGTTTTTTTTCTCTGTAGAACCCCGCTGCGTGTTACAACTGAAAGAATCTTGTGCTGTGATTGGTTCACCGCCATAGATCACTGGTCTGCCGGGATCTAATGATTTTGGCGCCCTCCCCTGTCGCTTACGGCGATTCTCATCTCGTCAAGGCATGCCGTGTTAAACCTTTTTTTTAATTAATTCTGTTATTGTAATTAATGTCACAAGTAGCCAAGAAAATGCCAACTCATTTCAAGATGTCTACCTTCCCTCCGCTTTGTCTTTAAAGCCCTACAATGGAGAGTTTTAAGCCAACTCACTGGCTGTGTTTACTGTTTCCCCACCCCATTGACGGAGGCGACATTTAGCGTGTGTCGGTATAATGAACAGAGGAGCCTAGTGTTGTTACCGGTATTTAAATTGATCTGTTTGTTAGAAATTGTGAATGTGTTGGTAACAGGGCATGATAATGATTTAAAAGATGATATAGATGCTTGCCGGGGATTATTTGGACGGTTTAGAAGCACATGTTCGCCCTGACTGAAAGCTGTTGCCTCCGCCATGATGTCTGCTGACAAGTGAGCAAGACGGAAGTTGGTACCTGGAAGCGCCATAAATTTTGAATGATTTTTCCAAAACGGAACGGGTATATGAACTCTTATATTTTGAAAAACAGGGCCAAAGTTGATGTGTTTTAGCCTAGAATTTAGAAAGTTCTTAATCAAATGAAATACTAGTTTGAGACGGCTAAAGATGTAGTTGGTGACTGTATATTGCCTATGAGGTGGTTTCTGTCAGTTTGGCGGAGCGTGGGTCATTCCATCGTATTTGCGTGTGCAGTAAAGTACGGATCCATGCAAGCACTTCTAGGTCAGGTCACATAGAAAGTATGGCGACTGTCAGCGTGTGTCATGTTGTTTTTCAACAGGAATAAAGAAGGTTTGTCTATCATTTTTTCTCTCCCCAAAATTTAATCTCATCAAATCACATTTGAGGGCTTGCCCAAGAACTTCCCTGAGGTAACGGAACCTGCGAACAGCCAAAACCTCGGGAATTATTTCCTAAATAGTTTTGTGAACGGTAACCTTTCTGCATGTTTTTGACAAACCTTTTCCCATTGACTATATGTTTTCACTTACTTGTTATGATTCTTGTCATCACGAGCGAATTCCCAGAAACCACAAAAGTAAGCTTGACCAGCAGTCAGCTGCAAAGAGTTACAACAACTTTAAGTTTCAGTACTTCATGTGCCAGTCCAACCAGTATTTGTGATCAAAGGCAGAAAATAGCTTTACTCCTTCCCTTACCTACAGTACTGTCTTAATCAGATTAATTATAAATATGACAGACAAGGAAGATGATATAGTGTTGGCTCCTTAAAGTGAATGGGCTAGTCCTGGTAAAAAATGTAAACAAAAATTCCAACCTGGATTCTTGCCTGAATGAAAGAAATAATGGATAGCTCGGGGTACTTCCAACCCCACAATATTCATACACTTACAGTTGCCTGTGTCACATTAAAGTAGAGCTGAATCCTGGTCTTAAATGATTGCTTTGCTGTGTTGTTTACCACATGGATTGATAGTATGTGTGAAGATATTGTTTCTTCTCTGAAAGAATTAGGGATATGGAATTCTGTCAATGATAGTAATTAAAACAAAATAAAAAAGTGCATATCAAAAAGCATCAAGTAGTATCTGAATTTCGTTCTGTTGTAAGGTGAAATATGCTATCTGGCTGGAATGCAGCCAAATGTTATGAGAAATAAAAGAATGTTTGATTCTTACTTGTTCTTGGGTAAAATGGAACTCAATGTTTTGTACTGGGTGGTTGAGATAACGATATCATCTGCTTCTATATCTACCAGAATGAAATACAGGGATGAAATACGGGTAGTTTCAGGTATGAAATTAAACAAATCATGGTTGTATAAACATATATTCTCACCATGATAAGTCAAAATACGTCATGCCTCTAACATAATATTCACTCAAATTTGTTTATGACAATCATATCAATCAATTGGATATCAATACAAAATTGTACGCTTTTTTGTTCCCAATATCGCAGAGAAAGCGGTCATTTTTCACTCAGAAATGTAGAGTGCGAAATCAGAAAAAGGTCATGCCTCTAACATAATATTCACTCACTTTTGTTTATGACAATCATGATAGAAGACAGCCATCATCTTAGTGAAACCTTATTTGTATATTTGATTTTTGTATTACTATACCTGATGAAATTTGTGCTAAAGTTTCATTGGAAATGACAATCCTATCCAGCATATCATCGTGATCATCTCCACTCTTGGGGTAAATGATGTGCCCATTACCACTTGTCCATTTCTTTGATATAAACACTGGAAATAAACACTGCTTTAGTACCTAATGCAAGCATACCTTTGTTGACTGAAATATGGAACCTTCCAAATGGAATATAACGGCTATATCGGGACTGTCAAATATCAATCGCTATTCTAGCACTGCTCAGCTTGGATTACTATCTGCTATTGGGTAACAACTGACACAGTCCTGAAGTACAAACATCATAGCCAATAGGGGATTTGGATGTCTCGCTGTGCATGTCTACTGCAGTGCATGCTGGGATGGATTCTGTTGAAATCTGATATACAAATATTTGGCAATGTTTTTATCGAAAATTGCAAGAATATATTCACCATATGAAATTAAAATATTATCGTATAAATGTTAAAATGATCTATGACAACTGGTGGGAAAGATGAGGCCTTGTATTGTGTCATGAAATCATGTATAACACATGGATATTTACATTTGAGCAATGATAAATATTCCAGGTTCAACATGACATGTTGTCTATATATTTTAGACTGTACCAGTAGTCCCATAATTCCATGCCCATGAAGATTCAAAATGGCGGCTATTCAAGTCCCCTATCTTCACACCCTTCTTCTAAACCATAACTACGATTGTGTTCACTGAGTACGCTCCACCAAAGCATGGGTCAGAGTGACAGAGGTAGTCAGAGGAGCTAATGCTAGCCCCAGGAAAAACAATGTGTTAAAGTGACTGCAGACTTGGGACATGAGCAAGACAAGGAGTAACTCACCAATGTTGTCTGTAGTTACATCAAGATCAGAGGATTTCCCCTTTGCTATAGCGTTGGAGTAGTGTTCAAAAACAACCATTATTGACACTGCTTTGAAAGGTTCTCTCTGAAATATTTAAAAGTGTTACTTATTTATAAGATATGTGATGTGTTTCAGGAAAATGAGTCATAAGTCGCAAAATTGATATCTTTTAAAGTGTTTTTTTTTCACAAGATCACATTATTGGAATGTTCTAATTTTTTAAGGGATGATAACTCATGGTTACATCAATCGATGTGTCAAATTCCAGGACAATCTATGTAATATATCCTTTAGTTTTAAAGGTCCTCATATGGGCTACATTTAGTTACTTTACTGTTTATTGACCCACAGAAATATTTTTCAAAAAAGAAAATATCAAACTTAAAATCTAAAAATACTTATTGGATTATTAGACTGTTTACTATCATTGGAATCGGCTTGATCTCATCTTTTCAAATATAATCTCAAAATCTATCTTTTGCGACTTATGACTCATTTTCCTAAAACACCTCACATATATGCTCTAAGAATGCGTTCCTCTTCTCAAGGCTGACACAAACATGGCTGATTTGGCTACCTATTGCCCCACGATTTGGGTCTCCTTAAGAATCCTAAGATTTCATGTCAAACCATGGGTTATGTTATTTCAAAAATATAAATTAGTATTTGAAATGAAATCTTAAGATTCATCAGGAGACCCAAATCGTGGGGCAAAAGGGAGCAAAATCAGCCATGTGTCCGCAATCTTTAGTGCCATCAAATAGCAGTCTGATAGGTGTAAGTGTTAGCCTCGATCCTTACTCTCATTTAAACCCTATGCACTGGCAATGTTTATTTAGTATCAAGAACTTATTACAGATTACAAAGAGGAAATACCTATCTATGAGATATTATCATTGCATTATTCATTGATGCAGTATGAATGTCAATTGATGGGCAAACATCACCCATAAATGAACTTACATCCAGGAGCTTTGACCATCCATCTTTGTTGTCAGCATTAGTTAGCATGCTGCAAACACTTGCTGCACCCTGTTGGGGAGGTAATGAATATATTAGAAGGTGTTAAGCCTGTGTTCCATTGCCAAGCTACTACTCCCGCTACTCCTCCCATTTCTTTGGTCCCCGCTACTCTGAGAAGCGGGAGCAAGTAACGGGAGGTAGCCATATCGATTTAAACATGTATGATTTGAAACGGTTACTTCCTGCTACTTCTAAAGTAGCGGGACCAAAGAAACAGGAGGAGTAGCGGGGCAGTGTAACCCAGGCTTTATACTGAGGCCTGATGGCTGGAAGCTGATAATTGATATTGTGTTCACCTATATGTACTTGTGCTCTATTCCCTCGCCGGAGAAGGAGGTTCTTTATAGGTTTATGTTCTGCCGTTAGATATGTAAATGTAATATTTGATACAGTTATAAATATGTATTTGTGGATCTGAAAACATTGAAGCTTTCAGTCAAAACAAAACAAAAGTTAACTATTACCAAATTTGTTAATGTGTGTATATGGTGTTTCATTTGTCATTCCTAACATAGGTGTAATTTCAAGGACTCGGGGCCTTGCCTGTTATAAATTATTCACTGATAATAATTAAACTATATTAGTTCATTACACTAGCTCTACCTAGGGAACATAGTTCTTACCTGAACTTCCTCAGGATGTGGGGCAGCCTCAGCTGATGTGTGTACTGTAGACAACATGTTGAGGGCATCCAGAGCAGCGTTGATGTTCCCCGGTGCTACAGACCCGGCCTGGGTCTGGTTCTGGATGACCTGCTCCAGCTCACTCACCAAGGAGCTACTCTTATTCACACTCACACCAATACCGTCCTCCATGTCCTTTATCTGTGCAGGTAACAATTCATATTTACTCCACATTGATGTATGTACCACATGCTATTTGTATGGGCGGGAGTAATGTGGTAATTTGCACCAGTTCCATGTGTGTGGTATGACTTCCTGTCCCCAGTAAACATAGCCATATAAGGGAAGCATAGCAACGTGGGAGTAAATATAGAACCTAAATTTGAATGTTGTAGTCAGGACAGTATCGCAACCCACTCGCCTATTGGCTTGTGGGCCACAAAAAAAACAAACATCTCTGACGGTGCAATAGTGTCCTGAGTACCACGTTCTCATCAGGTTCTCTCTATGTAGCACAAAGAACATGTCACTTAATAAGAAACCAAGGGTTTATTTTTTTTCACTACTAAGTGATTTATTTTGATAATGTGTTGTTTTGTTTCCATATTCACGGTAGATCTGGAAATATTAAAGTTATACATATAAACGTCAATCATTGATTAGGACCTCAATATGGCCCTGTGTGCTGTCACATATGATGGCAGTTTGTGTTAATATCAGGGGAATCAGGGGGACTGGGTGGGGTTATTTTTTTTTTGGGAACATAGTTTATTGCAGGATAGACATCAGCGTCGTCGCAGTGACGATGTTCCTACTGCCTGCCTATTAAAATTTACAATGATACATTCTTCAATTTATAAGAAAGGAAAAAAAAACAAAAAAAAAACAAAAAAAAAACAAAATAAAAACAAAGAATATTTCAATGTTAGTAAAAGGCATTAGGTGAGTCGGTCGAGGGGGAAGACCGGGTGAGCTATAGAATACCCTTCATGAGTTTACCAGGGTAATACTATGTCAATATTGTATGTGGAACATATTTGATTTATTATGACAGATAGGTAGGTATGAAGGAAGGGAAGTGTAAGGATTTAGGCTGATCTAGTCTGGTTCCCTAGGGATGTATTCTCTTTTTAAGTGCGTTTTGATAGCAGCAGGATTCATATTTCTAATATTTTGGGCACAATTGTTCCAGGTATGGCTGAGTTGATAGCTAACAGATTGTCTGCTTTTTTCTGTTTTTGGATACAATTGTGTTAACACTACTGCTTCTCCACGTCTAGTATCTCTATTAGGAACGTTAATATAATTTATATTTTGAGAAAGCTTCTTAGCTAAATTAAGTTGCAGGAATTTTTTTCTGTTATTAATGGTCATAACCCTACAGGATTTGTGAGTTTCAATGGTCGGTGTGTCATATTGACTTTTGAGAGCAATTCTAAGGGCCGTGTTTTGTATTCGTTGCAATTTCATCGTTTTACCAATACCTATTGGAGTTAAGAACAGAAGTGAGTAATCTATGATTGATAGGATTAAGGAGTTAACAAGGCAGATTGCTGCACTTGTGGTTAAATATTGTCGCATCAAACCCAGCTGGTACACTCTAAGCCCCATATTACGCAATAGATTGTCATACTGATGGTTCATAGTTAATTTAGAATCTAGTGTGATCCCAAGGTAATCGTAACTATTAACGTATTCAATAATAATATTTTCTGTTCTTATTATGGGAGGATTCAAAATTTTTCGTTTGCTAAATATCATGCTTTTGGTCTTATTCATGTTAATGCTGGACTATTTAGATGCAATCTATCTACATGGAGATTAGATGACTAATTATCTCACTAATAGGTGGCCTCCGTTATCAGCGATTAGCGTTACCAATAGCATTACCAATAGAGCGGCCAATTATTGGTGACTCTATTGGTAACACTTCTTGCCATAGTGGAGGAGGTGGTGAAAATCAAAGGCAAGTCATTGCAAATCAGTGGCAAGTCATTCGCCACAACTCGCCGTCATTCACCAAAGAATCAAAACGTTTAGAACTCTTTGGCGAATAGATTGCCATTTGCCGTTCATTCGCCACTAGTTGCCACTACTTGCCACAGTGGAACAGCTCATTACCATTTACGTTACCAATAGATTTTCTATTCGTCACTACTTGCCATTCATTCCTTAACAATCTATTCGCCGCTCTATTTGCTGCTCTATTCGCCGCTACTTGCCGCGCCGCTACTTGCCGATAGTGGAGGCCCCATATAGTCATATGGTCTTGCAACTTCACTGTTCACTCTTATGTAACACCTCTGCCCAATCATTACCGTATAACCTCCAATATTTTCCAGGGACTGGATGAAGTATTCTGTTTTTAAATTGTAAATCCTTGTCCAAACCTTACTAAATCGGCATGGTTAGTACATTCTGTCCATAGTGGACTGTATTGACAGTGGATCATTGTTTTTAAAAAATCGAAATAATTTAATACATGAACAAATAATAAAAGTTTAGATCTCTCCCAAACTATTTATTGTTAAAAGAAAAGGTTGATATATTACATCTGTTGCATGCTACTTACTAACATATGAATCATTCTGTAATCAATTGCAAGCTGCCAAGAGCCGTCATATGGGTCAGATTTTCAGAAAATGTACAATTGGCAGCTGTACACATTTAGTAAGTTCTGCCAAATTAGGCTGCAATTTGGTCAATAGTGGGTAAGTTCGAGTATATTCGGCATTGCATTGATTCTAGCAATCTGTTTAGTTAGGTTGAACTGTATTTTGAGCTTTATTTTCGTCTGAAATGTGGGTTATTTGAGAGGATTGGTGAAGTTGAATTGTACATTTTCAGAAAATCTGACCCATATCATGTTGTGATATACTGTACCTGGTTGAGAATATCCACAATGTCTTCATCGACACAGAATGAGTCATCAATATCTCCCCAGACGCCTCCTTTCTGGCACAGTCTGGTCATCATTTCTGGCGAGGAAATCAGGAAAACAGTGAAAATAAACTAATGCATTGTGTGTTGTGTGCCGAGGTGGTAAAGACTCGCTACCATAGCATAACTACACTATTAGTTGAACAGAGCTCTACCATTTTGAGCCACCAGGGCAACTCACAGGGGTAAGTAGATTAGATTAGATTAGAAAACGTTTATTGATGAACATGTCACTGTCAGAAAACTGTGTTTCTGTTGGTTTTACATTTTGGATATTCTGCAACGTACAGACCCCCCAGTCGTCATTGACGAAAGTGGGACGTTGCGATTTTGAATTAGAATATGATATATACATTTGTTTAATAATAAATATCCAGTGCAGTAGATCTTTATTATATTTGTGATATTTGCAATCAATAAAGTCTTTCCAAATTAGAGTACTAAGCTGTCCGTTCAGAATTTGGACAGAAGCCATTGAGTTCCTATTGATAGGTCCAAGGGCTTGTTTGTATAACTCCCTCCACACTCTAACCTTCTTCACCCAGAGAACTGATGGAAATATTGCTATATTGTAGCAATGCACAATAGTTACTAAGGGCATTCCTTTATTTAGTCCTTTTTAATTTATCAAAAGATGACTTCCTTGAATATTGCACCTTTGTAAGAAATCTGGTTATCTTTATATCACTTAAATTATTAAATCTTCCTTGATCTAAAGCGTTGTAATCTTTTTGTAGACCGCTCTTAGACCAAAATCTTGTCTAATTTCCTGAATAAAGACCCGGTGTTGGGAAAAATAAAATCTTCCTTGATTATTGCTTGAAATCAAAACTCTTTATGTGCTTTTCAATTTGGCAAATGAGATTAATTAAGATGTGAATATTTGACCAAATAGAATATTCTAAAAAAAGTAATTGCAAAAGGCCAAGGGAAAGGTATTACCTGAGGATGAGTTACATGGAGCCTCTGCCACATCAGACACAGGTGTATCAGGCCACATGTGTCCATCAGCCCGTTCCATCGGGCATACATGTGTTCCTGTTGGGGAAAAGTTAAGTCATAATTATGTGATGTGTTTCAGGGAAATGAGTCATAAGTCGCAAAAAAAAGATTTTGAGATATCCCCATATTTGAAAAGACGGGATCAAGCCGATTCCAATGATAGTAAACAGTCTAATAATCTAATAAGTATTTCTAGATTTTAAGTTTGATATTTTTTGTTTAAAAAAAAAAGTTTCTAATATTTCTGGGGGTCAATAAACAGTAAAGTAACTAAATGTAGTCCATATGAGGACCTTTAAAACGAAAGGATATATTACATAGATTGTACTGAAATTTGATACATCGATTGATATAACGATAAGTGATGAACCCCGCCAAAATCAGAACATTCCAATAATGTGATCTTGTGAAAAAAATACTTTGAAAAATATCAATTTTGCGACTTATGACTCATTTTCCTGGAACACGTCACATATGTGGGTCAGTCAAAATCAGCATCTCTCTTCTTTTTTTTTAAAGATTTTATTTCAGGTGGGTGGTACATCTTCCCAGTGTAACCGGGATCGTCGATTGAGCCCAGCATATGTACAAAATTATGGTAATAATACATGAGTAATATATTACAGAATAATAGCAGATTTAAATAGCAGTAGAGGGAGACATACATGTGTTTGGTGACAATCATTTGTGATGTGTTTCAGGAACATGAGTCATAAGTCGCAAAATGGATATTTTCAAAGTGTTTTTTCCACAAAATCTCTTTATTGAAATGTTCTGATTTTCAGAGGGTTTAGCACTTGTAGTCATATACATCCGTGTGTCATATTGCAGGACATTGTATTAAATATATCATTGCGTTTTGAAGGTCTTCATATGGAGTATATTTAGTTACTTTACTGGTAATTACCCATCTAGAAACATTGCAAACTTTTTGTTTCAAAAATAAAAATATCAAACTTAAAATATAATAACACTTATTGGGTGTCCTAGTGTTTACTATCATTGGAATCAGCTTGATCTCCTCTTTTCAAATATGGTGATGTCTCAAAATCCACTTTTTGCGACTTATGACTCATTTTCCTGAAACGTATCACATTTTGTAAGTGTGTCAGAACAAACAAGTGATACACAGAATATATCAAAGCAAACATGGCGGTCAGTATTATACTCAGTTCGGGAAATCACTATCAAAGATTGTGGTAATGTATAATTAATGAATTATACTGTTGAGTCTAACCACTTGCGTTGAAGATATTTAAATATTTAAAGTGAAGTATTTTTTTAATCTTTAAACAACAATCCAGTAATATTTTTGTGATGCTCTTACCTCACCAGTAAATAAATTAAGAGAATATAAGGTGAAATGAGCAAGACAACGCTTTGTAGAATGGATTGTTTTCTTTTATTTTACTTTTCTTTGTTACCTACTTGATACATTTTGGAGATGTGAAATATTGTTCGACCCATATGGTCCCTAAGGCAACGCACGAAGACACCCGGGTAGGGCTCACTTGCGTCTTTTCTTATTTATCTCAACCCTTAATTTAATGTACATGGCCTTTCAAATGAAATAACAAAAAAAAAAAAAAAAAAAAAAAAAATGTGAATTGTCACTAATATCATAATAGCTTATCATTATCATTATAGGTTAAGGACGGAGTTGGAGAGAAAGTTTTTACTGGGTTATGTAACAATGAAGATAATACTAAGTAGGTGTGACTAATTAATTAATTAATTAATTATTAATTAATTATTTTCAATTATAATATTCCCTAGTATAGAGGAGAACGCATTCCCTAATTGTGTTCGCTCCCTGGCCTGGTTTTTATATTCCATTCATACACTAACAAGGAACTAGTCTGTTTATGTTTGCCCATAGTGCTTGCCAGCTAAACCCAGTCAGCACAACGTTATATACATGGACATGAGATTACATGGACTTGAGATATCTGTTACAAATAGATTACTGAGAATACGGATTAGGAATGTCAAATACATGTATACATCTCAGATAACAGAGTATAGGTCAAAGAGGTTAGGATTTATACCTGAGTGAGTGAGATTGGTTGCTTTACGCCCTTATCAACACATTTAATATGGTTATATCAAGGGCGGGAGAGCTGAGAAAAAGGCAGTTTATAGTCATATCCAGGAAATAGAGATAAAGAAGAAGGGAGAGAGAGACAGAGAAAAATAGACAGAAAGGCACTTTAATTGTACCAGAATTAAGGATCCCCCAGGAAGACCTCAGGGAGAGGCTGGCATCCCTTTCTGAAAATTGATGTAACTGATTTGATTCGGAATAAAAATACAATATATATATATATATATAAATTAAGTGGCTTCGTTGAAATTGTTTTCAACTCCACTTGTGCCTTTAGTTGTAACTCCATTCTCCAAGTCCCATTTAAGCCTCGTTATGAGGCCAATAAGAGTGAAACTATTGTGAAGTTATTGGGGGGAAATGGGTTGTGTTTACACTATAGCAAATATACTAAAATACATTCACTAATGTTATTAGTGAATATATACAGGTTAACTAACGAGTTGGTTGAAGGAGCGTGAATGTTACACGAGTTGTGTAGCAACAAGTGCAAACATAAGCTCCTGAAACCAACGAGTTAGTTAACATATTTATTATATACATGCTTTCAATCATGAAAATAGAAAAATATTGAGTCATAAATTAAAATTTTACCTTAAATGTTAGTAAAAAAAACCAGATTGGTTGCCATGACAACCCCACTTAAATCACTAGTGAAATACGCACTATGGGTAAATTACTCTAGATATGTTGTTTTCAGAGCAATGCGTGTAAAATAATAGTGAATAAATATGTATAATTGAGGAAAGCCAGTTAGACAACACATTAACAAAACATTTGATATTGCAGACAGACATCGTTGCCTTGGATCATTCAAAGTTATCTTGGAGTTATGAGAGAACCATTTTTTCTCTAGAGAGGAAGAACTCTGGGAAAAAAGACTTTAACCTGGTAAACTCAAGGCATTTCATGTAAGACACCAACTGTTCCGGTCACTGGGCATCAGTGACATCAACACAAACCATGCATTTATACATGTTGTATACAACACAGTCATGAGAAAAGAAGACTTCTGCCTCCATTAAAAAATAACTTACATCTAATATATAAATTATCTAAATATACCTACCAGTGGAATAAGTGGTGACATGGCAGGAGGTATATTCACTAGTGCCGGCCAGGTTCTCTGACTGACAGCTGATGGTAACAGGAGCAAAGATGTTGTACATACTGATGTGGCTTTCACACAGGCCTCCTGCAGCCTCACAGGTTGTGTCAATGTCTGGAATATATTTCAGTATTATTTTTTCATATATAAATAGTATTTGGACCTGGATGTTATTGACAATTACAATTCAATTCAATTGAACCATTCGTTATTGCTGATGTTAATACAATGGTGGATCTCAGTGCATCGCAGAGCATGTTCGTTATGCAAGGCAGAATAACTCCACAGTGAACATGGTATGGTTCATTTTTCCCCCAAAATGATGTATGTCAATTTTGTTTGGAAAAAGAAGTGAATAACCATAACCATAAGTATTCAGCATTGATTTTTGGTTTTATTACTACAATCATTAAAGTAAGAAATAACCCCAAACATTTATCAAGTCAATATTGACGAGTCATGTAAAATTCGTTGTGAATGCCAAGATATATACAATGTAATAGTAGATGTTGTCAAATGTTACACAGTGCATAATCTTAGTCACTTGAATCAAATAAAATGGGCACACTACCTATAATTATGAGGTACGGTCTAATCTAATCTGTCCATGAATAACATTCAAATTATACATGAAGTACTGATTGAGGACAAAAAAGCAAAACGAGAAAATATTTCTCATACAAATATTCGCTAGATATTAGTGAGTCCTCCAAAACGCATAAACTAGTGTCCATACCTGACCTCACTTTGTGACATGTTGTAGAGCTTTATGCAATACAAGCATTGCAGATTGATGTCTACGACATTGTAGAATCCATCCATGACCTCGCAGATTGTTATGCAACGTTATGACTATCTGGCACTTATTGGACAAGTTGATGCGCTGCGCATAAATATAGAACAAGATCGGAGATCGAGATCTTGATTTACCCGTCTGTGCAGAAAACAAGTCCTATAAGTTGATTATTATACATGCCTAATTGTGCATGTAAAACCTGCTTAATTAAAAGAATAATAATATAATTTGCCATATCTGGTTTTCGAACCAGAGGAATGTGACTATAAATAGGTGAGACGATCGGGAAGAAACCCCTCGCTCAACTTGTGTTAACAAACTTGCGTTGGCATGACAACGAGCTACAGTTCTGTGGATAATGTACTAGTCCATTACCGCTTTACAACTACTGAACGGCTGTTGGCACCTCAATATTGAATGCTTGTATAATAATAATAATAATATTAGAACAGCAGTCTTACCGGTTGGGGAGGATGCAGGAATAATTTCATTGCCATTTGCATACCAGGTGATGTTAGCAGGTAGATGTTCATCAGGGTGACCAGTGCTGACCACAGTGGACGTACAGGTGAGGTTAAGGCTGCCTCCATAGGGTATAGACCTGCTCCTGTATGGCAGGACCACTGTAGGCTTAGACAGGACATGGAAGGAGTCAGTCTGTACTGCTGGATGTAGGTGTCCTGGTATCATAAGCTGGCATGTCAGATTCCCTTTTGAAATAAGAAAATGTTTTCATATTGATTTTCCATACATTCCAGATGTAAACTTGTTTTTAAGCATAGAATCCATAATGTCAATATGTACAAAGTATAATGTTATTTTGATATATATAGTATTAAATTTATATCAGCAAATATTATCATGGAGGATGTTATTTATGCATCAAAAACCTAATTTGATAAAGTGTAAATGGGCCTGATAGTTTTGTCATGAATGAACAGTTAGTAGTAGTTCATGAAATTAAATGTAATATCTAAGATGTACCGCTGTGTTTAGGATGAATGCTTCTCCACAAGAGATGGGAGCTGTAGACAGCTCCAGAGTGGGTGTTGGTTATCTGTATTGTTGTAGTGTCAACCAGAGTCTCATCATCAAGCAGCCAAGTCAATGAGGAGCCAGTATATATTTCAGTTAAACTGAAGCTACAGTAGGCCTGGACATTGTTTCCTTGTGTGGGGTACTGGTCTTCCATGTGTATGCTTTTGTACACAACTGGCACTGAAAACATTAATAATTATTACTATCATATCTGGCATATTAATCAGTAACATTTAGAATTGTATCCTTTTTTACCCTTAGTTCCTTACATGTCTGTGCTACTGGGGCTGTCCTAATACTCACTCTTTACAATGTAACTGGTCATCTGATGTGGATACATGTGTTTTCCCACTAGGCCTGCTAATCAGCCAGCTGCAAGCTAGTTATTGGGTGTCTCTCAAAATGAATAACTACCAAGAGTCCATCATCGATGTTTTAATAGTTCATAGTGAATGCTACTTACAGACAAAGATATGTATGTCACAGATAAGGTTGGGATCAAAGATATCCCGATGTGCACAACAGTGCATCTGGTGAGCTCCAATGGTGAGGTTGGTTAAACTGTAGTGCACGGTCTCAGTGTAGTGGTATACTTCACCATTTATGCGACTATGACTGTTGAAAAAAGAGATGCAAGGGATTATTTTTAAGCAATATGATAGTCGTTATACAGCTTGTTTCAAATATAGGAGGTAGATATATTTGGAAATGTGTGTCTGTTGGGTCTGTTCGGATTTTCTTTTGTTTCCTTTTTACATTCTTTTACCAGGACTAAATAACCGTGATTGTTGTCTTCCTCTAGAACTTTAGGGAAGGAAGTTAAATTACAGCGGCGCTCAGGTTTGAACCCATTACATATATTTGTGCCATTGTGCTGACGGAGCACTTTAGACCACACAACTACTGTTTGAATTAAAGCAACCAGATTTTTAGCAAGGATGTTTTGTTTCCTACAATGCCCCCCCCCCCCCCCCCCCCCCCAAAAAAAAAAAAAAAAAAAAAAAAATCCCTCTCCTCCCTCCCTCATGCCCCCACTTCCCCAACCCACCCAGACATCTACACACACTCCCTGCCCTGAAATAGCTGGAGGAAAGTATTCTTTTGTCAGTCTTATTCAGGAATGCATCTGCCACCTGACTCAGAGGCCTAAACACCTTTCTTCCCACCACACACTCATGAACTTCTTTCTATTCTCCAAAATACTTGCCAATGTCCATGTCACAGTTATCTTAGATTTTCATCTCATGTGAGGGAGGGGAAGGGTGATGACCAGCAGGTCATTAAAGGGAGGGGGTACTGATTAAGAGCGGGAGGGAGAGGGAAGGGGAGATAACTAACTGACGAGGACATGGCGACAAGGTTTAGGTCGGGTATTGGTCTGGTGTGACTCTGGTCACTCTGGCCTCATATCGATCTCTTTTAGTTTATTGGTAACCTGCGGTTGATAGGATCCTTTATCTATCAAGGTAATTAATTGGTCCAGGCCCTGTGTAATCGCTATAATCTGGCTAGTATATAAGAACATAATTATGGCCGGCCTTATTCTACTTTGTTTGGTTCTGGCTTTGAAACATACATCTTTGTGCGTTGCATTGATTCATTTCTCACCCAACTGTTAACCCTAAATATTAATTGCAGAATGACCCTGAATTCTTCATTGTCTTCTAATGACACTAAAGTAACATAGTAGCCCATACACTGCCTCCCATCACCTACATTTGTCAATCAATTTTAAATAACCCTGCTGATTTAGACAAAGCAAATGGTATTTGCCCCGAATTACCACTCTTCATTTTTTTATTCATTCTCTGACCAAATATTTATTTCCCACAAATTGCTACATGTTGCAATGTTAATATTTTGTTAGCAGAGAATATTGCATATACGAAGATATGAAGGTGGAATCTTTTAAAACAAATGACATATGTGTTGTGTTTCAGGAAAATGAGTCATAAGTTGCAAAATTAATATTTTTTCAAAGTGTTGTTTTCACAAGATCACATTATTGGAATGTTCTGATTTTTTGCAAGTTCATCACTTAGTCTTATATCAATCGGTGTATCAAATTTCTGGAAAATCTATACAATACATTCTTTAGTTTTAAAGGTAACCATATAGACTACATTTAGTAACTTTACTGTTGATTGACCCCCAGAAATATTGGATACTTTTTTTTTCAAAAACGAAAATATCAAACTAAAATCTAGAAATACTTATAAGATTATTAGACTGTTTACTATCATTGGAATCAGCTTGATCTCATCTTTTCAAATCCAATGGTATCTCAAAATCTATTTTTAGCGACTTATGACTCATTTTCCTGGAACACATCACATATTGTTTATGCACTACCTGTAGTTGCTCCAATCATCCAATTGTTGACCATCCATATCATAGACTCTCAGGTCCAATTCATGCCCATACCATGTGGAGCCGTGGACTACAGCTGTACAGCCCACATTGGCTGCCTCACCAGT
Source organism: Sthenelais limicola (assembly GCA_942159475.1). Classification (NCBI taxonomy): domain Eukaryota; kingdom Metazoa; phylum Annelida; class Polychaeta; order Phyllodocida; family Sigalionidae; genus Sthenelais; species Sthenelais limicola. Next base: position 61,068,501 of record OW804102.1, on the reverse strand, counting down.
ACCAACAATAGCGTGGAAGCACTGCCATGATTCTAGTGATATAAAGATATTATATTACACACACTGCCATGGTTCTAGGGATATAAAGATATTATATTACACACACTGCCATGATTCTAGGGATATAAAGATATTATATTACACACACTGCCATGATTCTAGTGATATAAAGATATTATATTACATACACTGCCATGATTCTAGTGGAATAAAGATATTATATTACACACACTGCCATGATTCTAGTGATATAAAGATATTATATTACACACATTGCCATGATTCTAGTGATATAAAGATATTATATTACATACACTGCCATGATTCTAGTGGAATAAAGATATTATATTACACACACTGCCATGATTCTAGTGATATAAAGATATTATATTACACACATTGCCATGATTCTAGTGATATAAAGATATTATATTACACACACTGCCATGATTCTAGTGATATAAAGATATTATATTACACACACTGCCATGATTCTAGTGATATAAAGATATTATATTACATACTGCCATGATTCTAGGGATATAAAGATATTATATTACACACATTGCCATGATTCTAGTGATATAAAGATATTATATTACACATTGCCATGATTCTAGTGATATAAAGATATTATATTACACACACTGCCATGATTCTAGGGATATAAAGATATTATATTACACACACTGCCATGATTCTAGAGTGATATAAAGATATTATATCACACACATTGCCATGATTCTACAGTGATATAAAGATATTATATCACACACATTGCCATGATTCTACAGTGATATAAAGATATTATATCACACACATTGCCATGATTCTAGGGATATAAAGATATTATATCACACACACTGCCATGATTCTAGTGATATAAAGATATTATATTACACACATTGCCATGATTCTACAGTGATATAAAGATATTATAATACACACACTACCATGATTCTAGTGATATAAAGATATCATATTACACACACTGCCATGATTCTAGTGATATAAAGATATTATATTACATACTGACATGACTCTATAGGGATATAAAGATATTATATTACACACACTGCCATGATTCTACAGTGATATAAAGATATTATAATACACACACTACCATGATTCTAGTGATATAAAGATATCATATTACACACACTGCCATGATTCTAGTGATATAAAGATATTATATTACATACTGACATGACTCTATAGGGATATAAAGATATTATATTACACACACTGCCATGATTCTAGGGATATAAAGATATTATATCACACACACTGCCATGATTCTAGGGATATAAAGATATTATATCACACACACTGCCATGATTCTAGGGATATAAAGATATTATATCACACACACTGCCATGATTCTAGCGATATAAAGATATTATATTACACATTGCCATGATTCTAGTGATATAAGGATATTATATTACACACATTGCCATGATTCTACAGTGATATAAAGATATTATATCACACACATTGCCATGATTCTAGTGATATAAAGATATCATATTACACACACTGCCATGATTCTAGAGTGATATAAAGATATTATATCACACACATTGCCATGATTCTACAGTGATATAAAGATATTATATCACACACACTGCCATGATTCTACAGTGATATAAAGATATTATATCACACACATTGCCATGATTCTACAGTGATATAAAGATATTATATCACACACATTGCCATGATTCTAGTGATATAAAGATATTATATCACACACATTGCCATGATTCTAGTGATATAAAGATATTATATTACACACACTGCCATGATTCTAGGGATATAAAGATATTATCAGTAATGAAATTAATCACCCAAGTCTTGACTTCAGATTTGATTGGAGTTTATTTTGATAAAGATATTATATTACACACACTGCCATGATTCTAGTCATATTTGTATGTATATATAGGTTTTTATTGCTGGAAGCGTACGCTTTCAATAACATATCAAATTTTGACACCGAAAAAGGAGGTGGGTCTCCTCTATGAAACTATAGATCTTCCTGAGGGCCCCCTTTGGAAAAAATCGAGTTATGTTATTAAACAGGTACAGTAGTAGTTGATAAATAGATAGATGCAGTGACTACATTAATTTGATGAACTAATATGGCAGTGATAACACAAATAAGACAAACACAATAAACAATAGATTGGGCAATCTAGTGACATGAAGATCTAGTTTCTAGGCAGTTTTCCTGCCTCCTTGTTTTTAAACAAGATCTGGTAAAGTACAGTACTTCTTCATGTTTTGTGGATATACAGGGGTGTTGTAGCCAGTCGGTGAGTAGCAATCTGGCGAACACTGTGTCACCTCCTGGCTGCACTCCCTTTATGTGTTTACAGTTGCGGGTAGCATTCTATTGAACACTGACCCATCTCTATAATTACAGCATCAGTAATAACACAATAATACAACAATGCAATATAATAATAATAATGTAACAGCGGTTTGTGTCGGGGAGAGAAAAAGAACAAACAAGCACCCTGTTACTGACTGTTATTTGGCTGTGCTGGGTCCTCCTTTCTCATATGAGAACAATTTTCCTCAAGGTAGCCTTGAGGTTAGGGACGGTGGGGCAGGTTCTACCCGCTTTTGGTAGCTTATTGAATATGGATGGTGCCTGGATTAAAAACAATTTTCGAATACTCTCTATTTTCATCATAGGTATTTTCAACATTTTACCATTGGCAAGATAGTGAAGATTTATTTTCCTTTTGTTAAGGTATTTCTCATGGGCTAGGAGGAGTACGCTTAAGTCTCTTCTCTCATCAAGGACTGGTATTTTCATTTGACGGTGGAGATCCTTGACACTATCTCTTTTCTTTATTTCAAATGCTAGATGCAGGAATGAATTTTGAATGGCTTGTAGTCCATCTAAATGCCTCTTTTGGGCTGGAATATAAAATATGTCACAGAAGTTGAACTCCTGGCGTACCATGGTTTTATAAGTCAAAAGTGTGTTTTTACTTGTCAGGGCCCAGCTAATTTTGGCTATGGCTTTAGGTCTTTTGATTACCTGTTCAATTTTTGATATTATGTGGGGGTTGAAGGTCAGGCCTTCATCAATTGCTAAACCCAGGTTTCGGTATTCTGTGGCAAATCTTTTTCTGCTGAGCCAAATTTCAATTTATTGGTATCTAATTCTTTCTGTTTTCCAAGAGTTATGTTCATCGCCTTGCTTTTGCTGACATTTATCAATATTTTATTGACCCTGCACCACCTTGCTACCTCATCCAAGTCTCGTTGGAGCTTGTATTTAAGGGTGCCCTCTGTGGTGCTCGAGTGGAACAACATGGTGTTGTCTGCGAAAAGTTGTATTTGTGACCGTTTGATCACCTGGTGGTAGTTCTTTATTTATAAGAGGAACAATAGACGGCCCAGATATATAAAGATGTTATATTACACACACTGCCATGATTCTAGTGATATATAGATATGATATTACACACACTGCCATGATTCTACAGTGATATATAGATATTATATTACACACACTGCCATGATTCTAGGGATATGAAGATATTATATCACACACACTGCCATGATTCTAGGGATATAAAGATATTATATCACACACACTACCATGATTCTACAGGGATATAACGATATTATATCACACACACTGCCATGATTCTACAGTGATATAAAGATATCATATTACACACACTGCCATGATTCTACAGTGATATAAAGATATTATATCACACACACTGCCATGATTCTACAGGGGTATAAAGATATTACATTACACACTGCCATGATTCATATATCATACTTACCTTTTATTGTTATCTCACCACTATATATATAAGTACCACTATCTGAGCTGCACTTCATCAACAAATTATAATCTCCTGCATCCTTTACCATGATGTTCCTCATTGTAAGGTTGCTGTGTATATCATCACCATATCTCACATTATCCACAGTCAGCCTTGGCCACTCAGCCCCACATCCTTGGTATGTGGCAGCTCCTACACACACTGCTTTGTATGGTGTCAATCCATCAAAATACTGTAATATGCAAGTGGTGGGGATTTGTCATTAGTGGAATAATGTTTTTAATGGAGCTCACTGGGTGGAATTGCCAGATAATATACAATTCACCTTCACCAATTCTCTCAAATAACTCAGATTTCAGACGAAAATAAAGTTCAAAATACAGTTCAACCTAATCTAACAGATTGCTAGAATGAATGCAATGCCAAATATACTCGAATTTACCTAGTATTGACCAAATTGCATCCTAATTGAGCAGAATTTACTCAATGTGTACAGCTTCGACTTTTCTGAAAATCTGACCCTACTAGTCTAGTCCAGGCATACTGGATGACCTGGAAATCAACTTTCAGATGGGTGTTTCCTTTTTTATACACTTGTAGGTACAAATAAATGATAAGACAAAAATAAGCTTTAAAATGCAGTTTAATTACATAAGGCAAGACTGACAACCCCTGCTCCCTTCAATACTGCTACCATGTAATGAGAGTTGGAACCCTCACTTGGCGACAGTCTGTTCAACCTCGCTACGGTCTATGACATCATAGACAAGTGGACAGTGAACAAAACGCAGTTTAACATAACAGAACTGATATTTTAAATCAATGCTTTACCAAATATACTCAGATATACCAAGTGTTCTTTTTTTTCAGCCTAATTTCCAACCAAATTTCCTGAATGTGTAGAACTGCCAATCGTACATTTTCTGAAACTCTGACCTATTACGGCCTGAATATGACTAAAGCAGAAGCGGGAGAGTAACGGGGATGGGTGCTATTGGACCCCACTACAAAGCCACATTACTTCCCGCTTCTTTTGGAGCATTTTCAAAATGTAGCATGCTCTCACTTCTATCAAACATGTTTGATTTGAAGTGGCCGCTACTTTTAGCGGGAGGTAGTGGGAGGTAGCGGGAGCTGAAGTGGGGCAATGGCACCACTCTATGTTACCCCTCACATTAGTTGATGCGTTCATTTCCATATGAAAATACAATGTTGCCAACTCACATTTTTGAGGAGCGGTAGAAGTAGCGGTGGAAGTAACATGGCAATAGCACCTATTCCGGTTACTTTCAGTTGCTTGCTCCCACTTCTAAAGAAGCTGGAGCAATAGACTGTCAAAGTAGTGGGAGGAGTAGCACGAGGAGTAGCAGGCCAGTGGAACCCAGCCTTAAGATTGCAGTTGTTTATAGAAAGTGTAGGTCTATCGTCACAATTTGATAGGAATGAGGGGATGTCTTAGGCTATTTACTTTCAAAATATAGATTGTGTTTGTACATTGACATTGCCCACCATCCTCCAACATCCAAAATGATTTAATTCTAGTGTTAAATCAACGTGCAAACCATCGCCGATGTTTTGCACATCATACGGTGGCACAACTGGTGAGAGAGTGAGAAACGATCTCTGAGTTTACCCGAACTTACACGTCCATTGCCGCGGGTGCAAGAGTGATGGAGCATGCTGGCATGGCTTCGGAACTTTTGATAGATATGCCATGGAAAGTGAGGGTATGTGTATTTAAAGTTCAGTAAAGACCCTATTGTCCCAGACGTTTTGGCTGGCATACATGATAAGGATGACAAATCCTTAGCTCTTTTCTCCCGTGGAATGCGACATCATAGGTACTTGGGTGATCGAGATTGATTTTCTAGACAGTGAAATAGCCCCTGGTGGGTGGGGCGTGTCTGAATGATTAGGTAATATGCAGGCATGACTGTCACTGCGCCTCCTCATCTAGGCACTCCCCATGCATGGAATGTCTTATATTCAAGAGGTTCAACTTTTGTTTATCAAAAAAAAAATGTAAATATAAAAGACTTAAGCAAGTCTAACTTACCATTTGCAGAAAATTCCACTGTATAGACCAAGTAGGATCAGTGCATGTAAAGCTGGCGGTCTGTGTGTACGAGGCTTGACCAGCGGGAATGGCTGCATGGGTAGCTGGATAACACAGAACAAATATCCACAGTGGATTAAGTTTAAACACAATGCTATGGATGGACAGAATAACTATCTTCTTTCCTCTTACACTAACTACTAATTACTTTTACTCATGCACCACTCCTTTCCTTCCGTAGTAGTAGCACTGCACGGGAGAGCCCCTGGCAGAAAATCATGGACAATCCTAGATGATAGTCCCTTGTATATCCTTATCACTAAAGGCTTTATATATTATGTTAAATACAACACAAAAACAGTAACAAGAAGGAGTAATGCAAACACTCCCCACCTTTTAACTGTAACCTTGGTTAGTCTTTAAAATTAATGAAATAATAAAAATGTTACAAAATATAAAGTAAATGTCTTACTTGCGGCTGCTGGGGACAAGGACAGCCACACTAGCTGTAGTATCAATAGCCTGCAATCCACCATCGTGAGGCCACCTCAACCTTGGGAACTGTCAGACAATCATAGATTAGAATAAAAAGAATAGAATAGAATAAAATAGAATAGAATAGAATACTTTGTTATTTGTCAAAACTATACAATTTATGTAGACAAACAGATTGACAGGCCTCTGGGAGAGTCCCAGCTCTTCTAATGACTTATATACGGAGACATCTAGTACATGGTGAATAGGATATGTGTAAATAAAATGAACTAAGGCTGCGATTCCACTGGCCCGCTCTTTTTTATTATCTTGAGCTCATAACAAGCAAAGATTGAGCGAAACCAGAGTGGTCTAATGGAACTGGTTACTGCGCTTTCTGTACGCTCTTAAAAGTACCTATTTGCACTTCTTTAGAAGAGTGCAGGAAGTTGCGCTCATATCTGATCTGTTTGATTTAGCGCAACTACACAGCGCTCTTTCCACGTCTTTTAGTAGCGGTCTAACAGCGCAGTGAGAGCGCACCATGGAGCACTTGCTATTGATTTCATAAGGAAACAAGCAAACCAGTAGAATCGCTCTGCGCTTCTCTTGCGCTAATAATGAAAGCAGATGAAGAGCAAATGAAAGACACAATATAAATAAGCGAAGCAAGAGCGAGCCATGAACACATATATAAGCGATCCAGTGGAATCGCACCTTAAGAGACTCTTTATAAAATAGTGTGTTTTTACCAGGTTAACAACAACATTGTGTGTAATAATTATAATTAGTTTGTATTCATTTATTCATTTGCCCAGTTAAATGTATGGCAACGTTGTGTATTATTGTGTATTGTTGTAGATAAGGAATTGTAAGGGTCAGATTTTCAGAAAATGTACAATTGGCAGCTCTACACATTTTGTAAATTCTGCTAAATTAGGCTGCAATTTGGTCAATACTGGGTAAATTTGAGAATATTCAGCATTGCATTGATTCTAGCAACCTGTTTGGCTAGGTTGAACTGTATTTTGAACTTTATTTTCTTCTGAAATTTGGGTAATTTGAGATGATTAGCGAAGTTAAATTGTATATTTTCTGAAAATCTGACCCATCTACCACCTTATTTATAGCTGAAACAGACTAAGGCCATCGGAAGGGGAAACAGATGGTCCAGATGTATGAAGCAGAGTTGTGAAACTTATTGTATTAAATAGTTACGATATAACATCTAGGTTATGATCTAGATACTGGAGCAGACCATTAGCGTTCCCGACAATATTGGGGTCGTTATCCAATGTGATGTATTTCAGAGAAATGATTCACAAGTCGCAGAAATGATATACTTTAAAGTGTTTATGTTATAAGATCACTCAATTGGAATGTTCTGATTTTTGTGGAGTGTATTACTTAAAGTTATATAGATCAACGTTTCACATTTCAGGACAATGTAAGTAATATATCCTTTCATTTTAAAGGTCAACATGTGTTTAATTACTATCGTTTTTTACTCCCCAGAAATATTGTAAGCCTTTTTATTCAACAATACAAATATCAAACTTAAAATCTAGAATTCTTATTAGACTATTAGACTGTTTGATATCATTGGAATCCGTTCGATCTCATCTTTTCAAATATGGTGATATCTCAAAATCTATTTTTGCGACTTATGACTCATTTTCCTAAAACACATCACATTTTATCAATTTTCATCAACTTTTACAACCTTCTACAAAATCAAAAACAAAAAATAAATGTTATCAATAAAAATACTATATTATTCCCAATTGCCTGTCACCGAGTTATGTTGTTCTGGTTTTAACAAACTTTAATTACATCTAAAACTGTCTTCTCCTTAGACTTGGGCCATACAGGAAGACCAGCAAATCCTTCAAATTGAATATTTATGAATATAAGAACATACAAACTGTAAAATACTGTGTAAAACAAAAGCACCTACTTACGCTATGTGTCTGGTCCGATTGAGGACCTCCAAATTAATGAGACTAAAATAATTACATGGTAGAAGTATAAGCCTGCATACAATGAGCCACTTGAAGGGTCAGACTTTCAGAAAATGTACAATTGGCAGCTATACACATTGAGTAAATCGTGCTAAAATAGGCTGAAAAGTGGTCAATACTATTCGAGTATATTCAGCATTGCATTGCTTCTAGCAATCTGTTTGGTTAGGTTGAACTGTATTTGGAACTTTATTTTCGTCTGAAATTTGGGTTATTTGGAAGGATTGGTGAAGGTGAATTGTACATTTTCTGGAAACTTAACCGACATGGAAGTTTAATAAGGCAGAATTTGTATGTGTTTTGCTCTCAGTGATTCAAAACAAACCAATGTTATTGCATGTGAACCAGGGCATCAGGATGCAAGTTATTCAATTATTTCACCTGCCGATATTTGCCATGTCACACAATCTCACACAATGTTGACACATTAATAGGGTCAGATTTTCAGAAAATGTACAATTGGCAGCTCTACACATTTAGGAAATTCTCCTAAATTAGGCTGAAAATGAAGAATACTGGGTATATCTGAGTATATTTGGTGTCGCATTGATTTAAAGTATCAGTTCTGTTATGTTGAACTGCATTTTGAAGCTCATTTTTGTCTTAAATTTGGGTTACTTGGGAGGATAAGTGAAGGCGAATTGTACATTTTCTGAAAATCTGACCCATGAACCAAATGAACACAATAAATGAAATCTAATTTCATCTGAGGCAGCTTGTATTCAGGGTCAGATTTTCAGAAAATGTACAATTTGCAGCTGTACACATTTAGTAAATACTGCTAAATTAGGCTGCAATTTGGTCAATACTAGGTAAATTCGAGAATATTCGGCATTGTATTGATTGTAGCAATCTGTTTGGTTAGGTTGAACTGTATTTGAACTTTATTTTCATCTGAAATTTGGGTTATTGGAGAAGATTGGCGAACTTGAATTGTACATTTTCTGAAAATCTGTCCCACGAGCACCAGTCCTATTTACTAATTTCACATTAGTCAATGTCTTTGAATATGAATGTATCTATTATATGATGTGTTTTAGGAAAATGAGTCACAAGTCGCAAAATATGGATTTTGAGATATGACCACTTTTTTCATTCTCTTGAAACATCGACACAAGTATTTCATGATAATGAGAAATTTAGAGAATAATTAGCGTTGTACCAGACACGTTCCAGTTTCACTAAATGCTTGATGCATATGGCCAAAATAATTAAATAGTTATCACGTTCTATACCAGGTAGTGGCTGAGAAATGTGGAGTAGGTGGGGTACACCATAACCCAAAACCTAGTGATTAAATACAAATCCCTAAACTAATAATAAGTGTTTTTCAATCCATCATCATACCTCTAACCATCAACCGGGGAATGAGATATACATGCGACTCAGGTTACTTCCATACAACTAATAATAAAATCAGTTTGAATGTATTCTGGTATCCAGAACTGTTCTCATATTGAAAATATATTGGGATGAAACCAGATCCAAAAGTACATGTATACTTACCTAAAGGGTGAAATACCTTTACTAAAATCATATTTGAGCCTTTTCCAAAATATAAATTGTATTCAATACCCTAACATATTTATCTGCCTCTCCTAAAGTCCTATGATAATAGAACCATTATGTGTACCTCATTTTCCAATTGATGCTATTAAGGTATTATCGATGCCAGTGGAGAGAACCCACTTCATTGTACAATAGTACGCTAATGGATACATTAAAATGACCCGATCTGAATAGATATTTTTTTTTATCAAAGAGCAGAACCTCCTTGTTTTTGTCTATGTATGCTGGGACCCCCTCCTATCTTTGATAAGGTAGAAGCATGTGTGATAAGATTTAGACGAATACAATCGCATTTGATTGAATTTTATATATGATTATTTATTTGATGGGTTTTTATTTTATGAATAAATCAGGGCCTAAATCAGAAATGGTTAGCTTTTAATGTATTCTACATCGTCCACTTTGTTGTTTGAAGGTATTCTTGAAAATGGAATTTATATGAATTTATGGTGGGGAAATCAAACATACTGCTGGTCAACCTTAATGACTCGTTCGTTCTTACATCATTAATCATATGTATACATTTTTATGTTTTTGCAAATCCTTTATTTCTTAAGAGTTAACAAGTGAGCAATTGAACATTCGAGCACACATACAGGTCTTCAATCGATGTTAGGGTAACCGTCAGGCGGCGACACAGTTGTTTTCAGCGGGTTTTGAGGTTACATTTTTTCACATCAGATGGCGCCACATTTCATTCCTTCGGAGTTTCGTACAGACTGCTTATTTCCTACTACAAATGTGATGTGTTTCAGGAAAATGAGTCACAAGTCGCAAAAAATAGATTTTGAGATATCATCATTTTTGAAAAGATGAGATCAAGCCAAATCCAATGATAGTAAACAGTCTAATAATCTAATAAGTATTTCTAGATTTTAAGTTTGATATTTTTCGTTTTTGAAACAAAAAGTTTCGATTATTTCTGGGGGTCAATAAACGGTAAAGTAACTAAATGTAGTCCATATGAGGACCTTTAAAACGAAAGGATACATTAAATAGATTGTCCTGACATTTGATACATCGATCGATTGATATAGCTCTAAGTGATCAATCCTTCAAAAATCGGAACATGCCAATAATGTGATGTTGTGAAAAAACAATTTGAAAAATATCAATTTTGCGACTTGTGACTCATTTTCCTGAAACACATCACATTTATTTTTTCCCTATACCCAACACTCCATAATTATGAACATTTGGGGATTTAAATACCTCCTTTTTTTTTATCTCTTCTATATTCTCTGAAACAGGCAAATACCATGTACGTGTCTTGTGACACATTTTTCTGTAACACATTACGAATAGGGAAAGTAGCTATATAACACAAATGACAATGAAACAAAAGGTTACAATTTCTTGTCTATTTATTGCCCAGTGCTTAGCAAATTGAAAATGACAGTTACAATCAGTTGATAGAAAATACACAAACATGAATTAAATTTATACGAAACCTTTTGATTGTTTGATTTTTAAACAAATAAATTGGAACCGATAATATTCAATTCAATTCAATTCAAGACATTTTTTATTTGCATGAATAATGACTACAAAAAGGAAGGCCCAGTTTTGAAACCTAGGTTCCAAGTCTTCCAGTGGGTTCCTGGTGGTTGGTTGTTGCCAAAACTGATTTACAATAAAATACTCTGATATAAATTTAATGGCTATTTAATTTCATATCCAAGGGCTATTTTCTACCTGTCTATGTTTAGCTGTTATTTTAAGGGTAGGCTTAGTTGAATAATATATAATAACTACCTAACAGTGAGTAGTACTTACTAGAATATGCGGTGAAAGTTAGGGTACAATAACAAAGTGTAATCAAACAATGGTTGGTTGTTGGTATGGTCGGTCCAGACCAATGAGTAGTGTACATACATAACAAAATACATATATCAAAAATATCAGAAATACAATAGCAAAAAGATAAGAATGAAATGAAATAAAATAAAATGTTAGATCCACAGCAGATCATGACATAGATACAGTAACATATACAGGGTTAGGTACAATGGTAGGGGGTGATCTACAATATTTCAATTGTATTTAGGCATGTGTGAACAATATTGCTAAAAGTTTTCCGGTCTTGTACCTGGTGAGCAGCAATTTTTAGGGAATTCCAATATTTAGCCGATTTATAAGTGAAAGAGTAGAATTTTGGCTGATTTTGGCTGTAGTAATTTTAAATTACGTCTACCTTGGGCATGACTTCTAGTTGAAATTTTTCTATTATCCAAATTGGTTTCATCGGTAGCCATGAAGTGGCTTAAGTTAATTATATGTTTTTGTCTCCTCTTGTTTAAGTGTAATAAGTTTAGGTCTAAATGTTCTTCATCAACATATATAATATGGGACAGATTTTTTTAGGAATGTGCACTGGACGTTCCATGCCGGGCATTCAGGACTATGATATTTTAATGGGACGGTCTGGTATAAACTGGATGTTCCATTGTACATTCCTTTAAAAATTAAAATTAAAAATTAATCACACTTTAAGGGATTTTGTGTGCAAAAAGGCCATGCACTATTCACGATATGTGAACTCTGAAAATACCAACCTGCAATAACCATGTCTGAGCATGCAATAACCAACATGTTTGACCATGCAATATCGGTCTCTGAACACGTCTGACCATGCAATGGCCAACATGTCTGACCATGCAGACAAGGATATTTCCCCTGTCTTTGATGCTAGCCTTGCTAAAAGTTTACACAATTGGAATGTTTAGCATGCATTAACCTGCTGGACTGGAAATTTTACTATGTTCTTAAGACAATTGTTAAATGATGACTTTACAAGTTTTTCATGCAATATGCACAGCTCTCTTTGAAAGATGGTGGCCCTGACAGTTTGCAACCTGACTCTAAGGGATGTGGTTGAATTTCTCGCCATGGTCATTCATTGGTAGTCCATAAAACCTTGCTCTCCATGGTCATATATTGGTAGTCCATAAAACCTGGCCTCACATGTGTTACTTTATGACCCACCCAGCTTAAGAAAAAAATCTCAATACTCTAGATTCATATATATAGTCATATGTTTTATGTATCTTTTTGCCAGATTCAGCGTATTTCTGTGACTATTTTAAGTGGAAATATAACTTTTGTTACTGGTGTCACAGTAGGGGAAGCAAAACTTAGGAGTAAGCCGCCTTCCCCAGAATTTGTTATAAACATCGATGGTACAGATGCCTACTGGTCCTGTCTTCAGGTGGATCCTCGTTCATCAGTTGTTTCGGCGCTGTCCACTACAACCTCCAGAGGTGCGCCAACTGGGGTGATCAAATCCCAGCCCAGGACCAGCTCTACTCTCTCCACCTCTCACCTCTCTTCCTCCACAGCCACATGGATGCTGTTTCCACCTCCCTACACAGAGAGTTTCCTCTCCCCTCCTATCACTCTTATAGTACTCAGTGCCCTCCACATCGACTGGCCTGCAAACCCCCTGCATCCGATCTCCACAGGGAAGCACCATACCTTCCAGCCTCGTTGTTGGCATTCACTGACTAGGTCCTGGTACTTGGTCTTTTTCCGCTCATAAGCTTCCTCTATTCTCTCCTCCCATGGCACAGTCAACTCCACTATTATGACCTGCTTAGTTGACGGTGACCAGATCACTATGTCAGGCCTCTGGTTGGTGGCTGCTACCTCCTTGGGAAATACCAAGCGTGTGTTAATGTCTGCTCGCATCTCCTAGTCACCTGATGTCGCTAGCAGCCCACTTCCCTCCGTTCTCTTTGTAGTTGGTTCCTCTCCTGCTCTCACAAAGTTGATAAACTTTGGTCCTCCCTTTTTCACCTTTGTACTCTTCCTTCACAATTCCAGGGTGTCAGCGAGGGTGGCTAGTATCTTATCATGTCGCCAGGTGTATCTCCCCTCTTTCAGTGCTACAGAACATGACGAGAGTACATGCTCCAGATTGGCTGGCCTGCAGCACAATGGGCAATTAGGATCCTCCGTCAGTCCCCATGTTACCAGATTAGTTGGGCTTGGTAACACGTCGTACACAGACTTTAGTTGGAATTTGAGTCTGTATGGTTCTGTGTTCCATATCTCGCTCCAAGATAGGCTTTTTGATCTACACCCTTCCCAGTTTAGCCAACTCCCCTGCTTTTTCAGAGAATTAAAGGATCAATTGATTCAGTAATAGGAGGTTGATATCTACAGTGCCCTTATCCTTAGAAATAAAGTATGAAGTAGTTTTAAAGTTTTCATTTTAGTTTCAAATCAGGAGTTTAATATTATAGTTTGGATGTAGGTATTTACATCCTTTGGACGATTGAAAGTCAACCTGTGTGATTATCCTGTACAATAGTAAATTACATTTCTGAGAAATAGGGAAAAAACCAACGGGTCCCTGGTCTCGTTTTTTAAAAGAGATTAAAGTTATTTCTCATGATCAATTTGTTAAAATTGATAAAATATTTTAGTCAGTTTTCCTAATTGTATTTAGAAAATGTTTTTCTTCCAAAACCACTATTTTTTTTGTATTTGGATAAATTAACCCAAAATTCCCTGGGGAGGCTGGGCTTGAAAGGATTAAACACTGCAGATCAGTAATCTAGGTAGTAGATACCAAATGTTTAGATATTAGATCATACTATATATCTGTAACTTGATTTTTTTAATCATCTCTTTGACAATCTAGATAAACACTCACAATGAAAACAAAATGGCATTTCTATTAAACTTCAGTATTTGATTTATTTCTGGCCATTAAAATGGAACAAAAATCAATGAGCTTTGGTTCTAAATTGTTAAATGCGTACTAAGTTATTCCTCTTTTATTTCTCTATCAACTTTGTCTCAAATATGTGAATACATAGTGACTTGAGACAGATGAGAAAATAGAAATAACTAAAGCAACTGGGTGATCCTCCTTCCTGTGACACATCGCATTTCCATGAATGAAAGCAAATCCTTTTCTTCTTCTAAGTTTATTTATTCCCTAGTTCAAGAAATCAGCATATTACAGGAATGTAATTCATCAAATTTAATATTTGACTGTAAGAACCTTGATTGCAGGATATGCTGAATAAAACATTTTTAAAAAAAACATATTTGCACTTAAAATAGTTAATGAACTATGCTGGAACTAGCAAAAGGTTGCATACAACATTAAAGTTTTCTTTTAAACAAAATGTTTTCGGAACCCATTTCCCTGTGACACATCACATATGGTGTTTACCACATGTTTATTGTACCTGGGCCGATGGCTGTGATTGAGACGTGTGATTAACTAAATAAAGGATTGCTGGCTTGATGGCCTGATCCATTACACCCCTAATAACCCCACTCGTACCTCATGTGGTTATTGGGGCTAATGGATGGCCATCTTCTCCAGCAATACTTTATCCAGTAATCAAACAATTTAACATATGAGTATAGCGTTCTGAGATCCAACCAAACACGTCACTTAATAATCAATGTTCTGTGATTTTATATGATAGCACTCATTCTTTTAGTTGAGATCAAATTTGTGTGTTTGGTGGAACAAATTATTCAAAGAAGGAAGGCCTTGGACCAGTTTAGATATTGTAAGGAAACTTTTTTGACTCTGCATTGTTAGTTTTTATAAGCAAACTCTATTCAGCGCATCTGAAAACAAATTTTATAGATCCAACTATATACCCTAACTGCTGTACAATAGCATAATGTAACTGGTAAGCTTTCATTACAGGGAAATCCGATCCAAACCCTCCACCATAGGGTCCATAGACACCACCTGTGCTGGTGTTAAAACCTATTGGGCAATTAGAGCCTTCGTTTGTTGTCCTCGCTGGCCCTCTATGCCTGACAGGAACCATGAGCCGAGGCCGGAGGCCAAGGCTTTAGTACCCGTTGGTTGGGCTGTTATTATCAACTACTTCCATCACTATCACTTCTGCTGAACCTCCAACATTGTCAGAAAGCATTTACTTACAGTTTAGTTAAGTTGCATTCTTCTCTAACCTTACCCACTGACGCTAGTGTGGAGGGGGACTGTCCAGTCCCTATAACTAGGGGTGGGTTATGGTTATACACAGGCAGAAGCAGGGGTTCTGTTTGTTGCACAAATACAGCATACTTGCCTCTTACAACAAATTAACCTTCAATTGACTAAAATAAATAGTACAAAATCAAAACTCATAACCCCATCCCACCTGCACCCCATATCCAATGATTACAACTTGGCATCTCCCCTACCCACACATAATGAATGGTCCTCCACTACCAACTGCGCTCCACTCCCTCCCTCCCTCCCTCCCTCCCTCCGCTAGCTGCCAACTGCGGCTGGGTAGTGACAGAGAGGGAGCATGCCAGGCCGAGTCAAAACAAACCAAACAACGCACGCAATATCAATCATACATAGGCCTGCGTTGAGCTAGACGCTCAAAAACATAAGATGTCATTCATGAGGGGTTTTGTAAGCGATCCCCCGATTCAGATTTTCTAATTTTGCCTTGCGTTATGCATAAAACAAGTTGCGTTTCGGTAATTACATTGCGGGAGCTATGTAGTGCGAGGCCGGAAATTGACACGGCCATATATAGAGGGCCAGTCGGAACCTACAACTGGCCCTCTGTGCGTCTACAATGGGCTAGCTCAGACCAACCAACGGGTAATAAGCATGAATAGAAAGGGCTCCTGAGGGGGGTGTCTAATTTCTCTTGTCGCTACCAAGAAACAACAATTGTCACTTGTCACTAAGACAATTCTTTTGTCGTTTGTCGCTTAATTTCCGTAAAAATGGCCTGTTTTTTGTCAGTAAGGACTAATAAGGTCTTTGTCGATTTGTCAGGCTAAGAAAGTGTTTTTGTTGTTTGTCACTTGATGCCCATGTCGATTGTCGATCATAAGTATAGGCCGTGTCGATTTGTCGAATTAACCCCTCAAGAGCCCTATAGAGATGTAATCAAATCATCGTCTTCCAGTAAGGCTTTCCGTTCTCCAGCCGTAGCCTGAAAAGGAAAAGACTTAGTGTGGTTTATCCAAGAAATGCATATCCATACACAGCAACTTATTACAATTCAATACTTGATCAATATTGTGAGCATGAAATCCTGAGCATGAATTTCTTTATCCCTTATTCCAAGAATATATGTGAACAGTGGTGAGTAAATGGAAACCAGGCGCGGCGGAACAGATGAAATATTGGGGGGGCAAACTTTTTTTTTTGGGGGGGGGGGGGGGGAGGAAGCATTGAGGGTGAGTTTGCATTACCCTCCAATAATATAATAGAATCGAAACATTTCAGACAAACACAATATGTTATCAGGAAACCAAGCACACTTATAATGCCTATATGCTATCCTACCACTTTGAGAAGCCAGAAATATTTACCTTACACTTGGACACATTTTAAGCATATTGGGTGTTAAAATATATCTTGATTAGGTTTGAAATGTTGAGTTTTTTCTTGCATATTTTTTGGTGCAATGCTTTTAGGTACAAGAAAAGAATATTATGAACCAAATCTGCTGACTACCATCTGTCATCTTCATTTGTGCATTAAAGACAATATTTAAATGGTCAATTCTCACGAAATGGGGGCAGTTAGTTTTTTTATTCCAAGGTTCACTGAGGTTACAATTTAATTTTTTTTGTTTATTTTTCTTTCCCATCATATGGATCCGACTTCGAGCTTTCAGGCCATATATGATTCATTAATCTGAAATGTGCATTTTGTACATAAAATGACAAAATATAGGTGAAAATAGACATTTTTTAAAACCTGAAATAAATGAAATGAAAATGTAGGCACTCAAAATTATGAATTTATGTCAGAATTTGTACTTCATGAAAAGGATCTGACCATTTACAAAGCGTTTTTAGTTTGAAAGTGGCATGAAAGTAGGGAATTTTCTTTTTAAATTGCATTTGTTTGCCTTAAAAACATGGCTAAAATCACAGGGTGCCTATGTTGGGGTAGTAAACTATGTAAAAATGTACAAGAAATAACCTCATAATTTGGGTAACTATGATACACATATGAAGCCAATTATATCTATGAAAGAAAAAAATCAAACTTGTGTGACAGACCCTTTAAGTTTTCATGGTAGGCTAATTCTTTTGAAAAGAAATCAATTTGGCTAAAATCTGCATGTGCTTACGTCAGGGCACAATTTATTTAATTATTCTGTTGTTATTCAACTTTCAAACTATCAGTGCCTTTTGTCTATTAACGACTTCAAATTCTGAGCATAATGTACAATATATTGTACATTATGCTCAGAATTTGAAGTCCATATATGTTTGGGAAACATTTGACTGAATGGCTAGAAAACCTTACCCCGATGTAGGCAGCCCTGCCCCAATGGCTCCTTTTTTGTTGCTTGAGTATAATATAAAGATATGTGAATACCTAATATGTTGTATAAATCTGGATGGTTGGCAGCAAATAATTTACTACTGTAGATTTCTATACAATTTTGCCAATAGAATGAAGAGATCAAGAGAAGGGGATTGGGTTGAGGGGTGGAAGGTGGTGGTGGAGGGGGCAATGGGAAGGAGAGTAGAATGGGGAGAGGGGAAACAAGGAGCAGGTAGAGGAGGACAGCGATGAGAGTGTGAGGGGAGAGGGAGAGAGATTGAAATAGACAGGGAGAGAAGGAGAGAGTGAGAGAAATATCAAGGGAGAGAGAGGAGGGTGAGTGGGAGAGGAATAGTGCTCCAGCAAGGGGGGGGGGGAAATTGGAGGTCAACTCGCATGAAGTAGGCCTAACAACAACACCATATGTGATCCGTTTTAGGAAAGTGAATCATAAGTCGCAAAATAAGGATTTATCATATTTCAAAGAGAAGATCAAGAGGATTACAATGGTAGTAAACACTAGGACACCTAATAACTCTTTCTATATCTTAATGTTGATATTTTTATTTTTGAAAAAAAAAGTTTGCAATGTTTCTGGATAGGTAATTATCAGTAAAATAACTAAATATGCTCCATACGAAGGCCTTCAAAATGCAAGGATAAATTAGATACAATGTCCTGAAATTTGTTGTATAGATTCATATACCTAAAAACCCCGATATTTTCATGTATCATATCAAATGAAGACGTAGTGATATAGATAGAAGGTCCATTCAGAAGACCTTCAAAGACAGAGAATGACGACCTTTTAATTGTTATTGATGTTGACTGTTAACAAAAAAAATGGAAATAATGTTTTTTATAATATATATTCCTTATTTGGTGAATACTCATGTTACTTACCGCTACACTATTCGCAGGCAATTCATATTTTGGAATGTGTCGAAGTAAGCAAGACATCTGGGAGAAACAGAGATTCAAGAATGCTACTCCACAAACAAGCCTACAAAGAATAACATATTCTAAACAAAATTTACAAAATGGTCATATTTGTATTTCTATGAGTCTTAAATATTGCCTCCTTGTAAGAAGCACGCTACTGAGCCTACACACAACTGACTAAGTACTCAAAACACATTAAATGCATAAAGGATTTAAAATATTGTTTCGGGAACACATACCATTCAAAACCAAACAGGAACTGAATTGGTCCTCCGATCAAAGGTCCTGTGGGAGCAATTGATATAATATGCATATGTTATAAATATGTAAGTTTCAACTTAAATTTTCACCATGAATGTTTGAGAAATCCTGTATTCAATGTAATAGAGTGAAATCAAATGATGCCTCACTGAATAGATTATTGTGTACCGTGTCATCATACAAAATATCCTGATATAAACAAGAACCAGATTAAAAGCAAAGACTTAATGCTAAAATGCTTCTAATCAATTGGTTACTTACCAACAAACATGGCAAGGCAAACAGCCATATCGGAGATGGCGTAAACATTTCCATACACTCCTGAATGCCGCAGGTCGACTATCTGCGCAAAGAGGGGCATCATCGATGAACTCACCATACCTATTTAGAGTGGAACAACAGAGGCAGATTATAAAAGGCAGCAAATTGCTCAGACCATGTCAAAGTATAAGGCAAATATGGCGTCCTGTGTCAGCTGAAAACCACTAGACAAAACAAAAACTCAATGCCACGTCCCCTTTCCATAGGTCTGCCTCCTTTCCTATGTGATTTTGCTATAAAACCCCTACAGCCTAAAATCATCATATGAACCTGCTTGTTTTGTCCCCCAAGACATAGCTATGTTATTTCTGGTCCTAAAACTTAAGGCCAGTTTAAACTTATGGTGCTTCAATAAAAAATGACAGCATAAAAAAAAGAAGAAAAAGAAGAATGACAGCAAGCTGAGCAGACATTTCATTTAGTTTACCACACATAAACACGCTCCAGAACTAGGCCCATGCAATGACGTCATAGGAGTGGGGATTCCCCCTGACACCTCAGTGCTAGTGTAGTGCGCAGCTCTGGATCAATGTCATCTTTCTGCCCATGAAAGTGGAGAGCCGGAGAAGAAGAGGAAGAAATCAGAGAAAGTTGTGGAGGAGGAACATGAAGAGTCAGATGTGGTGAGGAAGTCGGATCTGCAGAAGATCATGACTGATCTGCTACAACAGCATTCTGCTTCACTGGCTAAGCCACAGCTACAAAAAGAGCTGCCACCTTTGTTAGGGCTCCTGAGGGGGGTGTCTAATTTTTCTTGTCGCTACCAAGAAACAACAATTGTCATTTGTCACTAAGACAATTCTTTTGTCGTTTGTCACTTAATTTCCATAAAAATGGCCCGTTTTTTGTTGGTAAGGACTAATAAGGTCTTTGTCGATTTGTCAGGCTAAGAAAGTGTTTTTGTCGTTTGTCACTTGATGCCCATGTCGATCCTAAGAATAGGCCTTGTTGATTTGTCGAATTTACCCCTCAAGAGCCCTTTTGTTGCCACCTCCAGTTGCGCCTGTTGTTCCTAAGTTGGTGAGGGAGGTCCAACGTGCACCCCCTGGCTTAGAGCAATGGCAGTCTGTGATTAATCCGACTGGGGACATGTGCTCCCCAACAAGGGGTGGTAATATGATGTGGGGAGCTTTGCCAGGACTTATGCCCAGGTCCTCCTTACAAGCTCAGATGTTTGGCACCAGCCCATACCAGATGCCTGGGTTTACCCCACTTCCTATGTTTGAGATGGTACAGTGGTGGTTGTTGGTGGCAGAGGGGGAAAACCCGGCTGTGCAGGGGTCTCCTGCTTGGGAGGGACCTTCCCAGGGAAGTAAGCCTACACCGCAGGGAAGTTTGGCGAAAGTTTCCCCTTTGTTTTCTTCGCCTGTGAGGAGACTTGGTGGGTTTTGTCAGTGGACTTTTGGACCATCTGATTTGGTTGTAACTGAGCAACCAGATAATCAGCTGATAGATCGGTTTGGGGCCTTGCCTCCTCAGCCAAAGGTTCTGCTTTCATAAAGGGAGAGGAAGAGCAGGATTCTTGGGAGAAAGATGTTGACGCGAAGATCAGGGGATGGATATAGACTTGGAAGATGAGGAAGAGTTCTTGCACTCGGATAAGGAGACAGCTTACAAGAGTGTGTAAGGATTCCTTCTTGTAATTGTGGTATAGATTTTTGACATTTAATGATATTGACATTGGATATGTTCTGGTTGATGTGCGTGGAAAGGACATGAGCCAGTCAGATGCAGTGGTCTCGGTACGAGGAGAGGAGCCCAGCTGTTCCAATGTTGACAAGACTGCAACAACTCTCTGGAATTACTTTTAGTGTGAGACAGACTCTCAGCGCAGGAAACATAAACTATTTACATCAGGATGTTACCGGACAATAAGCTGTGATATTTACATGGACTGAGTTATACGAAACTCCACATTACTACAGAAACCAAACTAAAAACATATGTTTTTTAAGTTGTGTGTATATCTATTCTCCTGGAACACGGACAAAAGTATTATTTGTGTTCTTACCATGTGTATTTTTTGACTGGTATGGATTCCTGTATTTCTCCTTTATTGTATGTTATATGAGCATGCTTTTTACTCTTACATTTTACTATTTGTTTGAAAACCTTATGGGTAGTCTTTTTATTACCATACAAATCTAAATTGGTTTTGCTCTCCTTTAAAGAAAAAGGGAAGAGCATTGTGGTGCGTGGCTCTGGATCAGTATATGGTGGACCAGATCCGGGACAGCGCAGCTAATGTTATTAGACAGCCAGGCTTGGTAGTAAGATAAATGTTAGTAAGAGGGCCCTGGCCGGCGTGTCAGGTAGTGTTGGTTGCTGACCATGAGAGGTTGTTCCAATCAGTGTGTTGCTATTTTAAACATGTTTATTCTCTATATACAAGCTGTATCTCATGTCTATTGTATTATATATACACCTTGTCTCTGTGTATGTTTGTGTGATAGTAGAAGACATGTGTTCGTCAAGCAGGGGTGGACTCACAGCAACAGCGGAGTCATCCCTGGGTTTGGTGTGCGTTTAATAAAAAGAGTGTGCTGGTGAGGTCCAATTGATCATGTTGTTCTTGTTGTTCATTGACGTTCTGAAGTTTCAATAGTCGCTTAAGATAGCGTCCCCTGCCCCTCGTACAGTGTGACACAGAAGCTGCTGTTTCATTCATTGTGCCACATAGACGCTATGACCGTCTATGCAGGTGGGACAGCAGGTGGGTGGGCATTGTTTACGGTGAGGGGGAAGGCAGGCAATATTGAGAAACATAATATCTGTTATAGCCAACAAAAACAGCCTAATATTATATGTATCTAAATTACATTCGCAAGGCGCCTACTAGCAACCACCACTCCCTGGTGCGACACACTCTCCTGGACGTAGGTGTCCAATCATAAACATACCATTCTTATTTGATTTGAGAGACAGTGAGCCTATTCTGTAAACTAAACATGACCCACCTAGTGACAATCCAAGGAGAGTTGTTACCCCAAGCATCCCCATGAAGGTATAGCAGAATGCAAGCTGAAAAGAAAGCTATCTACATGAAACACCAATAATTCACACACTATTTATACATATTGATTGAAAACTAAAGAGTGCACTTGTTAAACACCTCCAAAACTTCAACTTTGAAAAGCCCCGATAGGAGCTTGTGGTATTATTTTATATTAATGTTAATAGAAAATACGATTAGACATACCCCAACTAATGAACCGGTGCTGATGAGCATTCCAGTGAAAGCAATTGTCCACCTGGAAAAAGATATCTATATTCGGTACAATTGTCACAAATTACAAATTAAAAGACATATCTTCCGGGCTAAAATTTTAATTACATTTGGGGGTTTTGTCAGCAGGATCCACGTTGAAGTCACAAACGTCATAGTAGACATTGATATTTCATATTTTTAAAATGTCTTTTTTTTTTATTCCAATGGGTCCTATTTCAATGGATCAACAAGCAGTAAAATGATGACGAATATGATAATGGAAATATAATAAGGTCCATTTGTCATGTAATTACCTCGGAATAAACCTGGCCAGCTTTGGGGATATAATACCTGCCACCAAGTACCCAATTGATGTGGGGAGCACCACGATACCTGAATCCATTAATAGTATATATAGTATTTGTGATGTGTCTCAGGAAAATGAGTCATAAGTCGCAAAAAATAGGTTTTGAGATATTGTCATTATTTGAAAAGATGAAATCAAGCCGATTCCAATGATAGTAAACAGTCTAATAATCTAATAAATATTTCTAGATTATAATTTTCATATTTTCGTTTTTGAAAAAAAAAGTTTACAATATTTTGGTGGTCAATAAACAGTAAAGAAACTAAATGTAGTCCATATGATGACCTTTAAAATGAAAGGATATATTACATAGATAGTGCTGAAATTTGATACATCGTTTCATATAGATATGAGTGATAAACCCTCTAAAAATTAGAACACATCACATTTATCATCTTGAATAACAAAGTATACAAGAAAATGGGTCGCGTTGTAAAGGAAAACAAAAGACCCATGCTGCCTAGGGAGGATTCGGGAGGATGGTCTACATCACAAATAGGTACACCTGACAAATGAATTCAATATTCTTTAAATTAATTTTTATGTCGAATTAATTGGATAACTGCTATTGTTTACCTAATTGCCAAGTTTGTGGATCTTCCAAGTCGATCAAGCGTAGAGGCAGGAAAGCCAGTACGATGGAGACATCCAGATTGAGTATGAATACATTCCCTATGATGAAGTGGAAAGTTGATTGCAATGGCACATATATAGTGGTTCATAAATATTGAATTCAACGAGAATTAAGAATTCAAATAAAATACAGGCGTCCAATCACAGTATAGTATTCATAGAGGATAGCAAAAGTGAGAAAATATACTCACCGGCAATAACTAATATGTAAGGATCGGCAACAAGTCGAAATATTGTTAATATTGATTCTCCCTATTGAAAGGAACAAATGAAAAACTAATGTTGAATGGTAGAGGGGGAAGATATCGCTGTATATCGATCTTGGTCGTTCGGTAAATTATGATTTGGTAAGAGATGTAATAAAGTTGTTGTTATTACTGGTTTTATTTTTGCACAAGCTTTCGGGCTAGTTTGCCCTTCTTCAAGTGAAATCTATGTAATGTTGAATGGGTTTGGCTTTTGAAGTAATAATCCCATATATGTGATGTGTTTTAAGAAAATGAGTCATAAGTCGCAAAATTGATATATTTTAAAGAGTTTTTTCACAAGATCACATTATTGGAATGATCTAATTTTTTAAGGGTTGATAACTCATGGTTACATCTATCGATGTATCAAATTTCGGGACAATCTATGTAATATGTCCATTTGTTGTAAAGGTCCTCATATGGACTACATTTAGTTACTTTACTGTTTATTGACCCCCAGAAATATTGGAAACTTTTTTTTCAAAAACGAAAATATCAAACTTAAAATCTAGAAATACTTATTAGATTATTAGACTGTTTACTATCATTGGAATCGGCTTGATCTCATCTTTTCAAATATAATGGTATCTCAAAATCTGTTTTTTGCGACTTATGACTCATTTTCCTAAAACACCGCATATATGTATACGTATATAATTTGTTTGTTTATTATGGTCCATCAATAATCTTAGTATTTCATGTCGTAAGGATAATTGCCTTATAGATATTATAATTGCCTTATTTCAATTGTTCTAAACTCGGTTAGCTTACCTTTACATTTGTGTCTTCTTTGTAGGCAAAGATCTGAAGGACTGGAAAAGGTAAAATGTTATATTGGTTCAATTTAGAAATATTTTAAACATTACCTTTTCCATAACTAATTGCAAATTAGGATAAAATCTTTGCTATTTGATAGGCGCAAAACTAAAAAGAAACAATCCAACCAAACTATGGATGACTTTGGACCTTTATTTGAGGGATGAAACATGAAAGAAATAAGTATACACTCGAGATAATTAAAGCCTTTTCGATAGCCTAGATTCCCCATTTAAGGCTCTCCTGACCTAAACAATCCAGAAGAGCACATAAGAGCTGAAAGCTGTTTTACAACAATTAACCCACTCTTCACGCAACAGATGTCAGTTCTATATTGAACACCACACAAACCTATACATTAAAAGGTGATCACTTACCAAAAGCTACAAGTACCATTGCAGCCACCGGTAGGAATGGGACCGCTTGTCCAAAGAATTGGTATAAAACACTTCCGTACACCGGCCCAACTAATGTAAAAAAATATATATATTATGTTTGTATATTATGTTATGTTTTAAATTGACAATAATTGGGGATATTGTCTGATGTATAAAGAACCTTCGGCCATTTAGGAAATGTAGGGGCAAATAGTTATGGGGTGGTAGAAAATACCTTTCTCTCTATGTCTTCCGCCCACCTGTATGTAATTAGGCCCATTAAGGGTGACGTGTCCTTACGTATTCTTTGAGACGAGAATCCGGGCATTTACAGGTGGCGCTACGATCGGCGGCAAAAACTCAGGTGAATACGACAACTGAGTGCCATAGACGCTAACGCTGAAATACCTGTTTTCAACCCCTTTGAAACCGTACATAAACGGGTCAAAATGCTATGATCTTACATCAAGTAGATATATCAAGTATTGTTCATACATTGCAGTCGCTTGTTCCGTTTTGCCGACAATTGTGTATACTTTAAGACATCAAGGGGGAAAGTTTGAGATTTTAAGCTGGGTTGCTATGGTCGTCAAGGGCGGGATTCCCCCACAGCCCGGCCCACTGCTCGCCAAGATGCACTGTCACGTGACCAGATGAGCGGATGCCGTCTCAAAGAATAGGGCAAAAATAGCATTACCTAACCCTTCATAAGTTGTCGTTATAATTATCATTCACTTAGCACTTCTACCTTATTATTCATTATTCATAATCATTATTCAATGTTATATAAACAATTAACACCTAGATCTGACAACAACTGTAAATACCGTAATCAGGGGAAATGTCAGCCAAAGCATCAAGTGCAAAAAGGCTTCATACTGGTGACAATGATGGGTGAGGCCAATCAAATTAATTACCTACAATTCCCATCGAGATACCGGCAATAGCAATACCCATGACAGTCCCTCTGTCCTCATCACTTGTAAATGTAGCTGCCAACAAACCCATTCCTGCAAAATGTATGCACATCCAAATAAGTCACGCATGGGAGCTTTTAAATCTAGCGAAATTGTTTGCACATCGCAAACAATTAAGAATTTTCCAACTCCTAAATCATAGAGATTTCCCATTCAAACCTAATTGATGGGTTTAAATTAGTCCCAGGTTATTTATTTAAATCGATAAACGCATAATTTATTTAAGTAATTAAATCAATCATACCCGCAACAGCTGTTACGGAAGAGGCAGCACCCTGTAACATTCTTGTTACAAACAAGAAAACATAGTTGGATCCAAATGCAAATGCTGCAAAATATCGGCAGTAGTGTTAAGGTATTCTCTACATGTCAAGAACATAAAATACAGTGAGGTATAAAGAACAACTACAGGTGCCTACTATGAAAGATATGCATGATGTCGGTATTCACAGGTCCTTTATAATCATATAAGGGTAATATACCCCACCCCCACCCCACCCGCCCAACAAAAACAAAATCCCACTTACCTATTGTGGAGATCATTAGTGTTAAACTTCCCACTAACATTGGACGTCGATACCCAAATCTGAAAGGAATGCACACAGGGGTGATGTTAGTTTATTGTTTATATCTCAACTGCATCTTGAGATCTGTCATATTACAAAATTCTTGCATAGGGAAAACAACACCAATCTCTAATGACGAGCAATCAGTTTTAAACTCGTTTGAAGATCAATCATACAAAGGTCTTAAATTTGTCTCCTGGAATATTAGAAATCTAGTGAGAAATTTCGAGCTCGTTGATATCGCTCTTCACGGTGGGAACATCGACTTCATTTGCTTCTCTGAAAGGTGGCTTGACCACAAAACGCCAAACTCAATCATGTAACCCTCCATTGTTTGCGTTTTCTTATTGTCAGTGAAGCTTGAACGTTGACCCCATATTCATCGCATACGCATGGCTGTGTGATTTAATTACATTCGACTACCATCAAGGTCCATTCCCATTACCACGACCAGCCGGCCGATACTTGCCGGCTGTAATACTTTAACATTGTGTTTTTTGCCGTGCAATCGGCCGTTGTAATGTGAATAATGGGCCTTTAATTTCCCATGCATGGTGATCTTTGCAGATTTACATCAGCATCATAATCATTATTACTAGAATCGAACATGTATTATCGCTCACCTTGCAACAATATGTCCAACAAATGGATTGCACACAAATTGTGTGGCTCCCTTTGCTGCCACTAGATAACCATACATTCCATTATTGTTGATTCCGTCTGAGACAGGACGTCCGTCGTCCACGTCAGACACATTATTTATGTTTCGAAGTATATCGGGGAGAATGGGATCTGAAACAGGAAAATATCATGTGATTGACTTTGTCACGCCCACTTACCAGCTACATATTGAAGCACAATTGTTACGTAGTGGGCACCATGGGACATGATAGAGGTGATAATGGTACTCGACGTATACACAATTTACTCGTAAGGAACGGGGCTTCCTCATATCAGACTCTTATCAACAATTGTACAATCGTTGAGAATAATTATTTGGTTCAAATTTCATGGTAATTGAAAAATGAAAAGCAGCAGAAACATCACCATCTCAGTATTTTAAAAGAAATAAATACATGTAGGCCTATATGCCCTAAACACTTAAGACTGTAACCAACAATTAAATCTAAACGAGATAAGCTGTTTGCCTGATTTCTAAAGTCACGGATCCTAATACCCTGGGTGGCACAAATTAAACATGACCAAGCTATTGTTCCATTTCTAGCTGTTCCTAATTCTGTTTGTGTTCTATTAAAGGTAAATACCAGTGTTTACTTAAAAAATGAATGAATCATGGAATTTTCTTTAAACTTTGGATTTAGAAAGAACATGGTTGGGGGAACCCAAAAAGCCCCCAAAAACCATATGTCATTGGATTAGTTTTTATTTCAGGGACCATTGAAATTTATTACTGTTCACTATAGAAGTCTATGGGAAAATGGGTATTTTCTGCATTTTCCCCAATAGCATATGATTGAATCATACGATTTTCTTTAAAATCTGCATATACATTGCTGACATGTTATTCTACCCTCCCAATTAAAAAAAATAAGGGGTCATTGAGCTAAAAAAAAAGTTATTCAGCTAAACTTGTATCACAATGAGCTTCCCCCATTGAAATCAATAGTGAAGGGAAGTAAACTTCACTCATCCCTAAAACACAAAATAATATGATAACATCCAGTTTTATTGGCATTTTGTATTCCCCCAACCATGTTCTTTCTCAATACAAAGTTTGAACAAAATATATTGACTTCTATTGTTTCATGCATTAGTTCCTTGAATTCCCGCCTGCTGCAGTGCTGACAACGCTGGTATTTATCTTTAACCCGAGTAACGATAATGCAAATCGATCGATATATAGTTTGTAAACAGTTTAAACAAATACGTACCAACTAACGTTAACAGCAGGCTATCTGTCAGCAAGGCGAAGAAGACAATGATGATAATTATGGTTGTTGAATCCCGAACCGTCCTCAATACATCCATACAAGCAGCCATGGTGTTATATCACACAGATTTCCCCCTGTATTAAAGTATGCATACATTCACCGTCGCATATAGAACATATATGCGGTTTGACCAATGAATTAGCAAAGGCTAGAGACGTATGGAACTTTCGCGCATCTTTCCATAGCATCTGAGAATAGTATGGGGTAATTTGTGACTTAGTAGGCTATCCGCACCCAGTCGAGCATGATGCTGCATCGATGAACTGTCCTCGAGCTATAGAAACTTGAAACAGCCCTAAACTATGTACTGAGTTGTAGTAGAACACATAGCGATGACCATGGATGTATCTTCAGCTCCTTGTTTATCTCTAAATATGTGACTTGTTGCATGAGGCACTGGGTACATGAGGGAAGCTCCTGGCCTTTACCTCTACTGGTGTGTGGGCCATGTGTATTGATAGCCAAGAACGTGTTTAGCATTCCTGCATACATGTGGGTCAGGCAGAATAAATGTATTTCTATAAACTTGTCAGTCAAATGAAAGCCAACCCCCATGTCAGTGGTTATGTATCTTCTTTAAAAGACCACAATCATGTATATATATGGTCAGTTCTCACAAAATGGGTACACAGGGGGTATTTTTGGCTAAAAAATTAAATGCATTGAAACTTCTTGCCACTAGGGGCGGGGATCATTCATAAATAGGCCTTAAATGAAATAAAAAAAGATAAACAAAGTTTACACATATCATTGTACATATATTGAAGGGTTCAAAACAAATATTGGGAACACAAAGAACTGTGCATTAGGTGGGGAATACATTTACTAACGTTGCCACCTCCATGCTACATACTCCACACATGGCCCCCATTTTTATTAATTTCTTTAAGGCCCATATAATATTTATTACATTATACAAACAACATGCTCTCCATCATTGATGAGTCTCAGGCTTGCCATTGAATAATGTCATCTGGGCTACATAATAAACATGATCAACAACTTCATTATTGTTGAAGGTTCTGTACTTGTTTCCGCCAGTATATTTCACCCTCACCATTTGGCTCTACATGCTTGTTTCCACTAAATCGGAGTAAGAAAGAATAAACCTATTTCCTTCAGGTCCAGAATTGTTTGTGCATAATTTTCCCTCCACCCTGCTCCACTGCGCTGTGTGCTGCTCTACCAAGCTAGTCGCTTCAAGCCCCATCCATGCTAAAAAGTGTTTCACGGAATCAATTGGTCTACATGTTATAAATATATCCTTTTATTTCACCTTTGATTGTGGTCAATACGCACGGCCCATTGAGTTAACACTGAGGGTCCAACTCAATCCTGAGGCCGATACGACGGCCGTATCAGGCCTCAGGCCTGATACGGAATGAATATAGTTCTCCAACGATAATAGTATTTTGGCATATGAATAAGTTGCAAAATTAAAAAAAATAATTGAATATATTTATTAGAGTAATTTACTGCAAAAAAGCAAGTAAAAGAGCAATCCTGAAAATTTATAATTTTGCGTTTTAAAATATAGTCTGCGCGCATTGGAAAAAATGGTGCATAGAAATACACAAATGCGTCATGACGTCCCATGAGGGCATCACAGGCGTCATGATGTAAACAAAGACGTCGATGTAAACAAAGATGAACGTAATTTAATTTTACCAATAGATCGTAATTTAATTTTACCAATAGAAGTAACGGCAAAATGAATACAAAAACATCCGCTGGACATAGCGAGTAATCCTTATTGTCCCTTTGCTTCGTTATTCGACCGCAGGTGCTATGCACCCTTGGTTGGATACCTCCGCCACGGGACGATACGTCTTCTCGCTATGTCCCTTGGTCATTTTTGTCTTAGTATCAAAGGCATATGATGTATTTATATGGGTAATTCTCATGTAAATTTGACAATGGCAGTAGGCTGTTGATACATGTGAAAATAAATCAAATTTTGAGCTTCAGTCAAAACAATACCCAGCTGCTGAGTTTATTCAGTCTCAATGCTCAGGCACCCAAAGCGAAGCGAAGCGACCCAAAGTGAACAAACCTTATCTTACCATCTCTTATCTAACCTGGCAATTAATTGGTCCAGCCAGGACAAGCCAATCAGCCCAGGCCCTGTGTAATTGTTGTAATCTGTCTGCTTATAAAAATAAAGAAATTGATTACAGCGGCCCTCTTTTAACTGGTTCGGCTGACTTGAGACATACATCTCTGTGTGTTGCGTTGATTCATTTCTCGCTCAACTACTGACCCAAACTATTATGGAGAATGACCCACAATTCTTCAATGTCATGTTTTAATGATGAAATTAGTATAGTCTTTTCCTCTATAGTACAAGCTATTTCACATACTACAAATCCTTTTCCTCCAAATGAACTCCTCCCTTCCTATTTCTGGTTAGATTTGACTATTTCCCTGAGATATCCACCACAGAAACATATACCATATATACCCGTGTATAAACCCAGGTTTATATACATTTCAAATGGTAAATTGACCCGCCTTATATTCGGGGTGGGCTTATATTCAGGGACCAGCTTATATTATAATAACTGAAAACCAGTAGATTTAGCTGAAACACTCATTATTATCTTTATTCATTGTTCATTATTCATGGTTTAAACTTCAACTCAACAAAATAAAACTACCAGAATTCACGATCGATTAACAACAACTTGAGTTCTGTTATTTAAACTATCATCATCATTCATCATCTGCTAAGGACTCGTTCTGGCCAATATCTCTTCAGCATCTTCCTCCTGAGAAGAGACCATGTTTCCATCCAGTTACAGCCAATATTATTAGGACATGCTGAACTCCTGTTTATTAGCGGGGTTTATTAAACGGGGGTTCAGGAGATATAGATTATTTGGGATTTTCTGAACACTCAAGCTCATTTACTGGCAGATACACCTTGTTATTTTCATTGTTTGTTTGTTTATACTGCAAAATGTTGATTACATCGCAAGCTCCATGTGAACATGTTTAATATGGGATTAATGACCCGAGATTTGGTGGCTGAGGCTGTCTGTGGTGAAATAACGGCCAAGGCCAGCAGGGCCAAGTCTGTTTTTTCACCACAGACAGCCTCAGCCACTAAATCAATGGCATCAATGCCTTTAGTCGCATATTTAAAAACATATTTAAACACATATTAACAAATATTAGACCATTTAAAAGACGTTTTAGATGTACTTACAGCATGATGAACTGCTATAATTTAGCTCTTCCACTCAACCAAATGAGTTACTATATATTTCTTACATGGAAAGGACCGAGTTAAAACGCGGCCTTCTTACGTCCAAATCAGGATGTTTTACACAATTAAAACCATCACATTCTAGTATTTAGTTTATTCTACTGCTTTCAAACCAATATCACATATGTAGACATAATTATAACTTCAGAATGTCAGTTATGTCAGCCGCACTCTCCGTTCCGGAAAGAAACAAACCTTCCACTTTTTGCATGCAACCAACGGAGCCCGGACACTAGCGCCCCAAAATCAGACAGTACGGCCCACACAACTGGTATCTCCCGCTGCTTGGCTATTACGATCCAAAGGGCCAAGTGTCCGGGGCTCTAATGCTGCATGCCCACATTATGGCGACCTTGACCATGACCGATTTGGCCGTGTTAGTGTGTCTAGCGACTTAATAAAGAAATAAATAAAAAACCTGAATCGGTAGAAATGATTTTAATATTGTTTTCCCCCCAATAGCGAAGTTTTCCTCTATGGATATCAGGGATTAGCGATTGGCATTGTATTGTGTACGGTAGTCTATTTAGCGCACTCCTCCTTTCATTCGAAAGAGTAGAAAATGTTCCGGGATTTAGTTCCTTTATATTACGCCAGTCGCCACCACCGAAACTGAAGCAAACCACTACGAATGCCGTATTCCGGCCGTATTAGTGTGTCTAGGGACTTAAAAAAGAAATAAATAAAAAATCTGAATTGGTAGAAATGTTTGTAACATTGTTTTACCCCGATAGCAAAGTTTTCCACTATGGAAATCAAGGAATAGCGATTTTAGAAGCCATACGTGTTTACGTTCGAGCGAGCAAGGCGGAAGCAGCATGGAGACTTTCGACATAGCCACTCTGTAAAGTGCAATTGGCGTTGCATTGTGTACTGCAGTCTATATAGCGCGTGGAGGATTTCATTCAAAAGTCCCCAAACCAACCTTGAACTCTGAAATGTCTGGGGCGTGCCCGGACATTTGGAGACATTGTGGAGACTTTCAGCATAGCCACTCTGTGCATTGTGCACTTGGCGTTGCAATGTGTATGGTAGTCTATATAGCGCACCCCTCCTTTCTTTTCGAAAGAACCTTGTAGGCAATAACATTAATCCTACACGACAGGCGTCGAGTAATGCCGGCAATCATGCAATACCCGTCGTTGCCGTCAGTTAATCCCAGGTGGCGTCACAAGGAACAAAATGCATTCTATATCGGCCCTGTATATAACGGCCCAGCATGGGGTGAAACTGGCTGGTTACAACTATCCAGCAAACCCCCAGAATCCAAAGATCGGCGACTTATGTGTGCTCAAAAATATTTTCTGGTGGAAGTATGTCTACAATATTACCTTATTGCCTGTTTTGTGCTTGCAGACGATCTACTAAGCAAGGGTGAAGGTCTAAAAATGGAATCAATGGCTGTCTTGATGAGGGCTACAATGGAAGAAATATTATGAATTCTGCGATCTGCATGGGATAGAATATCTGCCTGTTATACCAAACATTGTTGGAGCCTTGCTGGTGTCCTTAGTGGATCGTTTAGCCTATTCCTCCATAAATAATTTAGTTTTGGCGATCAATTTCTTGTTGAAATGTCATGATGGGCCAGACATACCTAAGAGAGGATTTTGGGTTGTCGCTCATTTTATCCAGAATTAAAAGGAGATTAGGCAATGAATTAGGCAGTGAAAGCTAAGGATCCACATTGCCTTCTGATTTAGCAAAAATTTATAATTATGTGGACTTTTCGTCAATTCAATTCTCTTTGTTAATTCTCTACAGATCATTGCTGAGGAAATCTCATAGATTTGCTGTAACGCCTGCTGAAAATATTCA
Source organism: Sthenelais limicola (assembly GCA_942159475.1). Lineage (NCBI taxonomy): Eukaryota > Metazoa > Annelida > Polychaeta > Phyllodocida > Sigalionidae > Sthenelais > Sthenelais limicola. Next base: position 61,034,516 of record OW804102.1, on the reverse strand, counting down.
GAAGCTGTGTTGAGTTTACATCGTGGGACATGATTATTTATGTGGCTTCTTCAAAGAAAATACAATATGGTGATAGAAAATTTGATTTTCCTATAGCCTTTGTCAAGTCATCATTGTGTGCTGTTTCTCTCTATAAAGAATATCTGAGAAAATACCCAGGGGCTAAGGAATGGCCTTTGTTGTGTGATTCTGAAGGAAAGCCTATTTCTTACAGCAGGTCGCTCATGAGGTTAAAGTCTTGGTCAAGGAGTCCTGCAATTCCTAAGGATATAGGAATGCATTCCTTCAGATGAGGAGCCGCCACATTTATGCACGTAAATGGGGTTCCTTAGGGCGACATTAAATTAACTGGAGATTGGGCTAGTATGGCGGTTTTGAAATATCTGACTACCTCCTTGGAGCATCGTGTAGGAATAGAGACAAATATTGCTTCTTCTCTAGCTTCTATCTGACTTAATTCCTTTGTCATGCCTTGACATCATCTTAAGGGCTGGGCTCCATTGAACCTACGGAATTACTTGTTGAATATATTCCAAGAAGCAACAGGGAAAATAAAAGATCACAGACGTCAGCAATTTATTTGTATTTGACTTATTTATCTTGCCTTTTATTCCGACCAAATTCATGGGAAGTATTCCCCCGTGTGGGAATGGTTGTATAAAGTGGGCGCGCCAAATTGAAAGGACACTGGCATAGACACTGAGAGGTTGTAGACACATTTTTTTATATTCTTTTCCCCTCTGCTTAAGGGCTGCATTGAACCTATGGGGTTTATAGATGGGTATATACGGTATCCCGGCACCTTTTTCCTTTTTCTCCTATGGTGAGTCATATTTCCCCTATATGTTGTACAAACAACATTACCTGAATAAAGATCTTGAATAAAAAATAAAACATAAAACCCATGTCCCGCTGCAGAGATCCCTATTTCTGGATCGCGTCACGTTTTCCCACTATTTCACCCCTGGTACACCCCTTTAGCTCTTGTAATTCAGAATATATGAATTTATCTAATAAAATGTAATCTATCAACACCAAGCTGCAAATTAGGGGGCATTCATTTTATATCAATTTTTAAAATAAATAGCAGAAATGAAATGTATGAGTAATAAGGTCGGCTAATTAAGGACTACTGAAGGAACTAGTCTACTGGTGGATCTTCTTTTGGGGGTATCCTGACACACCACTTCATATCAAACCTACTTTATGGCATTAAAGGTTGAATTTCTAACACACTTAAAATAGAGAAATGCATATTAAATATCCTACTGTTTACTAGCGTTATTATCGGGGTTATCTCCTCTTTTCAAATATAATAATATCTCAAAATCCATTTTTTGCGACTTATGACTCATTTTCCTGAAAGGGATCACATTTGCGTCTCACCTACATGGTGAGGACATCAACGATAATAAACAGTAAGGCATTTAATATGTGATGTGTTTCAAGAAAATGAGTCATAAGTCGCAAAATTGAAATTTTTCCAAGTGTTGTTTTTGCAAGATCTCTTTATTGGAATCTTCTGATTTTTAGAGGGTTTAGCGCTGATAGTCATGTGAATCAAAGTAACAAATTTCGGGACATTATACTAAATATATCCTTGCGTTTTGAAGACCTTGTATGGAGTATTTTTAGTTATATTACTGGTAATTACACATCCAGAAATATTGCAAACATTTTTTTTTTCAAAAATTAAAATATCAAACTTAAGATATAGAAATACTTATTAAACACCCTAGTGTTTACATTCTTCAGAATCAGTTTGACCTCCCCTTTTCGAATATGGTGATATCTCAAAATCAATATTTTCCGACTTATTTCCTTAAAACGGATCACATATGCATTTCTCTATTTTAAGTGTCATATTTTCATTATTGAAAACAAAGTTTGCAGTATTTTGGGGTGAGCAATTAATAGTAAAGTAGCTAAATATATTTATTACGACATTCCTAGAAATACATGGATATATTTATTACACTGTCCTAACATTCGGTACATGTATTCAGGCTATAAGCGGTATTAAGCATCAGACGTTATGGACGTTATGGATGTATGCAATCACCTGGTCTACTGGTTAATCACTTAGAATATAGTTACTTAACATTAACATATGATCTGTTACATAAGGGTCAGATTTTCAGAAAATGTACAATTCACCTTCACCAATTCTCTCAAATAACACATATTTAAGACAAAAATCAGGTTCAAAATATTGTTCGACACAACCAAACAGACTGTTTGAATCAAGGCAATACCAAATATACCAATATATACCTAGTGTTGATGAGTTGTCAGTCCAATTTAGCAGAATTTACAAAATATCTTGATCTGCCAATTGTAAAAATCTGACCCATACTCTAGAGGGAAGAAGGTGAGATGGGGAAGTCCACACCTGAACAATTTGATGAAAAAGCTCTCAAGTTGCTGAGGTTCTGAATTAACGGCAGAATCTGACTGGACAGCAAGTGCAGGTTGGAACATTTTCCTAGTCATTGCCTCAATAATAGTTTCCCCATCATCAATATATCATCCACATTAATTAGGCAATGTTCTTCAGTAATGCCATAACACAGCATAAACACAATATGATTATATCATCCATATAATAATTTCTTATTTTAGATTTATCTTATATATCAATTTTTTTACTAAGACAAATTAGTCATGGTTATTAATTAGTTTATTATTAAGTTCAATCAAAACTGGTTAGTAACATAAGTAAAGCTCATTCTGCATTGCCCGTTATAAAATCTGAATATGGGTCATATTTTTAGAAAATATACAATTCACCCACTCCAATCCTCTCAAATAACCCACATTTAAGACAGAAATGAGCTTCAAAATGTAGTTTAACATAGCAAAACAGATACTTTAAATCAATGGGATACTAAATAAACTCAAATGTCCCCGGTATTTATCATTTTTCAGTATTTCCTAAATGTCTAGAGCTGCCAATTGTACATTTTCTTGAAATCTGACCCATATTCATGTGCCTAGTTTTATCTTTGTTCAGTGTATAGGTAACAATTACAATGTATCTGATTTGTCATTATTATCAATCACGACAATGGCTTGCTTCCTTGTTCCTTGTTCCCACGGTGCAATCTCTGTCCTTATCCATTGTGCTGCTTAAGCTTCCATGCCTTCCTCACCTGGGGAATATGGAATAAATTACAATGTTGGAGTATTGTTGAGATCATTAGAATCATTGTTACCAAGGTATGAAATTTCAATTCAATTCAATTCAGAGATTCTTTTATTTGTGGATCTTTGTACAAATCAGGTTATACAATGTCTGGTTACAGTTATAAACCGAACCAGGTCTTCCAAAGGTTGCCTGCGAATCTTGACATTTCTTGAATTTTCCTTTCGTTAACAAGAACATTAATGAAAAGTAAAGTACAGAGTAAAGTATAAATAACAATGGTGATTCTAATTATATGTGATGGAGGATGTGAAACTAATAACAGAGTATGATTGTTGACATTGAGATGAATGGTGCTAGGAAAATCTTGAGATAATTCACTAGGAAGGTAACAGGTTTACCTGTATCGGTATAGGGTAATATTGATTTAGGTCTATAGTTGGGGCGAAATAGACAGAATACGTACTGCAGTTAATGTGAACATTCATATAGAAGGTTGTGAGCACAAAAATATTCATATATGGGTCAGGTATGACATTTAGTGCTAGCTATTTTGTAAGAAAGCTGTACACTTATTTACTCACTGTCCTCTTAATGGATTCTTAAGCAAGGTAAAATGCACTTGCTAGAACTAACTACATTTTTATAGGACGTGTCCTATATGAATATTTTTATAGCACCCCACTTATAGCACCTCTCATATAGCATGCGCATATAATAATAGTAAATACATGTATAAATGAGGAAAGCCAGTTAGACAACACTTTAACAAAAGATTTGATATTGCAGACAGACATGCACATTCCCGTCAGGGGCTGATCCATTACGTAACAGTTGCCTTGGATCAATCAAAGTCACCTTGGAGGATTGAGAAAACAATTTTTACTCTGGAGAGAGGACGGACTCGAGGAAAAAAGACTTTAAAGGTATATGCGGTTGTTCAATGAAAAAAAGATTGTCCACTGACATTTTCGCAAAACATTCAGACATTAAAGCTTACTATATAAGAAAGAAAGAAATTAAAAAAAAATATATATCACCAACTTAGTTTTTATTTCATAGTGGCTGGAAAATAACAGTGCTATGGTATGGAACCCTATGGGAAAATGTTGTATTTTTTAACCTTTTACTTTATAAATAAAAAAAATTCTCCACTGACTTTTTTCTAAAATGTTCTACACATATATGAGGTCATAATTATGCTACACATCTATTGAAAAAAAAGACATCGCCAGGGTCAAAGAAAAGTTCATGGTCATTTGTAATTGACTACATTCCCCAAATTTAGAAATCAAGCAGCAGAATGAATGAAAATGAATCTTTAAAAACATGACAAAAACATGAAAAACAGCTGTAATAAAAAACCCTGTATATTGGGAAGTCCACAAATATATCTCAACTTATGATAATAAGGAATTTTTTCAAAGAATACTAGGAACAGCTAGGTGGCATGTGTTTTGAACCTGCACAAATGTAATCTGTTTTAGGAAAATGAGTCATAAGTCGCAAATTATGGATTTTGAGATTTCACCAGAGGAGATCAAGGTGATTCTAAAGATAGTAAACACGTGAACACTTAATAAGTGTTTCTATATTTTAAGTTTGATACTTTTTATTTTTGAAAAAAAAAAAGGTTTTCAATGTTTCTGGATGGGTAATTACCAATAAAGTAACTAAATATACTCCATACAAAAGCCTTAAGAACGCAAGAATATATCCAATACAATGTCCTGTAATTGTGTACATGGATTTATAGGACTATAATTATAGAATCCTCTAAAAATCAGAACATTCCAATAAAGAGATATTGTGAAGAAAACACTTAGAACAATAACAACTTTGCCACTTATAACTTATTTTCTTTAAACACATCATATATCTTAACCTGGTAAACCCAAGGCATTTCATGTAAGACACCAACTGTTCCGGTCACTGGGCATCAGTGACATCAACACAAACCATGAATTTATACACGTTGTAAACGGGAAATGAGAAAAGATGACTTCTGCCACCTTTGAAGAATCTATTACATCTAATACATTAATTATCTGAATATACCTACCATAAGTGAATGAATGGTGACACGGCAGGAGATATATTCACTTGTTCCGGCCAAGTTCTCTGATCGACAGCTGATCGTGACAGGAGCAGTGATGTTGTGCAGACTGATGTGGCTCTCACACAGGCCTCCTGCAGCCTCACATGTCGTGGTCATTTCCTTGTCTGAAATAAATTGTGCTATTATTTATATTTTTTTGGTATCAGACTTTCAAAAAATGTCCAATTGGCAGCTGTGCGAATTTAGTCAATTCTGCTAAATTAGGTGAAAACAGGGAGTGGACAAATTGTAAATTTACTCCAGCTTTTGGTTCAAGTATATATGTCTAGCGTCCAGTGTATTAGACATCACCAATACTACCACAAGTCAACCAATGCAACCACAAGTATCACTGCTATAACTGGGAAGATCATCACTGGCAGGTTTCAGTAGGTGATACCAACCTACCAGTACACTTACCCAACCATGAGGATCCAGGTACAATAAGGCTGCCATCTGCATACCAGGTGATGTTTACAGGTAGATGTTCATCAGGGTGACCAGTGCTGACCACAGTGGATGTACAGGTGAGGTTGAGACTGCCTCCATAGGGTATGGGCCTGCTCCTATATGGCAGGTGTACGGTGGGCTTTGCGAGGACATGGAAGGACTGAGACTGCACTGATGAATGCACCTGTCCATTTTTCGTGAGCTGGCACATCAGAGTCCTCCCTTTTAGAAATAGAAATAGTTTCATACCTGATTGAATTAAAATAAGTAGTTTTATGTATTTACATATCTTTTTCTGTATTTTTCTTTTTCTCTGAGAAAATGAAATAGTATGTGTGTTGTACCTGATACATCAGTAAAAGCATTAAGGAGGAAAACAGTATTATATTGCCCATTTTTCAACATCGCTCTATAGAAATCGTCAATGATATCCATGTAATAGCATCATAAGACATTTTCCTTGGATTTGGGCCCATGATCTATACGTCATTAACGCACACAAACAATGAGAGAGTCGGGTTTAGCCAGCAACAGCCTCACAGAACTTTTGAAGGTAGCAACATTCCCACCCCATGCTACCCGTATGCACCGATGCCCATGCTCGGGAGAGAGAGAGAATGCCTGATGTATGGACTATCGTTGAGCACATGCAGTCATGCATTCGCTGACTATGGCAGGTTGGGCGTGGGTGGGGTGTGGGTGGTGGAGAGCAGCATGCAGCGCAGGCAATGAACATATATGTTACACACTAATTTAGTGACTATATAAAACTCAGTACATAACAATTAACCTTTCTTGGCGGATATACTACTGTACACAGGTCATTTAGTGTCCAAATTATTCTCCCCAAATCAGGACCTTCTGACAAAGTGCAATGTCTAGCCTGCATTGACCTTAAGATGGTCAACTTCTTACATATAGGTGTAAGGAAGTGTATACACCTAACATGCTACTTCAACAATCAGTTGAAATACTGATTAACATCAAATGCTATGAATTAGAATGGATAGAATGGTGATTGTTGGTGTAGTTTTTATGGTAGGTCTGCCCATCATATCTACCATGCCGTCTACAACCACCACAACACCAAAAGCAGCAAAGGACATATATTATCTAATGTGCAAGTCATCTCCATGCATGTTGGTAGCTCTGAATAGTGTTTATATTTGGTTGAATAAAACATATTATTATGTGAAATTTCATGAAATAGAATTAGTTATAAAAATATGTAGATGTTGTAAGACTTACCACTGTGCCTAGAATCAATGTTCTTGACCAGGAGATGGGAGCTGTATACAACCCCAGAGTGTGTGTTGTTTATCTCTATCGTTGAGTTCTCCACCAGAATCGCATCATTGAGAAGCCAAGTCACTGTGAAGCCGGGAACCTGCTTGAACAGACTGAAGCTACAGCGGGCCTGGACGCCTTCTCCTTGTTTAGGGAATTGATCCACCAACTGTATGTCTTTGTCTTTCACACCAGCTGCAAATGTTAATTTTAAGCTTCATAGCAACTTGGAGAAGTAGTTGATTAAATATAAATTTCATAGAATATGGATATAAAAGAAACCTTATGGGTTTTATTGAATAAATGTTTGTAAAATGATGAATTTTCAGGCAAGTTGGGTGGCAGAAATATTGTTCAAGACCTGCTCGAATGGAAGCAAGATTCAGGACAAGGAGTTTTGGTAAGCAGGTGACAAATAGGGGAGTGTTATACTGTTATACATGTTTCCATGACACAAGCCTTCATCTTTCCCATCATGCATTTGGTTTTCATTGATCATTTATATAGCCTACAATATTGGTGAAAACATTTCTGCATTTTTTGCCAAATGTTGCCAAATATTGTTATGTCATGTTTGAACTGAATCCATCGCAGCATGCACTGTGACAAACATGCGCATTGGCACATGCAACTTAGTTTTGATTGCTTTGATAAGGAAGGGACTGGTGGAACACCATGCTGATAGGTTGTTAATAACTTTCTGCATTTTAGGAGTAAGATTTTGGATAGACATTTTATTACAATATTTCAAATAGCTTCCAAGATCATTAACCCATTCAGGACAGCCTCACCAATGTTATGTCATGCTTGACGACCAAGCGCAGGGAAAAGAACATTCATTTGATGACGTCTGTCTGAAATATACACATCACATGAGGATGACCCTTCACCGCGTCAACTTTTTGCCGGATGACAAACATTCTAATAACGACATGTAACTTAAGGACAACCACAAAATAATGTTGTTATTATGACGCTTTTTGGCAATACGCGTCCTTTCCCATGGAGCGCTTTTACACACTATGTATCCTATGCATGGGACTGCTTTGAGGCTCTACGTATCCTATGCATGGGAGTGCTTTAAGGCACTACATATCCTATGCTTGGGAGTGCTTTAAGGCACTACATATCCTATGCTTGGGAGTGCTTTAAGGCACTACACTTCCTATGCATGGGAGTGCTTTAAGGCACTACATATCCTATGCATGGGAGTGCTTTAAGGCACTACATATCCTATGCATGGGAGTGCTTTAAGGCACTACATATCCTATGCATGGGAGTGCTTTTACGCTCTACATATCCTATGCATGGGAGTGCTTTAAGGCACTACATATCCTATGCATGGGAGTGCTTTAAGGCACTACACTTCCTATGCATGGGAGTGCTTTAAGGCACTACATATCCTATGCATGGGAGTGCTTTAAGGCACTACATATCCTATGCATGGGAGTGCTTTAAGGCACTACATATCCTATGCATGGGAGTGCTTTAAGGCAATACATATCCTATGGATGGGAGTGCTTTAAGGCAATATGCGGCCAAACGCGTGGGAATGACTTAAGGCAATACACGGCCTGAATGGGTTAATTGATATAGGAACCATAAGCAGTCCATGTAATAAAGTATCCTAGTATTTCTATAAGCTTGCTGGGAGTAGGAATGCTAGCATTACATGCTGTTGTGGTCTGATCTTGGGAGAGTTTTTGTTTATCATTTATACTAACAATGTAACAATTGTTCAATTTGAGGTAGGATTACTTCATATGACAGCCGTCCAAAATTTGTTTAGAACAAAGAAAAATGGTTTAACTATGAATCGAAAGAAGACTAAAATTCAGATTTTCTGTCTCACATCATAAAAATTTGAGGAATTACTTAATTTATACTGAAGGATCACCTAACGACATAATGCGATATTTTAGATATTTGTGCCACCTTCTGGATGAAAAACTTTTCTAATAAGAAAGACTGGAAGAAATGGGAAACTTTAAAAGAAATGTTATTCTTCCTCCTTGTTTGGTTGTGATGATTGGTATCAAGTATTCAAGTGGTGAAGATTGAGAATGATATTACCTTATGTTTTTGTAACTCTGGGCAATAATTATGGCACACAAACATCTTGTTCAATTGCACTTTGTACCACCAAGAACGCATATAAAGGAGGATGAATGGTACTTACAGACAACTATATTTATCTCACAGATGAGGTTGGGATCATAATACCAAGAGGTGCCTCGACAGTACAGCTTGTGTTCTCCAGCACTGAGGTTGGTTACATTGTAGCGCACAGTCTCATTGTAGTGGTACTTTGCACCATTAATATGGAAGTAACTGAAGTAGAATTCAATGTAAACTATTATATTAAGCAATACATTTTAGGTTATTCTGCCTCGTTCAAATGCGGGAGTACATTTTTTTCCATACATCATAAACATCATCCATAGATATTTCCAGAAATGGTTGTACATTGTATGTGTTTGTTTAACTGGACTCAATACTGGACTTAATACTACACGTTCCCACCCATAACTTATGGGGCTTTTGATATTATGATCAAATCTATATTACTCCATGGTGAAGTGTGTATCACACAACAATTGTATGTAGAGGCGTGTGGTACATACCGTGTGGTATATTGTTTTGTACCACATGGGCGGAGCCTAAAATGATGTGCAAAATAAACTCATTTGATTGGTTCCCTTCCACGCGGGAAAATGTGTTGTCAATGACTCTTACTAGCGTTACTAACGTCATGACGTTAGGCCTACAACGTAGGCCTACAATATTGCGTCGTCGCCGGCATCAGTGAGAGAAGAATGGCTGTAACTTTGTAAGTAAATAAAGGACTTTGTGTTATAATTCATAATTAATCTAATAGCACCATGGAGTAAAAATAGTACCGCATTTGTAGGTGTTCTGGCATCAAGGATCGCATGGACCCTCGAAGATTCTTTTCAATAATAACCCACTCGCCTATCGGCTCATGGGCCATATGAAAAGAATCATCTTGGGTCCATGCGATCCTTGATGCCAGACCACCTACTGGTGCGGTACTATCATATTCCTTGATTCCTATGTTTTGCTGTTGGTTGGAATCTGAGCTGTCCATAGGGTAGATCTTGGTAAGGCAGGGAATGGTCAGGTGTAGTGTCAGGTGGGCTATGTAGCCTCAAAACACATTCGGGTAAGATTTTCAGAAAATGTACAATTTACCTTCGCCCACATTTCAGATGAAAATAAAAGTTCAAAATACAGTTCAACCTAACTAAACAGATCCAGAACCTAGAACCAATGCAATGCCAAATACAACTAGAATACACTCGAATACAACTAATATTAACCAAATTACAGCCTAATTCTGCAGAATTTACTAAATGTGGAGAGCTGCTAATTGTACATTTTCTGAAAATCTGACCCATATATATATCATCCCTATATTGTTCATTCCTGTGTGTTTTACCATTATGACGTTTGATCATAACTCTCTCTATTAAGCGTTTTACTGACTAGGGTTAGACCCTGTATTCCGCCAGTTCCTATTTATAAACTATTTATAACACAAAACCTTACTTCCCCAGAAAGCGCTATCTGTACCTCATCTGTTAATATAATTTCATTTGAACACTATCAACCCCTATCGATATACAAGGTGCTATCATTCCATGAGAATTGACCATACTTATCATATAACAAAATCTAAAGGCTGAAACTTTTGAAGCAAATAAAACATTAATAATAACTTACCTGTAGCCGCTCCCATCATCTAACTGTACACCATTTGCATCATATACTCCTGGTACTATTCCTCCTAATTTCCCTGAATGGATTACAGTTGTACAGCCCACATTGGCTACCTCACCAATACTAACATCAGCATGGAAGCACTGCCATGACTCTAGTAATATAAAGATATTATAATTATTACACACATCATCATTATCATCATTCTACATATATAAAGCTATTACAATACACCCACTGCCATGGTTCTAGTGATATAAAGATATTTTATTACACATAAGTTATTAATGCATTATCATTTGTCTTTTTTAGGACCTTGTGATCAATCAATTTGGTCATGAACTGCGGAGTAACCTTCGGTCGTGTTGGGGCGGATGATTGGGACTCATATATCCTGTGTATCACAGCTGTGTATAATAATATGATAAGCGCGAGTAAAGGTTGTACAGCTTATTCAGTTGTGTTTGGAACTGAATCTTATACTGCAGCGGATTTGATCCATGGGGTACCTCATGACGGTTTGGACTTCCCCTCTGGTTCAGGTTTCATAGAGTACCTTCGTAAGCGGCTGCGAAAGTTGCATGAGTATGTCAGACAAGACATTGACATTTTATAAAGGTAAATTAACCTATATGAAACTATTAGGTTGCTCCAAAAAGACCTGTCAAGGCAGAGGTAGACATCCTAATGCTGAGTGGATGTACTTGTTTTGTATGAGATTCAGAATAAAAATATATATATCAGAGAAGCCTTAAAGATGCCTTCCTAAATGATGTCCAACTGGAATTTGTCCAACTGGTTTGAAGATCATTATTACCTCATGCAGCTGTCCCGACTGATTTACAGTTGAGTTAAAGCTGTTTTCCCAGGTAGTAAGACTGAGTGGTTCTTCAGGAATTACATTCATATTAGTTCCAAAACTCAATAACATCAATCTCTCACTTAATGAAAAGTAAGATAAATGTCTAAATTTTAAGATCGGGGAAACACAGGGAAGTGCGTTCAGTCCACCATTGTACTGTTCTAGATGCACTGAATTGACACGAGGTGGCACCTCTGTGCCACGCCCAGCACCATGTTTCTCTCTCAATCGGCACTAACTGACCCTGGTTGCCCATGCGCACTTGGGGACTCTGGGACTGACAAACAGACATGCCGAGTTACGGTGGACACCAGTAGATTTGGAGGCGTATTTCTTCTCAAATATATTAGGAAAGAGACCCAAACTCTTGGGATAAGGTGGGGTAGGGTATTTGCTCCCTAAATAAGTGAAATTTGAGATTTGTATAGAAGTTAGCTGGGAATGAAGCTTTAAGCTGAAGGTCATTAATCAGACTTGAATATCTTGCTTTAACTAGACAATATCTATGTTGTCATTCAAAATTGTTAAAATTGTGTTAGACTTACCTTTTATGGTGATGGATCCATAATATATAGCACGGATGTCTGAGCCACAATACCTCATCAAGTCATAACCTCCTGCATCCTGTGCCACGATGTTGCTCATTGTAAGTTTGCTTGTTATAGTGTTAGCATTTACCATAACATCTACAGTCAGCCTTGGCCATGCAGTCTCACATCCATGGATTATGGCATTTCCTTCACACACATGATAGTGCCACGCAGAGTTGTTCAAGTACTGAAATAATTGTGATGTGTTTTTAGGAAAATGGGTCATAAGTCACAAATAAAGATTTTGAGATACCATTATATTTGAAAAAGATGAGATCAAGCCGATTCCAATGATAGTAAATAGTCTAATAATCTATAAGTATTTCTATATTTTAAGTTTGATGTTTTCGTTTTTGAAAAAAAAGTTTCTAATATTTCTGGGGGTTAATAAACAGTAAAGTTACTAAATGTAGTCCATATGACGACCTTTAAAACGAAAGGATATATTACATTATGTCAGTATTTAACTAAATATACTCCATACGAAAGGCTTAAAACCAGAAGGATATATCTTATAAAACATCCTGAATTGTGTTACATGGATTTATCTGACTATAAGTGTTAAACCCCCTAAAGATCAGAATTTTCCAATAAAGAGATTATGTGAAAAAACCACTTAGAACAATAACAATTTTGCGACATATGACTCTTTTTCTCATCACATATATCAGTATTTATAGATTCATTTATGATGAAAAAACACCAAATTCAAGCTACCATAATTTGTCACATACTATATCAAGTGTTGTCTCATCAACAGATTTATTTTCTCGGAATTCACTGCAAGCCTGGCAAGATATCATCTTATTTAAGAAATAATTTCCGAGGTTTTTTCTGATCGCCTGAGGGAAGTTCGAGGGCAAAGCCCGAGAACTTCCGGCAGGCTATAGTACCCGAGATTAGAAAAAACCTCGGAAATTATTGCTTTTAGAAGAGATTTGATGAGATTCCTTAATGGTAGAGAAAAAAAGATAGACAAAACTTCTTTATTCCGTCGAAAAACATCAGCACACGCCATGAGAGTCGCCATACTGTTTACGTGACCTGAACCGGAAGTTTGTGCATGGATCCCTATTTTACTAGACACGCAAAGAAGATGGAACGACTCTTGTTGCACGAAAATGACAGAAACCTCCAATATATATACACCAACTACTTCTTTAGCCGTATCAAACTAGTATTTCATTTAATTGAGAACTCTCTAAATACTACAATACAATACATTATCACCTTTGGCCCCGTTTATCAAAATATAAGAGTTCAAATACCCGTTCCATTTTGAAAAATTCCTTCCACTTTTACCGCGGTTCAGGGTGCGATCTTCCGCATGTAAGCCCGCAGTAGATAAATAGCCAAATTCAGTCATCCCTGCCAAAGTAAGATGTATATCTCAGTGGCAGAGCGTTCGCCTTCAGTGGCAAGGGTTGGGAGATCGAGTCTTGCCTGGGCAGCTTTTTTTTTTCTTCATCCTTGCAACGTTCCTACTAACATTTCTCTATGAAGAAATCATGGGAAGACAACAAGATTTCAGATATCATAAGAAATCATATTGATTAAGATGTCCTGAAGATTTCGTCTTTATACAAGGTCCCGTTTTTTTTATGTCAACGTTCGAATACGGTCACCGCTTGGCTGGCCGACTGAAGTTTGCACTGCTTTAGTCGGAACCTACATGATAACTGGCCGAATGAAGCTCCAGCTACAACAGCCAATCAGAGGTGCGTAGCCACTGATGTCATGTTCAGCCAGCCGGCGCGTTTTTACAAGGTTCCGCTGCTTGCCATCCAAAGCATCAGACTTCTGGTTTACGAAGGCCGTGTTCCTTGTGTCTAGTGACTTAAAAAAGAGATAAATAAAAATTCTGAATCGGTAGAAATGATTTAAATATAGTTTTAGCCCGATAGCGAAGATTTAGTCTACGGGAATCAAGTATTCAATGAATGGCGTAAGCCCTCCCCGTCGCTGGATGTTCTTGGAGCTTCCGCCTCGAGGGAACCAGGCCGACCGCTGATCCCTCGAGGCGGAAGTCATAGGCGGGGTTCTATAGAGAAAAAAAACCTCCCAGAATCTCATCAGATCGATTCTAATTAATCATGGATAATTCCATTGTATTTTAAAACTGGGCATCTAGAATTGATCTGTTCCTAAAGTTTCCATATCATGAATGCCTTATGTCCATCTGTTTCCAGCCATTTGTGGTATTCACTTACCATCTGCCAATAATCCCAATGTATAGACCAAGTATCAGCGCATGTAAAGCTGGAGTCATGTGTGTAAGAGGTACCAATTGGCACGATTGCATTAGCTGGAAAACACAATATAAATATCATGACTACAGTTTTTTTTGTTTATGGTAATATAATGTGCTCAATTGATGCACCATAACTCCTTTAGCTGTAATATGGTGAGGTTGTTATACCATGTTTAACATAAAGGAATGAAGTTGTTGGGTGACCAACACTTTTCCTTCAGAACCCTGCCACTCCAGAACCTTTTCTCCTATTCTCCCCATTCCCCCTTTCCCTTTTCGCTCCACCTGTAGTTCGCACACATGCACGTTTCCCCCTGTACAATTCGCTTGTGAGCGGTCGCAAACAAAACAAGTTTTACTTTTGTCCCTCTCGCTTTTGATAAATATTGTACATAAATATAATTTATATCAACTTAAAGCTTGAATAGTTGCCTTTTTGATGATATATATTTTGATGTTATTAAATAATGGATAAAAGGAAATAAAACAATATTATGCAACTAGATTTTTTGCGAAGATCGATGCCGCTAGGAGCCCAGGCACTACCATTGACCCACCTCCTTCTCCTTGTCTCCCTCCTCCTCAGTTTAAGGGTTCTATAGCTTTTTCTACCAGTGCGTTTTCCCCGCACCTTTTCACCCCATATGCCTTTCCCGGCTAAAGTAGAGTCATAAGGAATGTACCTATTTCCTCCACACTCTGAACTGTTTGTAAGTTTTTGCTCTACCCTATGCCACTATGCTGTGTGCACTGTTCTACCAAGCCCGTCGCTTCAAGCCCCATCAGTGCTAGGCATTGTTTCGTGGAAATAATTGCTCTACATGTTTCAGCATGTATCTCAACAAATATCCCAGAGTTGTGCAGAAGAATAACGGTACTACATAGCTACTCATTTATTTGTAACTTATGACTCATTTTCATGAAACACATGACAAATACACGACCTACTCGGAAGACCTACTTGTAGATGCTCCAGCCCTTTTCTGTATCATTTTGATTGATGATGATCAAAAATTCAATATATATTATATATAATTATTACAATCTAAGAAGAGATATGCTGCAGTTTACATACCTGACTGGGCACATACATTCCTCCATGTTATTGCTAGGCACACCAACTGTAGCAGCAGTGGTCTAACATCCACCATCATGACACAATGTGATTATCCTCCTAACCTTACTCCAGTGAAGTCTTTGTTCACCTTTGTTACATCAGAGAGAAAACAGAACAATGTTTGATTAGAGAATCAGCCACTACATTGTTGAATATCAGTTATAGTAGTCTTGCTAATGTACTAGCCTGAACAGTAAAATGAGTCAAAAGTCGCAAAATTGATATTTTTCAAAATTTTTTTTTTACAAGAACTCTTTATTGAAATGTTCTGGTGTTTGGAGGGTTTAGCACTTATAGTCATAAGAATTCATGTAACAAATTTCAGGACATTGTATCTAATATATCCTTATATTTCGAAGGCCTTTGTATGGATAATATTTAATTACTTTACTGGTAATTACCCACCCAGAAACATTGCAAACTTTTTTTTCTCAAAAATAAAAATATCGAAATTCAAATATAGAAATACACATTAAGTGTCCTAGTGTTTATTATCATTGGAATCGAATTGATCTCATCTTTTCAAATATGGTGATATCTCAAAATCCATATTTTGCGACTTATGACTCATTTTCCTAAAACCAATTACAAATAACCCCTTCCATGAAGGAGTTTAAGTCTCATCTGAAAAACCAGTACTTTTCCGATTTCGACTGCTACCTGTCCGTCCTACAGACAAGGAGAGGTGAGAATAGAGGACTTGCATACCCGCCATTTTGAATCTTGATTCGCATGGAATTATGGGAGTAGTGGTACAGTATAAAATATATAGAAAACATGCCATGTTCAGCATGGAATATTTATCAATGATCTAATGTCAATATCCATGTGTTATACATGTGCCCATGACATAAGCCTCCATCTTTCCCATCATGCATTTGGTTTTCATAGATCATCTATACAAGCTCTGATATTGGTGAAAACATTCTTGCAATTTTCGATAAAAAATTCCCAAATATTTGTATGTTAGATTTCAACAGAATGCATCCCAGCACGCATTTCAGTAGACATGCGCAGTGAGACATTCAAGTCCCCTATTGAAAAGGCTGAATGGCTTCTCTCACAGCCAACTTTGGGGCTTGTAAGTCCTGATTAACATGATTGATATAACGTTTATTAGTTTGACTAGCTTTGTGAATAGGCTGGGGATTTAGAGTTGCAGGGAAAACTTTTAAGTTTACTACATAGTATAGTAAAAAGAATATATTGCCCAATGAATTCCAGGGCATGTACAAACCTGTTAACATAACAAAGATTCTATATTGATGTATATATCATTCTTGTTAGGATAGCTTTCTTTTGTGATCATGTGAACCTCTGATATGTCCGTCCCTACTGACAGATATTGTATTGCATCATTATAAACCCTTCAGTTAGTTTAAGTGACACGTGATATTAAAATATTGAAATTTATTGTATAGATAAATGACTATGTAACACTGGGTTATTGTACATTTGGTAAAATTGTTAACTATTCACCATATGAGTCACTGGCCTTTAACAAGTGGTACAAAATGTTACATTGACCCTCTAGTATCGTATAAACTGGATATAATATATGTCAATGGCCGGCAACTAAAAATCATATCGACCTCGCTTCTCAACTGATTGATCAAACACTTAGAAAACACTGATACCACAAGAAGAACTATACCAAATATGATAATGAAATAACAATCTGCTACGTCACAAGACCATAAACATTTCATATGAAATTGTTTTTTATACAGCATTAAACCAGGTTACAATAAGTACCTTTGAAGACTATAAATTTTTCTATACTATCTAGCAATAAATTTTATCATCAATATTTCATCTTGATGTTATATCAACTGAATATTATATGTTAAACCTTAATTTTTCCTGATTTTGGGTGGTCTGGAAGATCTATCCATAGCAGTCTCAGTCCTGTTCTGTATCATTCTATATATACAAGCTAGCTATGGTAGGAAGAGGACATTACTGCATTTGAACGTATATAATACATACTTGTATTTCAAATCACCCAACAGCGGAAAAACATATGTTCATAGACAGGAGGAAATTCTGTGCACATTGTGTAGTATCATAATTCATGTATTTGAGAAAACATGAAGATTGTATGAACAAAAATGAAGAAAGAACAACTTACCAGTCTGGTGGGTGCGCGGTGAGTGAGATAACGGTATCTCTCTTTACACAAGTGTGTCATGGGGCATTCCTACGCATGCGCAGTGTATCACTAACCTATTGATGTAATAAAGGATTAATGACCAACATTGGGGGACTGCTGGTGCTATGTTGATTCCATTATAGCAATAGCAGAACATATCAATAGATCAGTGATTCACTATTTATTTCTCAAGATAATGTGGGTGGAAGTTGATATATTTACAGGTATAAAATAATACATTAATACAAGGATATTTGTATTACACATGAGAATAGTAACATGTATGTTACCATGTGACAGCATTATATTTATATTGATAATCTTGTGTAACATTATGTAATAATTAAACTTAATGTTAGCATGAATTATGGTTGTGACATTATCCCTGGGCAAACTGAACCACTACCTATACATGTCGTCATGAAGATACCTTTTGAGATTTTAATTCAAGTGAAATTGATCCATTCTTACTGATACAACAGGCCCATAGAAAGGTGGTACGCAACTGGAAGTATTATTACTTCATCAATGAATTGTATCAGGTTTATATATCAATTACCCATTTCAACTTCATTATAATAATTCTAGCCTTGGAATAATTACTCACAGAGGTCGAAATATTCACCTAGTGATTCTTCCGATAAGTTATTTTTCATTCTTCTTACAACTTATACAATATTCTTCATTAACATTCCCAATTTCGTCTATAACATCAGCAATATATATAATTTTATGAGCAATTCTCCCAATCGGGTGTCATTTGGTTTTCCAAACTAGGTTGTCTATAACCTTTATTTGGAATCATTACACATAACATTTTATTTTAATTCTTGGGCAAATCTAAGGCTGTAGGAACACCACTTTCAAAGCTCTTATGCCAAAATCTTCTCTGCCATTGTGATAAAAGAGCTTTTTCAGGCTAGAAGATATGTAATAATTATGGAATTTGAATAGAATACAGATTCTGATTTAGAAAATATATCAATCCTGCTGGGGAAATATGGTATCTACACATGCTCACCCCAAGAAGAAACATTAATATTGAATTGCAATAAGTATTTGTTGAAGAAAAGATGCACATATATGTGATTCATTTTAGGAAAATAGGTCATGAGTCGCAAAATATGGATTTGATATCAGCATATTTGAAAAGATGAGATCAAGGTGATTCCAATGATAGTAAACACTAGGATATAGTATTTCTATATTTTAAGTTTGATATTTTTATTTTTGAAAAAAAATATTTACAATGTTTCTGGATGGGTAATTACCAGGAAAGTAACTAAATATACTCCATACAAAGGCCTTGAAAACGCAATCATATATTTATTACAATTTGCCGAAATTTGTGACATGGATTCATATGACTAAAAGTGCTAAACCCTCTAGAAATCAAAACATTCTAATACAGAGATCTTGTGAAAAAAGCACTATATAAACGATATTACCATTAGTAGAAAATTACTCACACAAGTTAATTATATTGGATCAAGCAGAAAATTGGCCAGATATTCGGAAATTGCACAATCTACAGTTGTACACATCTATCAAATTCTGCTAAATTAAAGTGAAAAGTGATAAATACTAGGTATATCTGATTGTCTTATTATTGTATTAACTAAAAAATCCGGGCGGTTATTTTGAATTGTATTTAAACCTTATTTTTGTCTTAAATTCAGGTTATTTGAGAGCTTTGGGAAAGGTCATTTGTACTTTTTTCTGGAGACTTGACCCAAATGTACATGTTTCTATGGATAAAAAGTGGTCTCATATCACATTATGAAGATTTTCCCATTTTCCTTTACTACCTCGTTTTAAAGAGATAAACCACTGTTCTCCGCACTGCTGCAGGCGGGAGTTAAAGGAACTAATGCATGAAAAATAAGGATTGACAGTAATTTTTTCAAACTTTGTCTTGAGAAAGTACATGGTTGGAGGATAACAAAAAGCAAAAAAAAATGGATCTCAGCATATTTTTTTTCTTTCTAGAGACCAGCAAAGTTTAGTATTGAAGTATGTGGGGAAAATGGATATTTTCTCAGTTTTTCCAAGATTTCAGACAGACAAACAACATTTTTCAATTGAAATGTCTTCTAAACATAACCACTATAGATGTTTGCCCTCATGTATGAAAGAACAGGGTATCAACATATTTTGAAATATATTATTTAGCATTGAAAATCTTCAATATTCCTGTTTTTAACTCACCGCCATGCAGATTCAGTTGAATAACTTTTTTAAAAGGTCGGTGACCCCCATTTTTTATTGCTTGAAAGGGTAAAGCAATATGTTAGCTATGTTTATAGAGATTTTTAGGAGAAAGTTATTTTCAATTTTTTTTTTATACTGAAAAAACGAAAAAATTGTCCTTTTCTCATAGACTTCTATAGTGAACAACCATAAATTTTGAGGCTCCCTAAAATGAAAACTAACCTGGTGACAAATTGTTTTTATTGGCTTTTTGAATTCACATAACCTTGTTCTTTCACGAGGCAAAGTTTAAACAAAATGTTATTTTCAGTTTTTTTCCCAGTTGAACTGTGGTTTATCTCTTTAAGTTGGGTATCCACTCACAAGCAACTTGGTACCATAAAAACAGGATAGTAAATGGGACCTGAGTCATAAGTCGCAAAATATCGATTTCGAGATAAGATCCTATTTGAAAAGAGGAGAACAAGGTGATTCCAATAATGATAAGCACTAGGACACCTAATAAGTATTTCTATATTTTAAGTTTGATTTTGTTATTTTTGAAAAAAAAAAGTTTGCAATATTTCTGGATGGGTAATTACCAGTAAAGTAACTAAATATACTCCATATGAAGGCCTTCAAAATGCAAGAATATATTTAGTACAATGTCCCGAAATTTGTTACATAGATTTATAAAATGAATCTATGAATCAGCATATCATGACTATATGTGCCTAACCCTGTAAAATCAGAACATTTCAACAAATAGATCTTTGAAAAAAACACTTTGAAAAATATCAATATTGCGACTTGTGACACATTTTCTAGGAACACATCACATTTAGTTCCAGCCAAATAGAATACTGTCAATTTCCTTATCCGGTTGTAAACAAGTACAGTATTGTGTTTCTCAGTTAGACACAAGAGTATTGATCATTATTGTATATTTGTAGTTGAATTGCATTGAAAAATACTTTATTTGTCTAGGGTTTTAGGTTATAGCTTATTCAAATGGCAGAACCAGACTTCTGGATAACATCCAGGTCTCCCAGTCACCACCTGGTAGTAGAAAGTAAACTATACTAACAGAGTTTACATAAGATCAAAAATATAAGTTAACAGATAGGAAGTCAATATTTTTACTTTAGATACTTTTATTGGCCTTAAATTTAACATCACTGATCTTTATGTTAGAAAAATACGTATGACTAACAAATGTATTTTCCTTTGTTTGTCCCTAAGAAATCCAATATATAATAATCCATAATAATACATCTAGGATAAATTTAAACCACTTTAACATTTCATTTAACAATATCTAATTATAGTCACGTTTAACTTCCATCAATCCATACATACATAAACGTTTAACTTCCATCAATCCATACATGTACATAAACGTTTAACTTCCATCAATCCATACATACATAAACGTTTAACTTCCATCAATCCATACATACATAAACGTTTAACTTCCATCAATCCATACATACATAAACGTTTAACTTCCAGCAATCCATACATACATAAACGTTTAACTTCCAGCAATCCATACATACATAAACGTTTAACTTCCAGCAATCCATACATACATAAACGTTTAACTTCCAGCAATCCATACATACATAAACGTTTAACTTCCAGCAATCCATACATGTACATAACTTTATAATACACACATGGTTCCATCTGGTGGCAGTCATGGTAATCAAACTAACCTATTACCAGTATGTGCGCTTGATATATATATACAAGTGTAGTACTTGATCCGAATGATCTGAATGAAGTCGGTTCAGTTAGCCGAGTGGGCCGGATCCACTCGGACAGTTTTGTGTGAGAACCGAATGTGCTTACTACTTTGTCTACTTATCAATAGGTGTCGCTTGTGTGTGTTGGTGTGCATTTTTATTATTTTCATTCTATATGACAGTGTGTCCTGTGTTTGTGTATTCGACTACCATTTGCCTTATTGTATTATTATCATGAGTTTCCATTGAGTCAGCCGACTAGAGGTTGGCAAATGTATCCGAGAATACATGGTCATCCCTGAGCTTGTGGGGTAATAAACTCAGCAGCTGGCAAGGACCGACAGTTCCTGTGTTTGTGTTGTTTGATCGAAGTAGTTCATAGTCGCTTAAGCTTTCATCGGACATTACACAAGTATTGAATAATAGATTTAACAGAGCAATCACTTATCAATTTTGGCATGTTAATGTTGATGTGGGTGGAACCATCTAGTGTTAGTTCAAAGAATTAAATCTCTCTATACTGAAAGAGATGACTCTGTTCTTGTATTTGGAGAAAAAAGTAGAAAATAGTATAATTAAACTTTATACAGCTCTCTCATTTTCAAGAAAAGTTTTTTGTGGGCTTCTAAAATACATAGAAAATAAAATCGCGGCTAAAAAAACTCAGATCGTCAACATAGACACTGTGAGTCAGAATTTTAAGTACCACGATCTGACTTCAAAGAAGTCCAAATTGCTCAGTAGCTCTCGATCATTTGCTAATTTTCTTGGTCATTTAACCGATTGGCAACATGTAAGGAGATAGAATAGAATAGAATAGAAAAACATTTTTATTTTCATTGGCAAACGCTATAGAAAGAATATCTCCAGCCATATGGGAGATGTTCTAATTCTTTCTCTTTGCTTAATTTAACATTCAATTCATGTAGGGAAACAACCTCGCCTTGGTCGTTGACTCAGGTCGAGTTCCTACAAATTTTGTGGAAAATGCTTTATAAGAAAACAATTGGTATGAAAATGGTACAACATGGTCGTCAAAGTAATAAATATATTTTATATCCTGACAATGGCAAATGGCAAAATAGATGATTAAATGATTACATCATTGAACTTAGATAACATAGGTAAAGATATTTCCTTTCAATAATTATTGTTAGGCAGCACAATATTTAATCCCTCCACCTGTCATTTATTTTAACAAACTCTTTAAAGCAGGCCAAGATTTTTCTTTGTTGCCTCTATTCAACGGCTTCCAAAGACTGGGGCCTTTGACTTGTGGTGATTTATTATATTTCTCACTTTGGCAGTCTGGTTCAATTAAATTTATACCTTGAGCTAGCCTAGTTTCTCTGGGCATGATTTGAACCATAGCCTCGATGTCTTTAAATTTATACATCAAGCCTAGTAGAGCTGTATCACCTCGCTTTCTGATGGTATCAATGTTCAAGCTACTTCTCATTTCGTCTGTAGACAATTTGTTAATATTCTTATAATAAACAAGTCTTACAGCTCTGTGCACAACACTTTGCATTTTGTTAATACTTACTTTGACAAGGTGTATAAGAAATTACCATATTCGGCCGGTGACAAAACACAAGCTTTAACAATGGTGGTGGCTATTTCTTTATTTAGACAACCCCTTAATTTTCCAAGATAATATATTTTTTGCTGTATTGAATTCTTTGTTTTATTAAAGTGCTGATTAAAGTTTAGGGTTGAGTCTACAGAGAAGCCTAGATAACATATTGTTTTAGCTCGTTTCATTGCTTGGCTGTTAATAGAGACATGTCCCAACGTACCAAAGTTGATCGGTTTCAAATTTACTCTTTATCCCAGTATTTGCAATTGGCATTTTTGAGTGTTAACTTTTAATTTATTAGCTCGCATCCATGTGGAGATTTCATTTGCTGCTAATTGGCTGGTTCTAAAACACTCATTTAAGTCCTCTCCAGTGTCTGTTATGGCAGTGCCATCTGCGTATACCAAAATATTTACTTCAAGGACATTTCTTGGGTAATTTATCCTAAACAAGAGGGTAGGTCATTTATATAGAATATTAAAGTTAACGGTCCTAGGAGGCTGCCTTGGGGTACCCCATTTTCTATGATAAAAGGATCAGACCAAATGTCATTTAACTTTGTTCGTTGAAATCTGTTTTGGAGATAATTTTCAATCAGGCTAATATTTGATGGACTTATGAAATTGGGTATCGAAATCGATAAGAAGTTGAACTTTAATAAATTCCTCACGAAAAAAGTGAACCTAGTTCGAACCAAAGTGAGGGCCCTATCTAAATTGTATCAAGTATGTGTTGAATCTGTACTACTGTTAATATATAAGACTATGATTAGACCAATTATTGACTATGGAGATATCTTTTATAATTCCGCTCCACAAAAAAATCTTATGAAACTGCAAACACTGCAGAATTCTACATTAAAAATAATACTTCATCTTCCAAAACTCTATAGCACAAAGGACATCCATTCCAGATTAAATATTACATCCCTTCAAACAAGAAGGGAAACACATATTTTGGACAGGGCCTTCGTTATGAGTAAGGATGAAGGAAAGGTAGACAAAAGGAAAGTTCAACTGCGGGGACTCTCTGAGGGGAAAAAACTTATTTACCCCCATCTTAGAAATGAATTATTTAAAAGATCATATTTATATACTATACCAACTCTGTGGAACAGGCTTGAGCCGAAAGTACAATTAATTCAGGCGAGAAAAGACTTCAAAGTTTATCTTAAACAAAGTCATCACCTGAAATTCGATCTCTTTCTGAAAACCAGTGATAATTCCGAACCGTCCAAGTAAAATTCATTGCAAGGGAAAACATGTATGGGGGGAAAAATCTGTGAATTGTAAAAAGCACAGGCAAAGTGAATATCGATACATCGATGGTGAGGGAGGGGGGGCCCTTATTGACTTTTCAGTCGATCCAGTTGAACTGATTTACCAGACGTCATGTCTGATGATCTTTTACAATTTCGAATCCTACAGTAATTAAGGTAGGAACTGTTAACTTGTTATTAATAACAAAACGAGACTTAACTCTCGGATACCAAACCTAATTTTAATGTTTAATGAATGTATTGTTCTCAGCATATTGAAGACAACCGCTGTATAAGTGAAACCATGTCTAGAAGTAATCTTAATACATTGAACAAGCAGATTGGTAAAAATAATCCGATAGCTAATGTAGCTTGGATATAGTTATGTAATACGCAGAGAAAACATGTAAATGTAATACAAATAAAAATTCTCTACTCGACATAATGTGAAATAACTCTGAAAGTAAACTAAATTAACTGGTTTAATCTTGACAAAAGGAAGGACAATTGAAACAGTTATATTGTAGGGAAATCCATCAAAGAAAACAAGTCAACAAATCAAGACAACAAAAGTGAACATAGTTTGAATCTCAAACAAGAACTTTATAAATGGACTATAAATCACAAAACTTCAAACAATCACATATTTAATCATCACAAACTTTTACCTTATTTTATTATGTTGGGCTATCTGGAAGACCTGTTTTCAGAGGATAAATTAAAGCCCGGTTCCGAAATGTTGTTATGAAATGTATGATGAAATGTCAAATGTATGTAACGGAATTTTGGTATAAAAATCTTTATATATATATATTTTTCAAGCTTGGTCTCTATACAGTTGAAAGCTTTTGCCACATCATAATATGTAGCAACTGTTATCTTTTTTTTATCTCTTTCTTTTGGAATTGGCTCCAAAAATTCATATACACTACGATTTGTAGAGTTATTCTTCCTGAAACCTCCTTGCTGTTTAGAAAACAACTGATTAAGATCCATGTGATTTCATAATGCTTGACATATAAAATATTCCAATAGCTTTGAAGGTAACAGAACAATTGCAATGGGACGCAAGTTCAGAAGCACTCTTGGGTTTTTACTTTTAGGGATGGGTGTAATAAAAAATTCCTTTCATTCCTGAAGGATAGTACCATCTTGAATACCGATTGATTAAATAATTGTACAATTCAACCTACATAGTTCACATTGTTTACACATTGTTTACACATTGTTTACACATTGTTTACACATTGTTTACACATTGTTTACACATTGTTTACACATTGTTTACACATTGTTTACACATTGTTTACACATTGTTTACACGCTGTTGACTACTACAGAATAATACCCATTACATAATAGGAAATCCCCCATCAAGACATTTGTTTCACCCAATTAAGGGTACAACATGTTTTCTCTTTTTCTCAGAAACATAATGTTTCCATGCTGTGATCTCAGTACATTTATCTGTTTTGTATCGCCTAAAGTCTTGAGCATAATTTAACATTTCTGATTAACTAATCAATTGTTGATATGTTTTCTCTTATTTTTTCCCAGAAAGATAATACTTTCCCATGCTGTGTTGCTTTAGCTTCCATGCCTCCCTCACCTGTGGGGATAAAGAACAATGTTAGGAATTTGGGATGAAATGTTTTTTATTACTGGCTTTATTGGTGAGTAACAAGTACCAAGGTACAGAATTGTAGTAGGAGCAGCTCTACCCTAGGAGTGGCTCACTGGATGAATGGCCTCCATTGAGGCACTGCTTGTGCACTTTTTGATTTCTAAGGCAAAGCTGTGGAATATAGATAGAACCTGATGAGAATGTGGTACAAGGGACACTATTGCACTGTCCGACATGTTTGTTTTTTTGTGGCCCACAAGCCATGGTCAGTGTAATAGTGTATCAAGGTCAGTGTTATAGTGTCCTGAGTACCATATTTGAATTTAGGTTCTATATTTATTCCCATGTTGCTATGCTTACCTTACCATAGTAAGCCGGGACCTGATTAAAAGCCTATTTGAATACAGACCAGTTTTGGGGGATAGGAAACATCACCGTTTGGAAGAAAATGTTTGAAGCCCAAAAGGTAGTGAATCTTTATATCAATTTTCAGTAGTATTTAACCAAACAGATTTTCAATTTCAGAGTTAAAGAAAGTTATTACCATCAATTAATCACTATTCGATTAAACTCTCTTATCATAAAAAATACTAGTTTCAACTGATGTTGATTATTTTTTACAATCTTTTTCATTTGATGACAAGTTCCAGGTGCTGTGACACTGAAACTGACAAATTATTTATATGTCAGAGCACTCAGGATTTAATATGGATATGATCTATCATGCATTGATCCAATGGATGAGATTCCAATTTGGCTGGATATGACTAGTGATACAACTATTGAAGAAGTTTGGGAAAGGTCAGTGGCAATCAAGTCCACCGGTCATGGGAAAGTGAGAATTACCGTGTGCAGGGCATCAAAACCCAATGGAGCAAAACTGCCACCTTTCATTGTATTTAAGGGTGTGTGAAGGCCTAAATTGCTCGATGAAGTTCATGGAGTTATCTGTGTGTTTTCCTAAAATGGCTGGATGAATGAGGAGCTCACATTGGAATGGTTAAGAACGGAAAAGGCATGGGGAAGGCTATCATTTTCCTGTTGGCTGTTATGCTGGGATGCATTCAGATGCCATATAATGCCATCTGGAAAGGAAGAGGCAAAGAAACTTTGCACAGATATGGCAGTAATTCCAGGAGGGTGCACAGGTATAATCCAAGCACCTGATGTGTCTTGGAATAAATCTTTCAGGTCCTACTACCTAGAAATGCATGAAGAATGACTAAGGTTGGATGCAGTTGAATTCACTAAGGGCGGAAACATGCGCCCTCCTGCTAAGCATATTGGAGCGAAATGGGTGAAAGAAGCATGGGAAAAGTTCCGAAGGAAGTGATCATTAAATCACAGTTTGTTCAAAGTTTGTTCAAAGTTTGTGCTATCTCAAATGTCCTAGATGGCTCTAAGAACACAGATGTATTATGTCTATGGGAAGGAGAGATCACACACGGCTGCATGGATGAAATCCAAGGGGGGGGGGGAGTTACTTCGCAATAGATGTGACATTCACATTCTGGATTTGATGGCGCTAGAAGGTCATGACCCAATGGAGGAGGACAGAAATGAGGTGGTGGTGGAGGAGGACAACGATGGAAGTGACAATGAGTGATACTTATTATTTTAACATTTTGGAAAATTATACAACACTCTTATATTTTGAATATAAACAAACATTAGGATTTGGAAATGCATTAATATTACTCCAGTATACTTTTATACCATGTTGCCTATGTCTAATAAAGCATAAAGTCAAGTTAGTGAATTTCTGTGTAAATATTTATTTGAATGCCCTGATGTTCGATGGGTTTGGTAAGGTTTACTCTTACAATTGTCATTGAGTCATGTAGTCTAGCACCCATGAAAGTGAAAATGCATGCATCAGGAAAATAGCTCTCGAATAGAAGCCTATCTCAATTCCAAGCCGAGGAAAAAGGGACCTTGAAAGTATTATAAGCCCAGGCTTATGAATAGGCCACTACTGTATATAGCTATATTTATTAGGGACAGGAACTCATACCACACGCGTTGAACTGGTGCAAATTACCATACTACTCCCGCCCATACAAATAGCATGTGGTACATACAACAACTTGGAGTAATATACACAAACAATACTTCAACAGTCATGAAATGGAGGTTATTAATCTTTTTAGTCCCTGCCTAATGGGGTTATAGCCTGTAGACAGTTCAAGGCAGTGACTAAGTTAAAATAAATATGTGCATATGTAGACATACATTGATTACATTTTCTGAAAATACAGGTATTTCTCTACAATATGAATTGGTACTTGGGGACAAATGTTTACTGAAATATCGAAGAAAGTACAATATCATAGGTCATTTAACATAGAATCATAGGTCATTTATTATGTCATTATGCATAGAAATATTTATATGTGGAATAGTATAGAGACCCAAATATCTTGAAACCTGGACTGACACACCTGTATTAGGGACTAATAGTCACATAACCCTATTCATTGTTTTCATATCTATGTAACTGTGTGAATTATATTGAATAAAAGCATTATTTATATATGTGTAGTGAATACGGTTTTAAATAGATCCGAGATAATTGGTCAGACCGGGCGTTGCTATAATTGGGTGCACGCGCCTCAACTGAACGCGCTCCCGGTTCAGAAATGGCCTTTCGGATTCCCGCCTTTTCTTACTTGGACAGAGTTCCAGTAAACCAATATCAAAGGTAACTTAAATCTAGTCAACTCTTTTACCATAATGTGTCTTAGGGGTCTCTGGTCCAGTTTTGTCCCTAAATTGTCCTTGTAACGGACAATCCTACCAGCGGATAGAGTCTGTGGTCGACCCCTAAAGGACTTGGAAGGTTGTGGTTTGGAGGGAATAGCCTTATGGACATGGGATAGAGAGCTCGCTATCGCTCGCCCTCTATCCCATGCCATAAGACTCTTCCCTCCAAACCACAACCTTCTAAGTCCATATTAGAGTGCTTCCGGATGCTCCGGTAAGACTCCGTGTTGTTTCACTGTGTTACTCCTATGTAAAACCATGTTAACTGTTTGACTCTCAACACCTGCAATGATCGTGTACCATAATTGCCACTTGTCCTTTGAGGCCAATACCTGGTCACCTCTGTTGGGTCCGATAAACACTATCGGACATGGTTTGTGTGGAGAATAAAGCCCGTGATACCTAAAGAGCTGTGTGTCTGGTCTTCTTTCCCTTCGCGAGAATAGATATCGAACTTGGGTAGTGTGAGACGGAAAAACACTACAATTGGTGCCGTAAACCAGTTTCTGGCCGCAGACCTTGTTGATAGTGTGACTGTTGTTTCTTGGTGAAACAGGACTGCGTTGTGCAGAGGTTCGGAGATTGGCTGATAGACCCGACCAAATGGCTGAAGCAGCGGATGGTACCGTTGCCCCGTCAAAGTGGTCAAGTCGCCGGCGAAGGTCGCTGCTGTGATCAAGCCTCCGAAGTTGTCGTATATAGTTACGGAAACCTTTGGTCCTCCGTTGACAGGACTATTGGGTCCCCGTAAGGAACAGGACCGTAAGGATCTCGTATCCCATAAGGATGAGGGAACTTTCGCTTATGAGGGTGATGGTTCTGTGCACCGGGTAGATGTTGGAGCAGGTAGTGCTTTCAATCAGTGGCGTCGGTCCCCGGAAGACTTGACTGAGGATGAACTCCGTCACGAATTCCGGAAGATGCGTGCCGACTTTAAAGCTCATAGAAGTGCTGCTGAAGATTTGCATGCGCGTATGGCAGACGTTACACAGCAGAATGCAACTCTTCGCGGAGTTATACATGATGCTGTTTACGGACCGCCTCCGCCGGTAACGGTGGAAGATTGTGTTTCGGAGGATGGGACGGAAGATACGCCCCCGCCGGACACTTCGCAGGGTGAGGATTTGCTTGGTGTTGCTGAAGGTTAAAAGTGCATACACACCCAAAGCTCCAGTGACGTCAACTTTTGCTGATCCGAAGTTGTCATTTGCACCGATGTTGGACGATCCGTCCATTGTTGCAGCTAAAGGGCCGGAGGATGTAGACAGGCATGTTATGTTCTCAAAGCAGGCACAAGCTTCGTCTTCCCCGAAAGGGAATGCAAATGATGGTTCATTTTTGGCCAGCAAGAATGTTACCCCGCACAAGGAACAGAGCAATGTGGTTGTTTCGAAGTCACGTAACGCTGTCGTTAAAACTCCTAACGGTAGAGTTTGTGATGGTACGTACTACCGCAATTCCCCTGGTTCCCCAAGTTCTGTGTTATCCAGTACTAAAGCTCGGAAGAAGCCTTCCGGAGGTGATAGTGACTCAGATGACTCTGATGACGACTGTGGAAAAGATTATTGTCGATCTAGTAGGTCCCGCCGGAAAGATCGTTCTCTTGTCCAGGGTCTTGAGTATACTGGACCGGACGAGTCGGATGAAGATTTTAATTACAATCAGTCTTCGACCCACGAGAGTATTGCTCCGAAAGTATCCGTACCCGAGTTGTGGGATGGTGTTATTTCGTGGAGGATATACTTGGCGGAAATGAAAGTTACTGCTACCCCGCACAACTGGAGCCCCGAACAGTTGTTACGACAGTTGATCTGTGGTTCCAGGAGACAACTGGCGGAAATGGGAGATTTGCCGGAGAACTTGACTCTTGTGCAGTTTGTCGACCATATGGAGGCAAACTTTGGCGAAAAGTCTAGACCCAGAAAGCAGGCAGAATTCTATAATTCTCGCCAGACTCCGAACCAGTCGGTTAGACTTTTCGGTAACGACGTTGCTCGGAAGGGGCGACGTGCTTTTGGTCCCTTGGATAACACGTTGAGGTCAGTTTCCCTCCGTGTATTCCTACAGGGAGTGACAAATCAGGATATGGCTGATTGGGTTCACCTGAAACAGCCGAAGGATCTCCTGAGAGCCATACACTGGGCGGAGGTGTGGGAGAGTTGTTACTTGGAGAGTGGCAGTGTTGCCTATATAAGTACACTTACCACTGCTGGCCCGGATGTGAGGAAGAAAAACCCAAAGGCTTCCGTGCAAGCTACAGCTGCCGAACCTGTGGCGGAAGACTCATGTGGCGATGACGTCCCTGAAGCTGTCGTCCAGGCTCTACGGTCCTGGGTAGGACAGTCTGGACAGAAGTTTTCCGGTAAACAATCAAAGTTTAACTGGAAAAGAGGTGTGAAGCGGACTGGTTGCTTCCAATGTGGTCAGGAGGGTCATTTTATGGCTAGCTGTCTGCAGAGGGATGTCTGGAAAGACGCAACTGGTAGGGGAGGTTCCACGACAAAGGCTGATCAAGTAGTGAAGCCGGAGTCGTCGGAAAACTCCAAACGGGTCTCATAAGAAGCGAGATGGGATCCGGGGAATTGTTTGCGCTTCCTAGTACTGCAGTTCATGATCGTTCTGTGTCTGAAACGAAGACTGGGTGTGGGGCTCTAGCTCCCGTAAGTACTACTGAGCCCGGGGCTGTCTGCCGGGGAGGTACGAAAGCGGTTCGGGCGCTTCGAGCGGACGAGACCACTCATTCCAGGAATGGTGTAGATTCCAGGGATTTTCCTGTAGTTGCAGACTCCGACAACGTTTGTTGGGGTAAGGCAGGTTACCAAGCTGAGTCAGGGCATTTGGTGATAGCGGAGTCAGGTCCCATCACGGGTGCGAGTATTCAGAAAGTTTCCGTGGATGATCAGAGGGTGTTGAAGCTCCGTGATCCATATATTGCGGATAGATGGTACGCTTCAGTATCAGTGAATGGGGATGTTGGTGATTTCCTTTGGGATCCGGGCGCTACCACTAGCCTGGTGACGGAGACGTTCTATGACGCCCTGCGTTGGCCGCCGCCACTGGTTCCGTGCCGGTTGGCGTGCACAGATTACTGTGCATGGTAGCGCTCTATTCCCTTTGACGTTAGGGAAACGGACGTACATGTTAACGTGTCTGGTAGTGTCGGGTTTATCTGGCCCGGAGTCCGGAATCTTGGCGCAGGACTTCAATCTTGTGCATAGATGTTATGTGTGCTGGTCAGGGAAATTGTCTTTGAATGATGGAGAAGACGCTGTGATCATGCATCACTGGCGTGGTGATTCGCCAAAGCAATTGGGTCCCTCGGTGAATATGATTACAACTAGTGAAGTGGGCGATGGAAGGCAGGTAACACTTCGGAAAGCGGTGGTCCTTCGTCCTTATTCAGCTACACTGGTTAAGATCGATGTTCGCGGGTGCTCGGATTCGTCAACGGGTTTGATGTTTAATCCGTCCGCAGAAAACCCTACGTTTAGGTGTTGATATGGTGGTTGGACGAGTGAGTGATGTGACGCTGCTATCGTCACCCACTACTAGTCCGGAGGGGGTGAATATGTGTCCGGAGGACAAAATAAAGGATGCGATCATCAACTCTATACAGGTGGTAGAAAACCCGTCTGTGGTAGATAAGGATTTGATTGCCCCGGATGACCCTGTGCCACCAAGTACGGAATGTCCGTTGAAGAAACTTGTAAGGGACTCTGATTTGACTGATCCGACAGAGAGGTCAAAGCTGATGGGTCTTCTTAATGAGTTTTGTGGGAGCTTTTCGCTACCCGGAGATGGTTGGAGAGAAGATCCGGGTTGCACCCATGTTGTGAAACACGTAATTGATACTGCCGACTCTCGACCTAAGCTTGCTTATAGGCGGATTCCGGTGTCTAAGCGTGAAGTAGCCGAAGCAGAGATCTGGAAGATGTACGAGCAGGGGCGTATTGAGCATTCTAATAGTCCGTGGGGAGCACCCATCATGATTGTTGGTAAAAAGGATGGAACTCAACGCTTCTGCGTCGATTATCGCCAGCTCAATTCCGTCACAGTGAAGGACAGCTTTCCACTCCCTAGAATAGACGAGTGTGTCGAGGCGTTGGGCGGAAATAAATGGTTCTGCACCCTCGACCTGGAAAGTGGGTATTGGCAGATAGCGATGGACGAGGAGAGTAAGCAAAAGACGGCTTTCCTGTCCAGCGTTGGATTGTTTCAATTCAAGGTTATGGCCTTTGGATTGTGCAATGCTCCTGCCACATTCCAGCGGATGATGGATCGTATGCTAGACGATCTTCGCTGGAAGTCTTGTCTGGTGTATCTCGATGATATTGTTGTATTTGGCGAAACATTCGATGGTTGTCTGCTAAATCTGCGATTGGTTCTTGAACGAATCCGGGAATACCGGTTGAAGCTGAAACCCAAGAAGTGTGAACTATTCCGCCGTGAAGTGGAGTACTTGGGGAGATTAGTATCGGAAAAAGGAATTCGGGCGGACCCGAAGAAGATACAGAAGGTCCGTGACTGGCCCGTTCCGAAGACTGCGAGGGAAGTTAGACAATTTATAGGATTCGCGTCCTACTACAGGGAATTCCAACCGAATTTCGCTGCAGTTGTCTCCCCGTTGCAGGACGTAGTAACGGCAGCCGGAAGAGAAAAACGATACACAAAAGCAATAAACTGGACCCCGGAGTGTGCAGTTGCCTTCCAGAGCGTGAAAGATTTGTTGACCCGGGCTCCTTTGTTGAGATACCCTCGGAAAGAGGGGGAGTTTATCTTAGACACGGATGCCAGTGGGTATGGCATGGCAGGGATTTTGTCCCAGGTCCAAGATGGTAAGGAGGTAGTCCTTGGGTACGCTAGTAATAGCTTGGACAAAGCCCAACGGAACTACTGTGCGACCAAACGAGAGTTGTTGGCTGTGCTTACCTATCTGAAGAAATTCCGGCACTATTTGTTAGGGAATCGGAACTTCTTTGTTCGGACGGACCATGCTTCGCTGCGTTGGCTCCTGAACTTCAAGGATCCTATGGACATGCTGGCGCGCTGGTTAACCCAGATGCAAGAGTATGGCCTGGATCAGCGAATGATTCTCCATAGAGCGGGGAAGAAACATGTCAATGTTGATGCGCTTTCCCGGGTTCCGACCCGGAAGTGTGCTCGATTTGACTGTGTTGATTGTGGGGCGCACGACGCTGTTGTTGCTGCGACCACTGTGACCCTTGCTGCTACGGGAGAAATCATCCGGACAGCTCAGCAAGACGACCCAGAGATCCTAAGAGTGATTGCTATAGTGGAAGGAGAAGTTTCGGTTCCGGACAAGCGGTCCCTGTCCGGTGAATCAGACGAATTCTGTACCTCGCACAGGACCTCGCACAGGAATCACATACATGCGCAAAGTAATTCCTACTGCGCTTCGCTATGAGATATTCCAGGGAATGCATGGACCGAAGACGGTTGGGCATTTCGGATCTTTCAAGACTGGTTGGACAGCCAAGAAGAAGTACTTCTGGCCCAACATGAGAAGTGATCTGAAAAGGTGGCTCAGGGCATGTCCGGAATGTAGCATGCGAAAGACGAGGGGTGGTGGCGGAATCATGCCTCTCAAGAAGGAATTGCATGGAGAACGCTGGAGTCGTATTGGATTGGATATAATAGGTCCGTTCCGTCTTACCCCCAGAGGTAATAACTACATCATGGTAGTGATGGATCACTTTTCAAAGTGGGCGGAGACCTATCCAATGCCAGACCACACCGCTGAGAGATGTGCCGAAGTTCTCTTCAGGGAGTGGATCCTCCGGTTTGGTTGTCCCGTGTCGTTGCAAACGGACGGAGCACCGGAGTTTCGATCCACCCTGTTGCGGAGCTTGTTGGAGATGCTAGGGGTTGAAAAGCTCATTACCTTACCGTATAGACCGCAGTCAAACGGTCAAACGGAAAGAATGAACCGAGTCCTAGTAGAACAACTCTCCTGTCTGACGGATTATAGTGCGACGGATTGGGATTTGTTGGCTCCGTGTGTCGCTCACGCATACAGAGCAAGTGTGCATGCGAGTACATTGTGCACACCTAATTCTGTGGTGTTTGGTGACGAGCTGGTAACGCCTATGGACTTGGTCCACGGGGTGGAACCAGGCGGTCTGGATTTTCCATGCAGAGTGCCGTTCGTGGAGAATTTGAAGCATTGGTTAAAGCTTGGGCATAAGTTCGTCCGTGAGAATCTCGGAGTGGCAGCGATCCACCAGAAACGGGATTTCGATCGGCGAGCCAAGCCTAAGACCTTTGAAGTGGGGGATGTTGTATACCGCTACAACCATCCGCAGGCCAGTAAAAAGATCGGTCCCAAGTGGGATGGCCCCTTCAAAGTAAAACGGTTTATAAGGGGTACAACCTATGAACTGGAAACAGTTGCAGGAGTCGTAAGGTGTCATGTCAACTACCTTAAGCAAGCTTTTGACAAGGACGGACCCGTGCAGGTTGTTAATCTTGACAGAGCACCGGAGTTCCGTGCATTGCAGAAGGCTGGCCGCGACGTCCTCAGACTTGAAAGTGGGAAAGTAATAGCTGGCAAGGAATGTCCTGATCTGAAAGAGAGAGAAAAAGTCTCCGTGTTTGTGAAACGACGGGGAAGGCCTAAGAAGGGGAAACAGAGTTTGAAAGCCACGAAGACCGCTGTTCTGCCTGTTCCGCCCTTGCCCCAAGCTAACGTTGTCATGCGGAAACGCGGAAGACCACGAAAGCTATGGTTGCCAGACCCGCCTGTTCCGGCTGTAGCTCCATGGAGGGGTAGACCTCGTAAAGTTGCTGCTGATCCGCTGCCGAAACCTACCGTAAAGAAAGTAGGGAGGCCGGCGAAAGATTCAGTAGCACGAGTGAAGAAAGTCAGAAAGGATAGAGCTAGCTCTCCTGTCGAGGTTGTAAAGGGGAAACGGGTGCGCCGTCCCCCAGACTGATTACAACTGAAGTCTTAGCTGTTTGTGTACCAATACAGGGAATGTAGGTCTGATTCCCCGGATCGAAACACAACGAGAAGTCGACCGGGGTGTCAGCACGGAAGAATACACCCTGGGTCCCCAAACGGCGTATGGAGCTTTTATTAGTTTCGTATGGCCGGGAAAGAACCTAAGTTATTCCGGCGGATTGATAACTTATCGCATGAGAACCGTGATGTGGCTTGGACTAGGCCTATGGGGAATAGAGATTCTAACCTCGTAACGCTATTGGTCCTGGATCTTGGTTGAAATAGCTTGAAAATGCTGCCTGAGGTGACTTGCCAAAGATCCGCGGAATATGTTTCCACCCTTGTCTCTGGTGGAAGATGGGTTGGTTGTCCGTGTTCATAATATTCCCAGGAGGGGAACGGATATACTAACCCAACGTGAAGAAAACCCTAACATAAGGTTAGGCGGGTTATGCATGGAGGCAATGGCGCTGAGGTGTGCGGTGAGACGTGAGCGAACTAGCGTTGTAACGGTGTAACTAGCGGTAGTTGCAACCGCTGCTCACTAGTTCTCTTCCCTCACGGAGCCCTCTTTGCTTCCGGACTTCAACCTGTAAGTACGCTTTCTGACGATGCTCTTCATATTTGGTTGATTTGTATGTGTGAACCGTATGAAATGTTGCTGTTAGTTTGCTAAAAGTAAAGGAAATGTGTTTTATGTACCGCTAGTAGTAGGCACGGAAGTCGTTGGTTTGATTTATTGGTGGGTTCTCTCTATTTTGCATTGGAGATAGACCGCCACAGCCACGACCCACGTGCTCTGCATCGTGTGGGCTATTTGAACATGAGCCACGCACATGGGTTGCAAATCCCTATGTAAGCTTGTTGGGTATGTTCTAAACTATCGGGTAGTGATTTTAGAACTAGATCCCTCCAAGAGGATTGTCTAGTAAATGTTCCGTCATTCCTTTTGGATGATCTTTTAGTTTCGGTTTCGGTTTCGGATGATGTAGATAATGTTCCGGCTACAGCGTTCCAGATTTGAATGTAATGCTTTTTGTTGCAGGAACGAGAACTGAAACGCAGCCTTTTAAAGCTACCGACTACCTGATTGCTTGATTACTTGAATGTAAGACGAGATGTCAAAGCCTGGCGACGAAATCATCGACCTGAACGTCTCTGGCGACTCCGTAGAGGTGCCCATGGAAGACGAGAACCGGATTGATCGGCCTCGCGGCCATGAAGATCAATGAAGGTGACGACACCTCGGCAACCGAGGAGGATGGTCCGGTCGATCCGGCGCTACCTAAGCGGGGTCGTGCTGCTGATAGACCGGAGACTAGGTCCCAGTCCAACTCCCCGGCTAAGTCCGCTAGGACTACGGGTGAGCGTGGAAGGGAGTTGGAGCGTAAGCACAACCTCCGAACAGTAACCGTGAGTGTGGAGCGTGTTCCGCTGAACACTGCCTCCACCAAGAGCTCTGATGCATCATCTCCTGCTCCGACTTCTGGCAAGTCCGGGACCAGTACCAGCCCTGGTACAGCGTCCAAGACTCCGGCCGTAAAGAAGAAGCCAGTTGTGAAGGTGCATCGCCAGCGGATCGAGCACAAGACCGAGTTGTATGCCTTGAAGGAGTCACAGTGTGATATCCGTGGCCTGTTGACTGCAGGCACCGGGGTCCTTCCCATCAACCCGGCCGATGACTCCCCGGGAGTCCGTGTTCCCCTGGCTGACGAGAGTGAGGATGAGGATACGGAGTTCGCTGACGATCTCCTGATGGACCGCTTCGAGACCCGTCAGTGGCCCAGTTTGGTTCGACAGGATGCTCTGGATCCTGGAACGTACCAGAAAGTGTGGGATGCCCCTAGCATCTGGGAACCCGGATTCCGGTGTCCTTTTGCTATTTGCCGTCACAAAGGGATGAATCCTTACGGGATTCGTGTCTTTAGAACGAGGCCCCGCCTGTTCCGGCATCTGTGTGAGGAGCACGCCCCCCATCGCATGGTGTGGGAGTGTCCCTCCAGAAGATGTAAGCAGAAGGTAGACCGCAGGATCGAGTTGGTCCGCCATCTCCAGTACGGAGAAGTGGTGGCTCACAACATGGGATTCTCGGTGGCTGCAGAGAAGGTGATGAAGCTGTCACCGTCGATTCAGGTGAACCATCTGTTCAGTCGGATGGCTTACCTGACGTCGACAGACCTTCAGGTGATCCGGCGGAAGGCTACACACAAGTTTGTGAAGCCTAAGGCCGTGGCTGCCCCTTCTTCTCCGGCTCCCTCCACTTCTGGCACGTCGAGTTCCACTCCGTCAAAGAAGAAGAAGAGGAAAAGATCGCGCTCGCACTCCGGCTCTAGCGAGCGTGAAGGCTCTCCTGTCCCCATGAAGAAGAGCAAGAAAGCGAAAACCCTGACTGCCGTAGCCAAGCAGGAGGTCACGGACATGGAAGCTAAGCTCCCGGAGCAAGCTGCCGTGTGCCATGTTATACAGCAGTCAAGGGCGGATGTTGCGGAGGCTCTCGAGCTGGCTCGGGCTGCCCTGACAGACGTTGAGACCCAGGTCGGCACTGCTGTAGGCTGTGCGAGAATCCATTGGGGAGTTAGCTGCTCTCCGTGAGGAAAATCGCACCCAGTCGCGCCTGATCAGAGACTTGAAGGCAAGTCTTCACCGGAGTGACTTGCAGGTTAGGTCTCTGGAGGAAACCGTCAGTTCCCTGCGAGCAGATTTGGAGGCTAACGGTGTGTCAGCGCCTGACACAAGTGAGGTATGTGAGCCCTCCGGCTCCGTCCAATTTGGCCCCAGCAGTGCAGCTGGCAGTCCGGTCAGGAGAAATCCTTTGACCACTGCCCCCGCTATGTTGACGGATATGGATCGGTACTTATGGATGGGTCAAATGATGGCTTCCTTCATGAGTGCTCCGCCCCCTATGTCCCTGCCCATGGCCAGAACGTTTCCTGGTTACGGGAATCCCGGCATGAGTCCGCTAATGATGGCCTCCCTAGCACACATGGGAAGCCCATTGCGGGGTCCGGCTCCGGCGGCTCAAGGTGCCCCTCCAGAGGATATGGAGGATTCAAGTAGCACCCATAATGAGACGCCCGGAGACGAGCAGCAGCCGCTGTAGATGACGAATCGGATTGACCCTGGACTCTGGAACCCGGACACGGACTTGACATGGCGGACCTGGACTAAAACCTGACACGGAACGCCCTTGGACACCGCGATCGGATCGGCTCGGATTGACTTGATGCTGACCCCGTTTGACCCCGGAAAACCCTTTGATTCGCGGAAGAACGTACGCTGTGTTGTTCTAAAGAAGTTTTGGTATAGTAGAAACTAAATTTTTTAACCTGTGCTGGATCATGTTTTGTACATAGATAGGACTCTGGAAGCTCCTTGTTGTCGAGATGCCGCTGGATGGTTAAAAATATTTTCAAAGCTTAAAGTTATAACTTCTACTTCTACTTACGGAGATGTTGCAACTTGTTAACTATATAGTGAAGACACATATTTGCTCCTGCTTGTACTTGTTTGCCATGTGAATTCTCTTTTTATAACTTCTTAGAACATGTTACTTATTCACTTCTTTTAATAATTTATGCCTCCGGAAGATTATTTACTGTAGGGTAAAAATCTTTAAATTTTGGAGGGGGTATTGTAGTGAATACGTTTTTAAATAGATCCGAGATAATTGGTCTGACCGGGCGTTGCTATAATTGGGTGCACGCGCCTCAACTGAACGCGCTCCCGGTTCAGAAATGGCCTTTCGGATTCCCGCCTTTTCTTACTTGGACAGAGTTCCAGTAAACCAATATCAAAGGTAACTTAAATCTAGTCAACTCTTTTACCATAATGTGTCTTAGAGTTCTTCCGGATGCTCCGGTAAGACTCCGTGTTGTTTCACTGTGTTACTCCTATGTAAAACCATGTTAACTGTTTGACTCTCAACACCTGCAATGATCGTGTACCATAATTGCCACTTGTCCTTTGAGGCCAATACCTGGTCACCTCTGTTGGGTCCGATAAACACTATCGGACATGGTTTGTGTGGAGAATAAAGCCTGTGATACCTAAAGAGCTGTGTGTCTGGTCTTCTTTCCCTTCGCGAGAATAGATATCGAACTTGGGTAGTGTGAGATGGAAAAACACTACATATGTATAAGAATTAAGTGAATGGTCATATTTTTGTTATGGTTTATTTGTAAGACATCCGTGGAAGATATAAAAACATAATTTATAAACTTTTACGCATAGTGCGTATTTCACTAGTGATTTATGTGGCATTGTAATGGCAACCAAACTGTGTTTTTGCTAAACAATTTAGCACTATAATTTGAATTCAAGATTCAATTTCTCTCTATTTTCATGATTGAAAGCATGTATAATAAATAATAAACTAACTGGTTGGTTTCAGTCGATAGAATATTGCACTTGTTGCTACACAACCAGCTCATTAGTTAACCTGCATTTAGTTGATGCTATAAGAGGAACTGTTGTATATATTGGCATTTATTTTTGTTTATTATAAATATATGTATGCATACAAGTGTATTCTGTAATGAACAAATAGATTTAGGTTCTCAATATCGTAGGCTACAGAAGCCTGTGGAACTACCGTGACGTGGGGGACAGGGAAATAGGGTACATCTTTTGAATCAAAATTCTCATTGCATTTTGATTTTTTTCCTTTTTTTAATAATTTGTTGGCATTTACCAATAACTATAAATATTTGTTATGTTTAACAATTTACAGAGTCAAATATACAATATTGGGGGTATGACAGCCACTGTCTTGTGTGTTCAACATGTTTCCATAAATATGGACAAAAATATTGATCTAAAGTAGTAAAAACCATATTTTCTTTTGTTTTTAAAAGGTCATGTTGAGCAAAATCTCATTATGAAAAGTAAATCATATGAAAAAACATAAAAAATGGTGGGGACATGAAACGCAAGACTTGACTGATATTCTACAAGTGTCTTCCAGGGCCAGTTGCTCAGTTTTCCTGCTAACTATTTCTCCATGAGAAGTGTATGGAGAAAAAGTTTGGGAGAAAATGGAGCAACGGGCACCAAAACAGTTACATGTCGGAGCAGAACATTGAAATTTAAGAAGTTAGAGTTACAATTTGGTCTTACTTTTCGGTCTGTGAGGCAGTTGAAGCAGAATATGAAGATTCCCTGAAAGAGAATTTTCAAAATAGATTCACCAGAACAGCATTTTTAGACAATGTGTGATGTGTTTCAGGAAAATGAGTCACAAGTCTCAAAATTGATATTTTTCAGAGTTTTTTTCACAAGATCTCTTTATTGAAATGTTTTGATTTTTAGAGGGTTTAGCACTTATAGTCATCACATATGAATCCATGTGACAAATTTCAAGACATTATATTAAATATATTCTTTCATTTTCTATGTCCTAGTATGGAGTATATCAAATTAATTTACTGGTAATTACCCATCAAGAAACATAATAAACTTCTTTTTCAAAAATTAGAATATCAAACTTGAAATATAGAAAGGCATATTAGGTGTCCCAGTGTTTACTATCATTGGAATGAGCTTGATCTCCTCTTTTCAAATAGGATGATATCTCAAATTCCATATTTTGCGACTCATGACTTATTTTCCTAAAACGAATCACATTTGATCAATATACTTTAGTGTAGAGGTTACCGTATATGTGTTGCATTACAGGGAAATGAGTCACAAGTCACAAAAAAGGGATTTTAAGGTAATAGCATATTTGAAAAAATGATATCAAGCTGATTCCAATGGTAATAAAGAATAGGACATATGAGTAGTGTTTCTATATTTTGAGTTTGATATCTTTATTTTTGAAAAAAAAAGTCATTAATATTTTTGGCAGGATAATTATTAATAAAGTACCTAAATATACTCCATAAGTTGACCTTAGAAATGCATAAATGTGTTTGATACATTGCCTTGAAATAGAGAAAATGGGACAAGCCATCAGTAACTGGAAATTTATTAAACGAGGAGGAAATTCGGCCACACTTCTACAGATGAAGCAAGTCTAATAAATATTTTGATTACAAGCAGTGAATTCATTGACATATTTTTTGACAGAGAAATTTCAATATAGCGATATACTTCATTCAATTTAATGAAAGAATTGCCTAAATTTGACTAAATATTATTTGAAAATCTTTAGATAAATCTGAGTAAGTAGCTGACTTGGTAAAAGAAGTGCAAACAATGTCTGTGTGTCAAACCACTCAGGCCTCTTTAGGTGTAGTTTGCATAACATTCAGGATGGGGGGCCTGTCTATTCGCACTTAACTTATGACGCTATATGTGATGTGTTCCAGTATAATGAGTGACAATTCGCAAAATTAATTTTTTTCATGGATCTCTTTACTGAAAATTTCCGATTTTTAGAAGGTTGAGAACTTAGTCATATGAATCCATGTAACAAATTTTGGGACATTGTATTGAGTATATCCTTGCATTTTGAAGGCCTTTGTATGGTATATATTTAGTTACTTTACTGGTAATTACCCATCCAGAAACATCGCAAACTCTTTTTTTCCAAAAATAAAAATATCAAACTAAAAATATAAAAATACTCATTAGATGTCCCAGTGTTACTATCATTGCAATCAGCTACTTCTCCTCTTTCCAAATATGGTACTATCTCAAAATCCATATTTTGCGACCAATTTTCCTAAAGCGGATCACATATATTTCCATAGGTTACCCCTCCAGCTCACAGCAACAAATTGGAATTAAGATCCAGAAACTGATTACAATGAACTCTTAAATACTTAGACTTATTAACTATAGATAATAAAATATGAAAAAATTATTATCTCTTTCTATGAAGATAGTTCCAAATGAAAATTTCATTTGTGCATGTGAGCAGGGAAAAGATTATTTGTTAAGCCTATGAATTCTTTATTTGTGGTCACAGACTCATGAAGGTAGGGTTCAGATGACAGATTCTAACAATATGTTATGCTTGCCTAGCTTCATTAAATTGAAGACCTTCATAAATTTAATCTATTAATGGGCATAATCCAAATGCCTACCCGTTGTGAGAATCTTACCTGAGCAGAGTTGAAGAAAGAGAAGAGATATTGCAGCCACACAGTGTGTTCATTGAAGGCAAAGAGACCCACAATCCAGGCCAGTCCCATTGTAGGTGACAGCACCAGCATGCACCATACACTGCCCCTGGAAATCATCAGTAACACTGGTAAACTCCCTAGAGGTCTAAATAGTCTGAGGTCATATAGCAGATGGTATGTGGGCTACAAACGTTCCAATCATGTAATTCATAATGTTTCTACTCCCCAATGCCCAACCCCTATGGAGGGCATAGGATAGAAGGTGATTATTTACCATAATTTGAATATCATGATTTATCATTTATAGCAAACCTTGAACAGGTAAAATACCACAATGAGTGTTTAAGTTGCAATGTAACAATTGATTTGGTTCTGCTTTGCCAGTGTTGATTATACATTTATACTGCAAATGTTTCTGATATGCTAATTCATAACCTTGGAGTGCCTACATGTATATATATCGGTGTAGAATGGGACATAATGAAAATAGTAATGATAGATTTTTATTTCCATATCACATTTACAACAAGTGTCCCACACTGTAAAATTAAAGATTGGGACACTTTTTGTAAATTTGATATGGAAATAGAAATCTTTTTTTAGTATTATAATACTAACTATTATTATAATAGTAAATAGGAAAAACCTCTGAGATTATCACAGGTCTTCCGAGCCTCCCTTAAACGTATGCTTCTAATGACTTAATTGAATGAATTAACTTATTCATGGACAACACTGTTATTGGAC
The DNA here is from genome assembly GCA_942159475.1 of Sthenelais limicola. Lineage (NCBI taxonomy): Eukaryota > Metazoa > Annelida > Polychaeta > Phyllodocida > Sigalionidae > Sthenelais > Sthenelais limicola. Next base: position 60,990,886 of record OW804102.1, on the reverse strand, counting down.
AGTAAAATGATATGAACAACTATACTCAAGTGCAGAATCAAATCCTTAGGTTCACAGGGACCCGTTGCTCTGTTTCTTGCTAACTATTTCCCCATTGAAAGTGTATGGGAAAATAGTTAGCGAGAAACAGCTGCATAGGTCATACATCTACTACTAACCTGAGAAGACTCATGTTCTTTTCACTTCGGGAAATTTTGGACCGACAGCCCCTCACCAGAATCACAATCATTATGACCATGTTGGTCTGAAATAGAAATAAGGGTTTTAATGATTTAACAAAAGTCAAATGTAATAATTTCTAACTGTATTTGAATTAAAGGGGATGTACTGTTTGGCTCACTCATTGACATTGGTTTGATTTACTGTTTTTGATCGATTGATTGAATAATTAATTGACTACTTGTGTATTTAATTGATAAGTTCATTAACAAATCATATGCTACGGTGTAGCCCCTTCTAGAGAACAACTTTGTTTTTTCTATGATTGAATATTATTTTCAATTAGATTTGCTCAATAAATGCTGGGATTATCATGTTTTATTTCCATCTTTAAAATAAAAGGTTTCACTCTGATATCATCATGAAGAATATTTTTTATAATGATTGAATACTTTATATTATTCATTAAAGATAACTATATATTGATGTACAACTACAACTGATAACCGTGTATATTGCATAATGTTTGGCTAAATACAAAGGATTATAAAGAAAAGAAGAATAAAGTGGAAAAGTTGATCCTAATTGAATTCATTGCAATCCCAGCCTGCTACTAACTGATCAAATCTTTCTCCAAATGTGATTCATACTTTTAATGCAACTTTAAAGACCATTAAATCAATATAACCTTACCATTATAACAAGAAGTATTGGAGCCAAGAATGCATAAATCACTCCATCCTCAACACTCAGCCAGCAACTGGAAATGTGATATGGCACAATGTTGAACATATAATTGCATAAGGTATAGGTATGGTAAGGTGTACATGTATATTTTCATTATTTGGAGGGAATAGGGCACTATTCAAGTAGCAATATTGTTGTTGCTATGTGGGATACAGATACATGTGAGGCCATTTTCTGAGAAAGTTTTTAATGCTCTTTCTTATGGTGGTTAGATATTATAATGTAGTAGGGAACTATTGTGATAACAAGATTGCATCTGTAAAGCTATATCCTGGACCATGAGACTAATGATAGCATCTCTAATGTAAAAACATTCAGATTTTGTGATTCCACTTGCATACTGTTCGTCCAGGTGTTATGCTCCCTGTTATTCTTGCAAGAGGCCTATTCTATCAAATGATGTTAACTGCATTAAAATCTATTGAACTCTATTGAAATCTGCTATGTATTTGTTTTTCTATAAACATGTGACTTAAAGGATTATATTTATCACCTGGCTATCCTAGATATAACTTAATTCACTTTAGAGTAGTCTTTATAATAAACTTTCTGACAAATGACATGTATCACAAATGTCAAAAGTTATTTAAAAAATAATTTGATGACAAAATGGTTTGTAAGAGGATTGTTTAATGGATTGTGCATGTACTCACTAGTCCTCGCTTACATAGCCACCTCCTGATACACCTGCCGTGATGCCTACAATTACTGCAGGAACTCCTGTGGGAAACAAACATACAATATTTACAGCAAATGGTACATTGGGTGCTATAATGGAGACTAAGGCCGTAAGACCACCTACATACACTTACAAACTGAAAACATTCTGTCTTTAAACTTTTAAAGATGTTATTAATTACCTTGATACAATGTATTATCACTTGAGTCAACATGTCCTTGTGTTGATTTACCCTTGCTTTAAGACAAGTTAGTCTTTGAAATGCAGATCAGAGAATATAGAGACTTTGGGTTGTGAGGACTGAACTAGTAATACAAGGTACTTCTGTTAGCTCAAATGGGGATCACAAGACATGTAATAGTGAGGTCATGGCCTTGAGACTACTTGTGGCTGCCCGCCATTTTTTCTAATGGTCATAGAACATAAACTGGCAATGTGTATATCTTAACTATGTTAAGTAATGATGTGTGTGTCATGATATGTCAGTTGCTCTCTGTTTAAACTACCTCATTTTTGTCATCAATGTATTTACCCATTTCATCACGACCTATTACACATGATAGCTTTAAGTTCATATATTCTGTGTAACTTCATTCAAGGATTCAAAGTGGGCAGTCACTGGAAGAACTGTTTCTACTGTCACAGATTTGACTGACCATTGTAATAACAGCAACAGTAAAGAATTTTTTAATTGAATTGAATTGAATATCTTACCAAATGCCAGTCCTAGGAATATGCGCAGTTGTTTCTTACTATCAGCTGCCATCATATGAGACAGCACAACAAGGTTTAGGAATAGGAAGATGCTGAAGAAAAGCATGATGCCAAATGCTGAGAGGAACAGGTAGTGGAGCAGTGCAGCTATGATCATGCAGCCAGTCTGTAACAGAGGTTACACATCTTTTTACTTTTCATCTTCTTTGATGATAAACAACAACCATGGAGAATGGTGAATCGTTCAGTGTAAAACAATCCATTCTGTAACATTAATCTGAATGCTAATCATCAGGAGTGAACTGCTACCAATGAGGTTGTATTATGGGCCCCAGATGTTAGGGGCCAATGACTATAGAGCCCAGAAAACTCAGATGTTAGGGCCCAAAGTCCAGATGTTAGGGCCCACTGACTTTCAGATGTTAGGGCCCACCCACGTCTGAAGGTGGGTGAGCCCTAACATCCAAGGGGAGGGGTGGGCCCAACATCTGGACTGGCCCAATATTTGTATTCAGGTTAATCATATAATATACGGTCATAATACATTGTGTATTCCATTGTGTCCTGAAATAAACAAAATATATTGTTCATCGTGGAGGGAGAGTTGTTAATAATAATGATGGGTTGGCCCTAACATCTGAGGATGGGTGGGCTCTAACATCTGGAAATATTACTGAAGACGGGCGAAAGTAGGCCCTAACATCCAAGGTCTGGGCCCTAATGTCTGAAGTTGGGTGGGCCATAACGTCTGAAAATAAGCAAAAGTGGGCCCTATCATCATTGGGCCCTAACATCTTGCACCCTTATTATGAAGGGATTTGGTGGGCCCTCCCAAAAATGAATGCGTTTCATAAGCCCTTAAGCAAAATAAATCCATCAAGATTTTGGTCAAATGACTTTTAGATGGGTTGGACGAAAATTGAACAAAAAGAAGTCAATGTTCAGTTTTTAACTGATGTTAGCTTACAGCGCTGCTTTAACCAAGATGATTACAAACAGTAACACAGTAAAAGCTGTGTATCTGCCTACTCAAATTGTACGCACCTCAGACTTCACATTCTCAACACATGTGACAAATAGAAGGTCGGCTATAGATAGCACTACACAAAGTGCTATCAGCATAGTGTATCGTGACATATTGCCTTTTAGTACCAACTTCAGCTTCCTGCAAGGATCATAGTTAGCTTTTATTATATTGATAGTGATGTGATTCCTACAATGAATGCAGGAACCCCGTACCATACTGTCTTTCTGTGTTCCTTTCTCATTGAAGTATCTCCCAATAGTGTTTGGCCAAAGGAAGTTATTGCACAAAATCCCCCAAGGTCAAAGAGGTTTTCTTATTCTAACCAAATTTCAATTGTGACAATAGCTAGATGCCTACTCATTAAAAAGAACTATAATTAATGTGTATATAATATAGCATATATTTGACTGTAGATATGTAGAGGTGTGTGGTACATAGTGTTACTAGTGTAGCACACTATTGCATCGTTGCCAGCATCAGTGACAGAAGAATGGCCAAAACTTCATAAGTAAATGAAGGACTTTTTGTTGTAATTCATGATTAATTTATTACCACCATGGAGAAAAAATAGTACCGCATCTCATAGCTGGTCTTGCGTAAAGGATCGCATGGACCCTCAACAATTCTTTCCAATAATAACCCACTCACGTATCAGCTTGTGGGCCATGTGAATAGAATCATTTGAATAGAAGCTTATGCTAAGGCCTACCTCCATTGGGAAGCTTATCCTACCTCTATAGGGAAGCTTATACTAAGACGTACCTCCCTAGGGACGCTTATGCTAAGTCCTACCTCTATAGGGAAGCTTATGCTAAGACCTACCTCCCTAGGGACGCTTATACTAAGACCTACCTCTATAGGGAAGCTTATGCTAAGACCTACCTCCATAGGGAAGCTTATGCTAAGGCCTACCTCCATAGGGAAGCTTATGCTAAGACTTACCTCCCTAGGGACGCTTATACTAAGACCTACCTCCATAGGGAAGCTTATGCTAAGGCCTACCTCCATAGGGAAGCTTATGCTAAGACCTACCTCCCTAGGGACGCTTATACTAAGACCTACCTCCATAGGGAAGCTTATCCTAAGACCTACCTCTATAGGGAAGCTTATGCTAAGACCTACCTCCATAGGGAAGCTTATGCTAAGTCCTACCTCTATAGGGAAGCTTATGCTAAGACGTACCTCCCTAGGGACGCTTATACTAAGACCTACCTCTATAGGGAAGCTTATACTAAGACCTACCTCTACAGGGAAGCTTATATTAGACCTACCTCTATAGGGAAGCTTATACTAAGACCTACCTCCATAGGGAAGCTTATGCTAAGACCTACCTCTATAGGGAAGCTTATACTAAGACCTACCTCTATAGGGAAGCTTATATTAGACCTACCTCCATAGGGAAGCTTATGCTAAGACCTACCTCTATAGGGAAGCTTATACTAAGCCCTACCTCCATAGGGAAGCTTATGCTAAGAGCTACCGCTATAGGGAAGCTTATGCTAAGACCTACCTCCATAGGGAAGCTTATACTAAGACCTACCTCCATAGGGAAGCTTATACTAAGTCCTACCTCTATAGGCAAGCTTATGCTAAGACCTAACTCCATAGGGAAGCTTATGCTAAGACCTACCTCCATAGGGAAGCTTATGCTAAGACCTACCTCTATAGGGAAGCTTATGCTAAGACCTAACTCCATAGGGAAGCTTATACTAAGACCTACCTCCATAGGGAAGCTTATGCTAAGACCTACCTCCATAGGGAAGTTTATACTAAGACCTACCTCTATAGGAAAGCTTATGCTAAGACTTACCTCCATAGGGAAGCTTATGCTATGACCTACCTCTATGCGGTACTATCATTAAGACCTACCTCTATAGGGAAGCTTATACTAAGTCCTACCTTTATAGGGAAGCTTATCCTAAGTCCTACCTTTATGGGGAAGCTTATTGCACAAAACCCCCCAAGGTCAAAGAGGTTTTCTTATTCTAACCAAATTTCAATTGTGACAATAGCTAGATGCCTACTCATTAAAAAGAACTGTAATTAATGTGTATATAATATAGGGAAGCTTATCTTAAGACCTACCTCCATAGGGAAGCTTATCCTAAGACTTACCTTTATAGGGAAGCTTACGCTTAGACCTACCTCTATAGGGAAGCTTATACTAAGACCTACCTCTATAGGGAAGCTTATACTGAGACCTACCTCCATAGGGAAGCTTATACTGAGACCTACCTCCACAGGGAAGCTTATACTAAGACCTACCTCTATAGGGAAGCTTATACTAAGAGCTACCGCTATAGGGAAGCTTATACTAAGACCTACCTCTATAGGGAAGCTTATGCTAAGACCTATCTCTATAGGGAAGCTTATACTAAGACCTACCTCCATAGGGAAGCTTATACTAAGACCTACCTCCATAGGGAAGCTTATACTAAGACCTACCTCTATAGGCAAGCTTACACTAAGACCTACCTCTATAGGCAAGCTTATGCTAAGACCTACCTCTATAGGCAAGCTTATGCTAAGACCTACCTCTATAGGCAAGCTTATGCTAAGACCTACCTCTATAGGCAAGCTTATACTAAGACCTATCTCTATAGGGAAGCTTATATTAGACCTACCTCTATAGGCAAGCTTATACTAAGCCCTACCTCTATAGGCAAGCTTATACTAAGACCTACCTCTATAGGCAAGCTTATTCTAAGACCTACCTCTATAGGCAAGCTTATACTAAGACCTACCTCCATAGGGAAGCTTATGCTAAGACCTACCTCTATAGGCAAGCTTATGCTAAGACCTACCTCTATAGGCAAGCTTATACTAAGACCTACCTCCATAGGGAAGCTTATGCTAAGACCTACCTCTATAGGCAAGCTTATGCTAAGACCTACCTCTATAGGCAAGCTTATACTAAGACCTACCTCCATAGGGAAGCTTATGCTAAGACCTACCTCTATAGGCAAGCTTATACTAAGACCTACCTCCATAGGGAAGCTTATACTAAGACCTACCTCTATAGGCAAGCATACATTAAGACCTACCTCTATAGGTAAGCTTACACTAAGACCTACCTCCATAGGAAAACATACACACTTATAGTGGCAAGCATACACACAATAGACAGTGCACAACCAATGTAAGTGATGATAGATAGTGCCAAGTGGTCCTGCAACATGTGGAAATCCATTGATTGAAATTAAGAACGCATACAGTAAAAAAAAACTGCAGTGCCAAAAAGTATGCCTGATAATTTAATTAATTTAACAACTTTAAACTTTAAACAACATTTTTTAACTAACAAACCCCTAGAAATATCCCAATAGACTAAACATTTTCTAAAAATATCTTGCAACCAATATATCATACTAATGTATTATCCATGCCAGGAGTTGCTGACTTCTCAACAGTAACCTTACCGCAGCATGTGGGGAGACGAGGACAGCAAAGTTGGTTATGTGTGAACAGTCGCATGTGATAATGGACTCATTTCTGTAGCCCTCCTCACAGCCTTCTGTTGACCATCGCCCACTAGAAAAGAGAGTATTATTGCTAATAATGCCATAGGATGATTCAACCTCCCAATTAAATAGATTATATTTTGTCTCATCATCCTCCTGATTGAATCAGGAATGTCCTTGGGTCAGCGATGAGAGCAGTCTGTATTAAGCATGTCTATAGGAAACTTTATTTCCTTTTTGGTTTACAAAATATTAAAATATATGATGCATTCAATAAGACAAAATGTGTAAAAGTATTTACCTTTCATCGCTGCTATTGTCATACTGCCAAAAACTACATTTAATGGTATCACTTGCATGCGCCTAGAATAAAGAATCATAATATTTGAGTAACAAAGAAAAGTGACATCAAAGTAGAGCCTTCACAACTATCAACAATTCCAATTTGATTTGAAATAGTAAACGATTATGTGAAGTATTTTGTTTGTTTTTTATTTAAAATTTTTATACAACAAATTAATCAAAATTAATGAAAGTGCATTTTACCATTAGTTCAGTACTTATTTCTCATTGAAATAATTTCTTCTTGATGTAATTTATGTTCTCTTTCTCTCAAGATATTGAATTCATTTACAGAAATATTCATTTCATCTAGGAATCTATAGATTGATGAGCCACTGCTTGTATTTTATTCCATGAAAGGGGATTCTGTTCAAATATGATTCATGATTTTGTTCTGTCTTTGGTAATTCTACTCTTTGAAGTTTTTCCTGATTTGGGCCTGATGGTCTTGTTCAAATAAGAACATGTAGATTGGTTCATCATAGGCATAACAGTTGGTTCTTATCATGATGTACCACCTACTTGGGCATACAATGTAGGCAGAAAAGACATGTACCATTCAATGTATACAGCTCAATAGATCATAAGAGGGATTAACAATTATCCAATACTTACATTCATATGCTTAAGTCCAAAGAATAACCTCAGTGACTCATTGAATGGCTGTGTCAATGTATTGTTGACTATGTGTACTGACAAAATGTTGGAGGGAGTCAACTGTTGCACTGTCCTGTTAATTATAAGGTATTCCATGGGTCACATTTTAAAATGATTGTTTCACTACCGTTATTAATGAAACTTGTATTAAAACCACTGGAATTAATTTACCTTTTATCTCTTCTTCCCTAATATTAATCTCATTGTAATCATATACAATATATAGTATGCAAATTACATTGGTAAAATATTTATACAGCCATAGTGATATTAGAATCTTCAAGGCTCATGGGGACTTGTGGCACAGAAACAATAGTAAAATATTTTAAATCAAACCCAAGGAATTATTAATCAAAAAAATGAATTTCAATAACAGACATACCCTGATTTTGAAGGCAAGAGGGGACTCAAGCTTTTGTAATGTGTTTTTGATAAAGTGAGGTTGTCACCTTCCTTTTCTGTAAACAAAATATAGAAATGTATAAGGATTGACAACAATGATATAAGTAGCCAGTATGACCTCCTCAAGTTGGATTGCCATGATTTTAGCCATCATCAAAGAAAAGGAAAAGACAACATATTGCCTTACCCTTTTTATATTTTGTGCACTGTCCTGCAGTAAATATATCAGATTAATTGATTAAATTTTACAGGGGTGTTTCCTGTCATATTACAATTTTATTATTCAGGCATAACATAAACCATGGCAGACAAAAGAACTCATAGTTTCTAAATGCCCTGACCGGGGAGTATTTGCTGGAGTGTGTCCTGTGGTATGACATTCTTAACAAAGTATTTAATGACAAAAGATCTAATATAAATAATAAACAGAAATGGCACACACCAGAGAGTATTTGCTGGAGTGTGTCCTCTGATATGATGATCTGATCCTCCGTCTCCTGCACCCAGTCCACCCCTGTACCTGCTGATGGGTACCTCACTCCTCCATCACCACTCTTCCACATGCCTGATATAAACACTGAAATATATACAGAGTATTTAACACTGGAACAATATGCTGCCTGTTCAGTGAAGTTGTTCACTAGATAAGTTTTGATTTATCCTATACCCATGTCTTAGCAGTTTGTCTAATAAATTAAAGTTATTTGGCCCAACCCCAGGGAAATATATCAGAAATCAGACATCAGAAAGCCACAGAGCCACCCTCTTGTCCAGGTCCAGCTTGTATGAAGTAGTAGTATTCAGGTAAATAAAAAACATGAGACTCTGCCAGTCCCCCCCCCCCCCCCCCCCCAATTTGATAGCCATTAGGCTGAGGCCCGACATGTGCAGAAACATAGCTGACCCTCTCCTGAGACTGTGCAAACCAATATCTTTAACTATAAGGCAATTCTTAGCCCACAACTTTAATTTCTTTAGGGCAAAATCATTAAATTTATTTTAGGGTATATTAAATTGATGCAAGCTTACCTATGTTATCTTCTACATCTGTGATGTTAGAGGTTGCTTTAGCCAAGGCATCAGAATAATGTGTCAGTGTTGTCATGATGAGCACTGCTTTGTCTGGCTCTATCTGAAATAGATAAGTTCTTTCTTTTTCCAAATGGTTGATATACATGGTAATACAACTTATATGTACAGAATAGCCTATCCTTTTTGACCAGTCAGCAAGTCTAACAAAGTTCTCAGAGGAAAAATGTCAGGTTTTACTGGACTTCAATACACCTAGGATGTATTAAAGCTACATTCATGAGTAATTTCAATAGAATCTTTAGTCTTACATTTTTAACCAGGACTAGATACTAGATCACCAAAATGGTGGTCTTCCTTTAGTACCTTGGGGATGAGGTGAAATTGTGGCCATACTATCTTTGTCAAAATATCCCCTCTTTAGTCTGTGTCATTAAATTATTAATTATTAAATTATTAACCAAGCCATGAATGCGGATCACCAAGACCAACTGGGGGTAGAGGAACAGGGAAGTGTCAACTCATGAATTAGTGTTGTCAGAGTCTTTGGCCCTTGGTGACCAATGAAGACCCAACAGGACTCAACAATGGTGTATAGAATTAAGGCTGTGTTTTATTCAGCAATACAGCAGGACTTTTGTTGACTGTGCCTCACCCGATGCTGGCCAAAATTGTATTGTACTCCTACTTTAATAACAAATTGATATGCTCAACTTCCTCCCATCTACATGTGCCTTGGATCCTCTTCATCATATTCCAGTGGAACATGTATCACTACTTTTATCTCATTACTTTTTCTTTATTATTTATATCTATTTGACTGGTGGGCTGTTTCCAGACCATTGAGTTTCCCAACAGGAAAAATCAGGGAATATGTGTAACTAATAAAATAATAGTAGTTTACAGCAACAGTCTTAAAGATACATACATTCTTAATTTATCATTACAGTTTAACAGTTTTAGCTTTAAATCTTCCATGGAGGATAGTTAATACATCTACTGATTTTGTTGGATTGTACACAATTTATGAAATGATGCATCAATGTGAAAACTGTAATATTTCCAAACTTAGAATTCCATTTACAATCAGGGAATTACCAGATTTTAAACATGGAAAACAGTTCTTATTTTCCTGATTGTCCACTTAAATTGAATCTGGTTGACTGTTTCCAATGGATTATAATTGCCTTATCTCAATCTGTATATATATATATCATACTTATGAGATATTTATGGACGCTACCTACTTTAAGTAACTCCAACCAGCTCCCCCTGTTAGTTACATCTATCAGCATGCTGCATGTTCGAATGACATCCTGCAAGAAGTGTATCAATAGATTTCACCATTTGTTTACTAGATTATATTTTTTCAAGAAAGATTTCAGACAGAAGTAGGCAACAGTATTTCAAAACCTCTGAGATTTTTTTTTTTTTTCAAAATGAATATCTAATTTGACAAAAAATCTAGCCATTGAGAATGCAACTGTGAGTTTTATATGATATTAGGAAATAGGGCAAAGTTTAAAAATCCATCTCCTGGTCAGTGCACAAGTAATACAATGATATTATTCCTACAATGTTGAGATCACCTGCAACTAGAGTTATGATATTGGCCTTGTTATGTAGCCTGTATTTACCTGTATCTCCAGAAAACTGGGAGGATCTCCAATTGTCTCATGTACATTGGACAGCCTGTAAAGGGCATCCACAGAAGCGTTGATGTTTCCCGGTGCCACATACCCGGCCTGGGTCTGGTTTTGTATGACCTGCTCCAGCTCAGTGGCCAATGAGCTGCTCTTATTAACATTCACTCCTATACCTTCCTCCATGTCCTTTATCTGTGCATGTAAAAATTCAGAATTAACACACAGATTACCTCATTGTATGTTACTGAAAAATATCTGTTCCAAACAAAATTCCTATCAGCCAAATATTACAAAATTGAGTCAACTCAGGATCAAGATGTTGTAGTTCACTGACTAATTAATAGAGACTCTGGAAGTCTTAAGTAGAACTAGGGCAGGAAATGCAAAGCCATATGAGAAAAGCAAGTTTGGTTTGGATAAAATAGTGACATTGGGTGCACTGCTTTTTGTCAATATATTTCAAGAATTAATGCTGACTTTCTAAAAGAAACTGGCAGGTATTACATGGAGAACTTTTGGGATATTATAATATATAGTATTGGCAATTGGAAAATATTTGTAAAAAAGTAGTGCACCAATCCCGGATTGAAAATCATTTTCTAGCCATATTTTGAGGCTCAGCTCAGGCCTAAAGTCTGTGAGAATAGCAGTGAAAAACCATTCAATGAGATAGCAAGTACCTATATACTGATTATACTAGGAATGCAGCAAAGAAACATGCTGCTGATAACCCACCAATAGCATATGGGGAAGAGGAGATACACAAGTAGGAGATACACATGGACTGTGCAGTGCATACTCCAATATGGGATGCAAAAGCAACAAGGCTAGATCAGAAAAACTTCATCATAAGGAAACAGTTTTATATTAAGTAAATAAATGATATCATTTAGTATTCTATTTGAATATAGGGTCATTTTCTTGAATCACATTTATAGAAAAGTAGTAGCTGCTAGGTAAAGTTTCAAGAAGTTGTCAATTGATTTAAATGGTGGCCTTTTAGGATAAGACATATCCATAATGTTCTGATTGTCAATTAGTTGTAATGGTATGTCATAAGCTTTTTTACTTTAAGATGTTTTACTTTGGATTTGTCAGGTATACCTGGTCTAGAATATCCACTATTTCTTCATCTACACAGAATGAATCATCAATGTCTCCCCAGACACCTCCTTTCTGGCATGGTCGGGTGATCATTTCTGAAATAGAGACAAACATGAGAGAGCATGGACAGTGAATATAGGAGTAATGGAATGAGGACAGTCATTGCAAAAAACTACCTGAGAATAGAAACAAAACACTGCCAATAACAGATTGACATTGATATTTGTTCTACCAGGAATTTAACAAGATTAATGACCAGTTTCTGTATAAGGTTGTACACATATTAACTTTCCATATTTTTGCTAGCTGATAACTCCCTTAATTATCACCTACTTACTTCCCTATACTCTGCTCATCATGTTTAAGAAATAATAGAAATTATATATCATTTCTACATCACCTTACAAATGCAACTGCTTTCACCTTTTCACATTTAACTTTCTTTCCTTGAACTTTCTCTGTAGTTTAAGAACACACTCGAAGACCTGGAAATCATTTCTCTCCATTGTGTACAGTGTTCTTTAGTACAAGAAAACAATATGCTGAATTGCATTGAATTTAACAAAGCTGCCTACCTGTAGATGTGGGGCAGGGAGCCTCTGCCACTTCATACTCTAGTGTTTCTGGCCACTTGTGTCCAACAAAGTATTCCATGGGGCAAGTGGGTGTTCCTGTTAAGATGAATAACATGTCTATCACTTGACACCTTATTCTTTGAACTTTGAACAAGATTTACTACCAGAAGTACAACAAGCCCCGGCCGAGGCTCAAACTTGGAAACCTCTGCTCTGAATGCCAGTGCTCTAACTGCTAACCGTTAAACGGGCACATTTGTGGGCTCAATTATGGGACTACAGAAATTCTCTAGGCCTGGAACCAGATCTCTGAGGAAAATATACTGTCAGCATGATGTGGTGATGTCTCTAGGCGTTAACCCATGGTCATAAATAGTCTCCAGCGCAGTTTGAGTTTATTTTTGCGACAGGTTGCATGGATCAGGAAACACATCAATAATGATTTTAAATGAACTTGCTTTATACCAAATAAAAGTTGGAAAAAGTTTCTGTTCATGATATTGTGTGGCTTTTCATTTTGAACCATAAGTTGATGAGTGTCACAAACTGCATGTTGGCATGAGGACGATCAGAACTTGCAACGGGTAGAAACAGCAAGTTCATGGCTTTCCACTATTTTATTTTGCTTCAAAATCAGTTTTAAATTGATGTTAGTGAATTTGCCCTGCCAGTGACTAAAGATATTAAATTGGCATCCCATGGTCTACAGTCTCCTCTCAGCGAAAATATGAACCACACCCTGGGCTGAAGGGGCAGCAAGTTAGACCACCTGAACCCATTTGCCCCTCCAAAATATTGTACAATACTCACCAGTGGAATAAGTGGTGACATGACAGGAGAGATATTCACTAGTGCCGGCTGAATTCCCTGATTGACAACTAATGGTGACAGGAGCAACAATGTTGTGTAGGCTGATGTGGCTCTCCCACATGCATCCAGCAGCCTCACAGGTCTGGTTACCAGTCATGTCTGAAATACGTTTTGCTGTTATCAGCTCATTGTTCAATATTGTTTTGTATCATTAGTATTTTGGTACTCTTTTTAAGCATTTGACAGAAATGATGATGACCCCTCTTGTTTATGTCCATATCTGAAATATGTTTTGTAATTGTGTTCATCTCTTGAACACCCAGGACAGGGGGGTGTTCTTCAGAGTCAAACCTGATACCCCTTGGGAGTGACTTTTTGATTCAAAGGAAGAGCTTTTGACAATTGCTTGGTTTAATGTTCCAATCTATTTAATATTTCTTCATCTTTATACTACAAGTTAAAACTAATGATAATAATCATATTACTGTTAACTATTTGCAAAACAGCATTCCCCTCCACCACTTACTGGTGTTCTAAATCGCATCGGATAGGAGTAAATTGGTGTTTGCTTGTCAAATGTGTGGCTCATGCATCTGATATCAAATACAATGTACAAAGGTAATGCTACGTTCTTACGTAACAATGAGGATCCAAGGACAATCGGGCTGCCATCTTCATACCAGATGGTGTTAGCAGGTAGATGTTCATCAGGATGACCAGTGCTGACCACAGTGGATGTACAGGTGAGGTTGAGACTGCCTCCATAGGGTAAGGCCCTGCTCCTGTATGGCAGGTGTATGGTAGGCTTGGCGAGGACATGGAGGGAAATATTCTGTACAGAGGCATGTGGCTGTCCAGGCTTCACAAGCTGGCACTTGAGACTCCCTTTCAGAACAAAGAGTTCTTTTTAACTTACAATACATTCAAAGGGAACAATGAGGGATCAACATTTGGTATATATATTATATCAAAATGAATATACACTAGTTACCATTACATTTAAATTAAATCTGTAGTAAAAACGACCTATTGACATTAAGATATCAATTAACTTTGTATTACCAATATTAAAATCTAGGACAAGCCATAAGAATACATTGTAAATATAACATGTATGAATTACATTGTAAATATTATCCAGAGAACACCAAAACTATAACCTAAGCGATTTGTCATTAGATGTTTTTTATTTAGATGGTAGATTTGTGTTGTGATTCCAACGTTTCGGATTCGTGGCAAACCTTCTTCAGGGAATGTAATTGTAAATATGTTAATTATGTTGTTGAATTATCTAAAGACATAGTCTATAACATATCTGATGATCATGAAGTAGTATTTTGAATGTAGTATTTACCACTATGCCTCGGGTGAATTCCTTTCCAAAAGAGATGTGAACTATACACAACCCCAGAGTGTGTATTGTCTATCTTGATTGTTGTGCTGTCCACCAGAGTTTCATCATCAAGAAGCCAAGTCACTGTGAAGCTGGGAACTGGCTTGAAGAGGGAGAAGCTACAGTTGGCCTGGACATCTTCTCCTTGTTTGGGATATGGGTGTATTAATTGGATGTCTTCATAGTCAACTACTGTTGTATCTAGAATAGTATATAAGGAGGGGACGAGATAGGGCAGTCCACTAGAGGAGAGCTAACAATGTAAAGGCAAAGATAGTTGATAGTAGACTGTTTAATATTCCCAGTATCATGTAGTACATGTATACTCCTGCTCTGGGGCTGGTACCCCAGTGCATGCCCCACTTGATTGGCACCAGAGGGCGGAGTCTAGCTCCTGCACGATAAAACATTTCCCCCCTTACTAGCCAAAACGCAAATCGTTATTACCATGGCCAATCAACTGAGACACAAGACATATTAAACAGTAAATGAAATAATTACAAATCCATACATGCAATGAAATCTTAACTAGATAACTAGATCGGCAATGCCTTCTTTGATCGTTTACTCATGGACTTCATCAGCCGCTACTTAATACCTAAAAGCTTGCTACCTTAACTTAACCTCATAAAACACCAAACAATCTTTTACCTCCCATTGACCGTTGCTATCCAAAATCCTTTCAACTTCGTCAAACTGACTACCAAATCTTTCTAGTAGTGGGAAGGTCCAATACATACTCTGTTTTCACTTCTTACAATCAATTGCCCTTCCCATCTAAGGATAATTTTCTTGCTACACAGAACTCCCAAATTTTCAACTCTAATTCCCTGCAGTCTGAGGACCAAAGCTCTTTGCATCAGGCAACCTTCAAAGATCACAGGTATCAGCGAAACCACCACTGCTGTTGATCCACTCTGCACATGCAAAGACAACCCGCCCACAATCTTGTGGTTGTTCCTACACTCACAGCAATCTGGAACAGGCAGCAACGGTTCCACCAAAAGACATACAACAAGCCAATACAAAGAGCAATGCAATCAAAATCCAGGTTGAGTATGGAAAAGCATCTCTCCATACTCTTTGTTACGACTCTAGGTACCGTACCCATTGCCTGGCCGAAATGGCTGTTGACTGGACGTATCAGTGGCATTATAAATAATTAATGGCCTCTTTAAGACCAAATCCAAAGACATAACCAATAAGATATCTGATGATCATGAAGTAGTATTCTAAATGTATGATTTACTACTATGCCTATTATTACATACGTACATGATTTAGAGCGCCTGATTCGGGGTTGCGATTAGAAATCTCGTATCACATACATATGCGATTACAACCGAACTACTTTTGTGGGTCACATGACTAGATTGACCAATGAGAAGCCTAGGAAAAAATCGTCTGCTTCGATCCGCTTTTTTGAATGCCGGCACGGCCGTACGTTCGTTAGTTCAAGTGACCAGCAAAAAACAGCAAGATGTGTATTTGCCGGAGAGCTAACATCAGTGGTGGAAGTTTTATTCTCCATGTAGAGAAGTAATTTGAGTAATATGATATGTATTGCTTATTTATTGTCTGAATAAAGACGATAGTTATGGTTTGTTGACATTTTTTGTGAACATATCATGACTTGGTAACCAGTGAGAGAAAAAATAATCACCCTCCTGAAGAATTTCAAGCGATATATCGGGATCCATACGGTAGAAAACCAAATACATACCTTTAATGTCCAGTTCGAGTTATATTAATTCTGAAGGAATCAGACGTAGAAAGATATATTAAATAAAAATCGAACGCGTAACTCACAATGAAGTCATGGTAGTGAAAAGTCTAAGCGCGCAATGATATAACTTACTTCCGCCATGATGGCTTCCACTGTCATGTTCGTTCAAGACCGATGTCCGCAAACTCGATGGAAATCAAGGTAAAATGTCATTAAAATCGTCTTGCTCTTGTTAATTTAGTATGAGATAAATATTAAATAGCCCTCTGTCGATGTCAAAGCGATCGAGATGTCAGGTCAAATCGCACTCCACCCCTTTGGGGTGTCGTGCGATTTGACCCGACGTCTCGATCGATTTGACATCAACATTGGGCTATTTAATATAAGAATCAATGTTCTTCACCAGGAGATGGGAGATGTTCACAGCCCCAGAGTGGGTTTTGTTTATCTCTATTGTTGAGTTCTTCACCAGAATCTCATCATCAAGCAGCCAAGTCACTGTGAAGCCAGGAATCGGCTCAAACAGACTGAAGCTACAGTTGGCCTGGACGTCTTCTCCTTGTTTGGGATATGGGTGTATTAATTTGATGTCTTCATACTCTACTACCACTGCAACAATTTAAGGTTTGTATTAAATCAATAGTGGCCAGATTAAACGTAGCAAATGGATTTTGGCCAATGTTATTCCTTAAAGCAAACACACATGTGTTAAACAACACATTGATCACAACTGATTACTGTGGGCCTAAAGATGTGGGCTTAATGATTGAATACCTGAACATGTGTCTGCATTCTAAGTAGTTCTCATTGCAAACAATATGGATATCAAAAAGCATGATTGATAGACATTTGAATACTTGTCAGAGCTCCAAATCTTCTCCCATCTATGGTAGATTATTTTGATGATGGACACAAATATGAATGATGCAATATTATTCAGGACCCAATAATATTTAGCTATATACTAATTTCATTCTTTATTTAAATTTAAAACTGGCTAAAACCTGTTTATTGAGAAATGTATATGACATATGCCATCAGCTATTATTATTATAATTATTATTATTACAAGTTCGAACCGCACTAACTGTACATATAGACCATTGAAGACGACAGGGAAAAAGAGTGCATTGCAGCCACATACAAAACCTGTTGGTAAAATTGCCAATCTTCCCCCGGAAAGGATGAGTCTCTGTTGGCTGTACGGCAATCGCACAGCGTAGCAAGAGCCTGCCTTTTTTGCGAGGTCATACCAAAGGGAGAAAATGGCTTTCACCCTATTTGAATTGTTTGTCATTGGATTATTCTCATCAACAACCAAGAAAAGCACATGGAGATTGTATCATACTAAGATGTGACTGAAAAAAGATTTCGAAAAAAATATCTTGGATGGACGATTTCACTGATAAGACTTGGACCTCATAAGTTTCTGCCTAAAACTAGTGAAAGCTCCAGTAAAAGGTTTGGCAACTTCCGCGCGTATGTAAGGAAGTTGCTACTGTCCTTGGATTTATCATAGGAATTTATTTTGAATGATCAAGACTTATTCTGTGCCTGGATTTACCAAAAGGATTGTGTGTTTGTGCCTGCTGAATCTAACCATTTCTGGACATGTCTGGGATCACTGATGTTCACTTGACACTACCTAGCACTACTGCAGTTGAGTAAAGGTATGGGAACTTTTCACTTTCACTTCTCTACTAAGGCTACACACCTACTCACTAGGCCTACTACTATATATATCTTTTATCTACTGTATGGAGAAAAACTGGGTCTGCATTCAATATTCTTTTTGTCTGGTGCAAGTGGAAAGTTGAGTGACGGCTCATTTAATGCAACAGAGGTAGTGCACATATCCATACGCGAGTGTTGATTTGGAAAGAAGTAGTTCTGTGCTCAAAGCATGATTAAACAATTAAAACTTGTTTTATTATTGATAAATGTACCTATGCATTGAACCATACCTAACAACCATTCACTCCCTCCAAATTAATATCCTATTAATCCAGTTAATCATGAAAACAGCATATTGATATTATTATGACGATTATATATACATGTAGTGTCTCGTTATTTCCTCATACCCTAGTGGCTATGGAACTAGTGCAAATAACAACACAACCAGGTTCTAACAGTCCTCGCCAGCCAAGTCCTTTATTATACCAAACACACCTGCCGCGGTTGGAGCTCGGAGAGCCTCTGCCAACACTTACAACTTGTGGCAGTGAGATATATGAATGCCAAGCATCTCAATAGTAAAAGGTGTCTATAAGGACATGCAGAACAGTACAAGAGCAAAACATAAAAATAAGTCATAAATGCATATAAGTAGGTAATTACGACCTCTGTCGGAACATATAAGAACCGCAGCCCTTGGCCTCTCGTCCGGAGCCTAAAGGGAGAGCATCCGGAAACCCCGGAACATGGTACCGGACAGAGTCAGAACCAGCCTGACTCTCGCCGGCACCACATACAGTTAGTAATTTATTATCATTATTTATAAAATTTGTACAGCGCTCTTACCAGGAAGCTGCTCAAAAAGGCTGAACATGTGTGCAAGGTAAATGGTAGAGAGAATACAAATTAAAATGGTAAATGTTACATGAATAGATTATTTGTATAATGTATGAAGAATTAATACCAGTAACAAAGAAATAAAAGTTTGTTAAAAAGTAGGTGACTAGTTTGCTGGCAACGGAGCAATAGATGTCTTTAAATAAAAATGGTTTTAGTCCAGTTTTAAAAGCCTGCAGCTCCTTGGTGCTCTTCAGCTGGTCTGGGATCGCATTCCATAATCAAGGAGCTGCTGTTGTAAAAGATCTTCCCCGAAAAGCTTTTAAGTTAAAAGTTGGTTCAACCAGAACATCTTTGGTGCCAGGCCTTAAAACGCTTGCAGGAGTGTAAAGTTGCAGGAGTTCAGCTAAATATTTTGGGGCAAGACCATGAAGTGCTTTAAAAGTCAGTAGTAAAATCTTGACCCTGTGTGTTATTGGCAGCCAGTGGAGACAGGTGTGATGTCGGCTGTCCTGGATGTACCCGCAATAAGGCATGCTGCAGTCTTCTTTACACGCCGGAGGTGATCTATCACTAGTGTATGGACAAGGGACCTAGTAGCCCCAAACGTAAGATACTTCCATATCCTGTAGATGTTGTGGAGCCGGTAGTTTGTGCACACATTCAAAACTTGCTGCTCCATTTGTAGGGGGCAGTAAAGAGTCATCCCCAGGTTCTTAACCTTCTCAGATGGTATAATGGCAGAACTGTTGGTTGTAGATATTTGGACATCACTGGGGTTGAAATAACCAATCAGCTTTATCTTTGTTCAACTTCAGAAATTGAGAGGTCATTAATTTCTTTATATCAGTGACACAGTTCTGTATGTTCTGAATAGTGGTGCTCCTGGAGGCTGCATCTTTGGGCTTGAATGGCACATATTTGTGAGTCAACATACAAATGGTGTTTAAGGCCGTTTTTGTTGATGACAGCAGAAAGTTGATTAAGTATATGTTGGGAAAATGATTGGTCCTTGCACACATCCCTGCGGTACCCCCAAAGCTAAATTGCACTGATCAGATTGTTTTCCGTTTACAGCCACAACCTGTGTTTGATTGCTTAGGTATGACTGAAACCAGTTGTAAGCTATGCCTGTAACACTCATTTTATTAAGGATTCTCAGCAGTATAGACTGGTTGATGGTATCAAAAACAGCAGACAGATCAAGGAGTACCAAAATGGCTGCTCCAGACCCATTATCTGCCTGAAGCAGATCGTTCTGATTCCTAACAAGAGGAGTTTCAGTGGAGTGAAGTGCCTTGTTTGCTAACTGATACTTATTTTTGATGTTGTTATTATACAGGTGTTCTACAAATTACTTAGCAACAATTGTTTCTATCAGTTTCCAGATGAGCGACATATTAGACACATGCCTAAAATTGCTGAAAGAGCCATAGTCCAGGGAGGTTTTCTTAAGGATTGGTCCTACAATTGCCTCTTTACAATCACTTAGGGATACACCTGATGAAAGGGCTAACACAGTGGCTTTTCATGGATTATTTATTTTCCACATTCCCCTAATTACCATGAGGAGAATGGGAGATTAAAGTAAAGCTAAATTGTGATGAATCAGTGATTCCAATACATGCTGCTCATGCTTCTCATTGCCTTTTAACCGCTTCTTCAGCAGTCTTCCTCTTGCCAGGTTTCGGGGCTTAGACTGTACCTGGTGTTCTTCAAGAGGTGCCCCAGCAGAGCTGATCAGGCTCCACTTAGCAACTGTAGGTTTCCAGGGGCAGCGCCATATGTGGACCCCCTTCCACCTACAGTCAAGGCCATTCCAGATGTTATCCAAGGCAATGCCATTCTTTCGAAGTTGTGGTATAGGCTGTAAGCACTTTGGTGTGTGTCTGGGCTTGTCTAATGTTTATATGGGTCAGATTTTCAGGAAATGTACAGTTAGCAAACAAGGCTATTAAATTGGGCTGAAAAATAAAGAATACTGGGGGTATCTCAGTATATTTGGTATCACATTAATTTAAATTATCAGTTCTATTATGTTAAACTGCATTTTGAAGCTTATTTTTGTCTTAAATGAGAGTTATTTGAGAGAATTGGTGAAGGTTTATTGTACATTTTCTGATGATTTAACCTATGTATGCATGTTCCCTCTAGTCAGTATCATAGTGGACTGGTTAGCATGTGAAACTTCCAAACTGGACATTGTGATGTGAGTCCCATAGCAGACATCCTTTTTACTTTTTGTCTCATTTTTAAGTCAATTTATTTTTTAAAAATGCGGTCGCAAATTTGACCAATTATTCATGAAATAAGTAAGTTGATTATTTTGATAATGGACACAAATATTTAAATTTAAAACTGGCTAAAACCTGTTTATTGAGAAATGTATATGACATAAGCCATCAGCTATTATTATTATTATAATAACATTAAGTTCCGCAATAGTTAATTGAATATGAGATGAATAATAGAGTAGTGGTAACTAATTCACACACTGTTTATACTTATTTAGATAGTAATAGTAGGATACACACTACTATTCACAATGCAATACTTTTTTTAATGTCAAACAAGTTGTGCTAGGTTTTGGGGCAATTTGCATTTAAAGCTGCTTTGCTTCATTTCTGAGGTATAATGGCATGTGATTTCTAAATAAGATCTTGAATGATATACTTTGGATATCAGAATTTTGTGTGCTTTGTGTGCTATTGATCTGGACAAATACTGTTAAATAAAAGGCTCATTATGTCCAAAATATTTTAAAGTTAGTCTCCTTGCATTGGCCCTTGGCGTTGTATATTGGGCAGGGTGTAGCATGTCCAAAGGTCAGTCTAAATGTTATCAATTTTATTTTTCTATTTACTAGAGCTGATATATTCACAGGAGAAGACAATTCATGAAATATCCTAGTTGGTTGGGTTAAGCCCCAAAACAGTAGGGACAGGAGGGGGTTGGTGAGTTGTTGGTTTGAGTTTATTGGGTTCCGACTTTTCGGGCTCATGTGCCGTTTATTGAATTGATTTACATTGAATCAATTTACATTGAATTGATGCCTCTCAGGTGCTAAAATGTGTACTCATGTTACTAAGGGTTACCAGGTACCATAGTTACTATTGATTGTTCTATTCGCCCAAGTAGAGAAATGTGCACTATATTGATTGGAGGGTGGATTCGGGGCATATGAAGCTATTGATTAGACTTTTTCGATTCAAATTTCAATTTTTTATTATCATTTGCACATGAATATTATAATAATCTCCAATCATGAGTAAATCGAGTATGTCTTGGATAATAAGTACATTTCCAATATGGTTTTCAATGCAAAAATGAAGTGCTTTTGTAAAATATTGTGTTAATTGCCCTGAGACATGGAGGATTTGGTGACAAATTGGATAAAGTTTGTTGAAAAAAAATCAGCTGAATGACTTATCCACACAGCCTGCATGCATACCATACACACATGGTTCCTCCTTGTGTCAGTGCACCCACACTTGTATGATTGTGATTGTTCTAAGACCCAGGGATGCATGGATGCAGTGAAGATTAATCGGGAAAGTTATTAAACATATACTTAAGTTAAGCCAGAGTTACATATATATGATATGAAGGAGCGGTGTCTGCCCCCTGTGAGGGGAGATACTTTGTCTAGCAGACACATCATTCCCCCACCATACATCCTCCTGAATACCATAACTGTGGGCACTTCAAACCTAGCCATTAATTTCTCTCAATTCAATACCCACAATTAACTTCTGTGCTTTTACCAAAAGTGTCTGGTAATCTTTCTCCCAAAATAAGTTTCTGTCTATAGCGCGTTATCCACTTACATGATTGTCAGTCACTTTGGGGTGACCGACAATCGGTCACCTCATTTGACTGACAATCGTGCAAGTGGATACCGGGTCACCAACAATTGGTCACCTGGTCACTGACAATCGGTGACCTGCTCCTGACAATCGGCGACCCCTCCCGACGATTACTAAAATTGTATTAATCGTTGGGAGGGGTCATGATTGTCGGGACCCCTAAATTTTGGTTGGGATCCCTAAATTATTTATTTATTCTGTTTAAATGGCCACATTAGTGGTGCTCGTGATGTGGATGAACCTCCTGTTCATTACTGTCAAGTTTAGAGTATATTTGGACATTTATTTTTATCGTTTAAATTGATTTATATAGAATTATTGCTATTTTTAGTGAATATTTTTATTTGTGCATGGTTTGCGGGTCCCTGATTTTGGTGAATAGTTTGGCGTTGATTTGTACATTCATCTTTTATCATTTCTATTCTATTTCTTTTATTCTACTTCTATTCTATTTCTAATTATCTATTGGTATTTTTTTGTGATTATTTCGACTTTTAAACTTTATTTTGACTTCCTATGTCATCAATAGTTGTTAATAATAAATCTGGGGAATAATAACTTCCTTTAGTATTTTAATCTTGAAGTAAGTCCAAAATCATTCGAATTATACACATTTACCAATATATTCAAGTAATAGATAACCCCCTTCAGAAACTATATATAGCATTCCTATCGATAATTCATAATCCCCCCCCTAAAGGGCGAAATATTGGATGAATAAAATAAAACTTTCGAAGATGACAACAAAATCTAATAGATAAAGAATTCAATCAACAAACCCTGAGTCTGATTTAACTTAATATTTCTTTAATTAGATATACCAAATATAGGTTTGTTTTAATATATTTCCATACGAGCAATTCCACCAATTGGTCGTCATTTGGCCATCCAGTTCTGAAAATTCTTAATTTGTTTAAAATGCTTCTATTGATTTAGTTTTGTTTCGAGCATAAATGAGACATATTGCTGCTACTATAGACGAGCTTGGGAAAGTTATTAATGAATATTGTCGTCAGGGCAGCTTGGTAGATTATATGTGACTGGAACTTTGCTGATAAGGGCACTGGAGAATATTTAACATTCATCCCCTTTGTTTTCTTTTCAAGATTACTTGAATACTTTTATTGGTTGTTTATGAAGGTAAATATGAGTTCTATTTAAGTATTTCGAGGCAGAAGTATTATGGAAATGTTCTCTATGTGTCCACGCAAAACATGTTCATAATTCTTAACTGTATTATTGTTGCTATTGTTCTTTGATCGATCTCCATTATTTAACATATCAAAGAACATATAGAAATATATTAAAACCTATATTTGGTACTATAGATCACATATTTAGTTTGTTTGAGCAGAGCTATCCCCGGTAGTAATCACACGTTGGAAACGTATTTGATATAGACAATAATATATACATTATTATTACATAAATAGACCTGGGACACGATTATCGTACAAGTGGATACCGGGGACTGACATTTGGTCACCCCTAGGTGACCGAAAATCGGTGACCAAAATGAGCAATTTTAGTTGTGCAAGTAAAAACGGTAACCGACGGTTCCCGACAAAGGTGACCGACGATCGTGGGAAACGGATTGTCGGTCACTTTTGTCAGTTGTCGATTGTTGTGTAAGGGGATAATGCATTTATATGTGCATCTTTCCACATGTATACACCGATCTGTGTGGATAAAGTAATAAAAAAAGTTCATGCAATCTCTCCTTTAATGTTGAGCGCCCAAACAAAAGAGCAACACCAGAACTAAACTATTAAGTTATTTATTGTGCAGTGGGCTCCAAGGGGAAGATTCTGACCATCTGTCCACCTCCACATTGTACCTACTTGAGAACTGGTAGTGTAATTACTATTGTGCTATACTATCCAGGCAATCCTGAGCCCATTTTCCCACTCAATATAGCCTGAACTCAAAAGCTTTAGTTGGTGTACATAAATAAATCACTACCAAGTTTTCTTTGTGCAATGGCTTTTTGTATCACTATGAACAATAAAGCAGATCTATATGGAGTAGGATGAATCATACTCACAGACAAAGATATCTATCTCACAGATCAGGCTGGGATCAAAGTTATATTTAGTGCCATGACAGTACATCGTGTGTGCTCCAGCACTGAGGTTGGTCAAACTGTAGCGCACAGTCTCATTCCAGTGGTAGTCTGCCAACTTTATATCACTGTAGAAATAAATGCAAAGGATAATATCAAGCAATACTCTTTAGGTTATTCCACTTGCTACAAACATTTTGTTTCCAGAAAAAGACATCATATGTTATTCTTCTTTTCCCTTTAAAAACACCCCTCATTGTCACATGCAAGATAAGATAAGATAAGATAAGAAAATCTTTCATTTGTATTTAACTCAAAAATACAATATGAGATGACAAAAGGGTCTACTGGCACATCAGGTGTTGCAAAGTAACACAAGTAAAACACAAGTAAAACACTTCTATTACAGGACATTCGACAGGACATTAGGGACCATTCTTCAAGCAATTGATATCCTTAAAACGCCACCCTACCCCATTCTCTCCATATGAAGGTAAAAATATTCAATGAATAAAATATGATCTTTCAAAGATGACAACTAAGGTTGATTTACTAATTCAGGAATGTATCTTTGGAAAATTTTGTACATAGTATCTGTTTCTTTGACTGGGCACCTAATGCTACACTTTCCTGCCATAGATTATTTTGTATGAGCAATAATTAGGAAATTCATGGCTAGTTTTCGTACTGTTCACTGCCTCAAACCTAATAATTGACACTGCTCCCCTAACCACCTAATGAGGAACATTGCCTCCCTCCCAATGATGTATGTATGTATGTAATAGTTTGATTTCTCTTTTTTGTAACAATTTTGTATAAAGTAAAGGAAAATGGATTTGTGTCCTTCTGTGACTTAACATTTTCCTGGACTTCCTTTCCGCATTAGTTTGATTTTCTATTTCTTTAAAGTTCAGTGTCCGTTTTGTTGAATCCTGTGCGATATTAAGAATATTGTCCATACTTTTATGATAACATTGACATGACATTGAAATATGTGTAACAATACAACTCTTATTATTAACAATTATAGCATTTAGTTTCTTCTAACAATCATCAATTTACATTGGTGCCTCCTCCCAATGATGGACACTGCCTCCCTCCCAATGATGGACACTGCCTCCCTCCCAATGATGAATACTGTCCCCCTCCCAATGATTGACACTGCCTCCCTCCCAATGATGGACACTGCTCCCTCCCAATGATGGACACTGCTCCCTCCCAATGATGGACACTGCTCCCTCCCAATGATGGACACTGCCCCCCCCCTCCCAATGATAGACACTGCCACCCTCCCAATGATGGACACTCCCCCCCTCCCAATGATGGATACTGCCTCCCTCCCAATGATGGACACTGCCCCCCCCCCCTCCCAATGATGGACACTGCCCCCCCCCCCCCCAATGATGGACACTGCCTTCCTCCCAATGATGGACACTGCCTCCCTCTGAATAATGGACACTGCCCGCCCCCCCCCCCCCTCACAAGTATGTAGGAACAATTTTCACTGGAGCATTGATACTAAGTCACATAGACATTGTGATCTAATGTAAATTAAAATAATGGAGGCTATTGATAATTTGTCGGAAGCCACTAAGTATAATCGCATGTAACAAAATTTGAATCTTTTAGCAATAATGAAGCATGAGTGATGACACTTACCTGTAGCCGCTCCC
This sequence comes from Sthenelais limicola, assembly GCA_942159475.1. NCBI lineage: Eukaryota > Metazoa > Annelida > Polychaeta > Phyllodocida > Sigalionidae > Sthenelais > Sthenelais limicola. The sequence goes on along the minus strand of OW804102.1, from coordinate 60,964,300 downwards.
ATCATCTGACCATATACCATTTGCATCATATACTCCTGGTTCTATTCCATTAGCAATAATGAAGCATGAGTGATGACACTTACCTGTAGCCGCTCCTATCATCTAACCGTATCCCATTTGCATCATATACTCCTGGTACTATTCCATTGTATTCATGCCAATGATGGACTACAGCTGTACAGCCCACATTGACTGCCTCACCAATACTGACAACAGCATCAAAGCACTGCCATGATTCTAGTGGAATAAAGACATTATATTACACACACTGCCATGATTCTAGTGATATAAAGATATCATTTTACACACACTGTCATGATTCTAGTGATATAAAGATATTATATTACACACACCGCCATGATTCTAGTGATATAAAGATATTATATTACATACACTGCCATGATTCTAGTGATATAAAGATATTACATTACACACACTGCCATGATTCTAGTGATATAAAGATATTATATTACACACTGCCATGATTCTAGTGATATAAAGATATTACATTAGACACACTGCCATGATTCTAGTGATATAAAGATATTATATTTCATACACTGCCATGATTCTAGTGATATAAAGATATTATATTACACACGCTGCCATGATTCTAGTAATATGAAGATATTATATTACACACGCTGCCATGATTCTAGTGATTTGAAGATATTATATTACACACGCTGCCATGATTCTAGTGATATAAAGATATTATATTACACACACTGCCATAATTCTAGTCATATAAAGATATTACATTACACACTGCCATAATTCTAGTGATATAAATATAGTATATTACATACACTGCCATGATTCTAGTGATATAAAGATATTATATTACACACACTGCCATAATTCTAGTCATATAAAGATATTACATTACACACTGCCATAATTCTAGTGATATAAATATAGTATATTACATACACTGCCATGATTCTAGTGATATAAAGATATTACATTACACACTGCCATAATTCTAGTGATATAAATATAGTATAAATATAGTATAAATATAGTATATAGTATATTACATACACTGCCATGATTCTAGTGATATATAGATATTATATTACGCACACAGCCATGATTCTAGTGATATAAAGATATTATATTAGACACACTGCCATGATTCTAGTGATATAAAGATATTATTTGGGTAAGATTTTCAGAAAATGTGCAATTCACCTTCACCAATCCTCTCAAATAGCCCACATTTAAGACAAAAATGGGCTTCAAAATGCAGTTTAACATAACAGAACTGACACTTTAAATCAATGTGATCCCAAATATACTCAGATATACCCGCTATTCATCATTTTTCAGCCAAATTTAGCCGAATTTCCTTAATGTGTAGAGCTGCCAGTTGTACCCTTTATGAAAATTTCACCCACATTACACACACTTTACCATATATACTCAATATCAGAAAAAAGGTATCCCACAAGTTGTGGCTTTTTAAGCATCTAAGAAGCAGGCTGAATGTCAACCTAAGTGCACAGATTTACAAAACTGCTATTCTCCCTCTACTTGATCAATCCGATATTTTCTATGACTCCGCTGCTAAATCCAATCTTGCCTCATTACAAATCCTCCAAAATAGAGCCCTACGTATCATAACTAGAACAAATAGATTCCAAAACATTAACGACTACCATCAACAATTCAGCCTGCTTCCACTAAGAGAAAGACGGTGACTGCACCTCCTCCAGCAAGCTTTCAGGCTTAAGTCTAATACCAGATATCTAGATGTTAAAAGTAGACAAACTAGACTGCATCGACCCGGTAGGATTATGTTCAAGTGCCCACTGCCCAGACTTGAGCAAATTAGAAAATCCATACATTATAAAATTCCTTACTATTGGAATTCCTTAGAAACCAACTTACAGTCCTCAGATACAAAGAAATTTTTGAAACTTGCTCAAACAACAGCCATATGGACTGACCAAAATTATTTATACTAGCATATTATGTGATTCCTTAAGGATATAATTGAATTCCCTCAGTACTTGCCTTTCTCCCCTATGTTGCCTCATCTTCTTCACCCTTCAAACCTCTGCCTCTTCCTCCTCCTCCGCCTCCTACTATAATTTTATTGCCTCATGTATGTATGTATGTATTTATGTATGTTCCTCGCTTTAACCCTCTACATGCTAGTATCCAACAATGTATACACATAAATTTGCTCAGCATATCCCATCTACACTGAGTATCGATATATGTTTAAGTTTAGTTGAGCATGTTGTATGCTGTCTCCTTCTTACGCGTGGTGCTTCTTGCACAAAAATTTGATATCTAGTACACCAACATCTGCAAAGCCCACCCGAGTGTCGTCGACCTTGGGTGTTTTGTAACCTTTGCACTATTAACCTTTGCACACGAAGCCGAAGGCTGAGTGTGTTGCGCAGTTGCAACGAGTGCGATATTTCAGCGACGAAGACCCACAAGTGATTTATCTGATTTATTATATATGCTTTATAAGAGGTAAAACAATGTATATTTTGCTAAAAAAATCATATTTGTATTGAATTGCATTATATTTGCATTTCAACCAGTATCACTATGCTCCTACGCGCAGTAAATGAACATGAAGGAACACTGAGAGAGAAAGTTTGTGCAAGAGAAATAGCTCACATTTCCGAATCAATTTCAGTCACTTTCACAGCTTTAAATCTTTTTAAAATAAAGTTATGGTTTGATAAAGGGTAGACCTTGATGAAGATGAAAGGATTTTAGGTTATTAATTCATTTGAATGAGATATTACACCTAGGGCTGTGTTGAAAGTTACGGCGATCTGCATATCATTTTGTTTACATTTGGCCACTGCTGGAAAATCGCTCACATTTTCGAATCAATTTCCAACGTTTTTGAAGCTTTAAATAGTTTTAAAACCACAGTAATGCTTTAACAAGGGATACACTTAAATAAATATGAAGTATTTTAGTTTATTTCCCTAATTTTGATCTTTATTTCACCGTTCTGCCTCCCGTTCTGCCTACGTTCACAGCTGATCAGCCTAATGGCGTGATTCCCCTCAGTTGAGCCTACGCTGTCAGAGGCCCCTTCGGGATGCTATAGCGTGGAGTTGTATATGACACAACTCAGAGCGTGGAGTTGTATACGTGCACAATGTATACAACTCTACAATACGTTGTTTCAACAGCAACGCGTATATAATAAATAACTATATACTGTAGAGTTATCCACAGAACAATAGAGTGACATGTTGTAACATTATTGATTAATATGTGTATCTTATGACAGACCATTATGTATTTATTTTCTTTATCAAGGACTTACTGGAAGAGCTATCAGTAGATAACAATTTTTTATATATATGTAGTGCCCGGTAAAAAGCCCACTTTTGTCACTACTTGCAGAAGGCTGTAGTGTTAAAGTATGGTCGCAGTTGCTGTTATTTTCCACTAGGTGGGAGCACTTTCCAGACGTGCCTTTTTCCCCGTTCTTTATAACTTTCCTTATTCTTCACTATGTATACTTGTTGGTAAAACACCTCCTTATATTATGTGCCAGTTTTAACGTGTTTGAGCTGAGGGCTCTTATTAAAACAGAATATTAATATTTGACGATTGTCCTGTTCTTATTTCTTCTCTGCAAACGAACCCTTGGGTCACTACATATATATATGATTCTAGTGATATAAAGATATTACATTAGACACACTGCCATGATTCTAGTGATATGAAGATATTTTATTACACACACTGCCATGATTTTAGTGATATAAAGATATCATATTACACACACTGTCATGGTTCTAGAGATATAATCATACAACATTACACACACTGCCATGATATTAGTGATTGAAAGACATTCTATTACACATAAGCCATTATTTCATTATCATCACCCTTTTAACTAGTTCATTTATTTACCAATCACAGGGATAGTGCAACAATTCATCAATCAATTCACTACCAAACCTTAGGAACGAGACAGGTAAATGTTAAAGTTTTATACTAGCACACTATTCACTGTCTATCTCTTATTTCTATCTCTTCTCTCCCTATGTGATACATACATGTGTAAACAAATATACATGCATACGGTCAAGGCCAGCGAATAGACTACATAAAAGTGACTTCTATTAGTAATGCTATAACTCCGGAATGGCAAACCCCACCTATTTTCCTCTTATACCCAATTCTTTCAGACATATTGTCCCATGTATGAACATGATTTCAAACATTTGGTGTAAATCCTTATTTTGAAAATTGACTGATATTCATTTTAGTCATTTTTTGTGTCTCTATGATGTTTTTTTTTCTCTAAGATGATATCATATTAAAAAATATTAAATATAGACATTTCAAAAGCTTGGACATATCCTCAATATCTATCCTACCATATCATCACAATAAAAAAACTTATATTCCCAAACTGAAACATAATGGTTGTCCTTTCATCTCCTCAAGGAAGCAAAAACATGACTTGAGCTAATCCTGTCATGTCCCTACAACGCTTTTAAAAACGTCTGCATTTGGAGGCAAATAAGTCACAATTTAAAAAAAAATAACATTTTTGTAATCTATTAATGTATAATGGTCCTCCCAAAAGATATTAGAATTTGAGATGTACATTTTTTGTTTTTGTTTTTTGTTGAATTAAAACTGTCTCTATGACGCGATTTTTCTTTTCTTTGCTGCCTTATTCCATTGGCATGTAAAACATTATTTCTGCTTGACTCAAGCTATGCTATCCAATATGAATAGATTCAGGCCTTTTCTTGATGAAAAAATCAAATATAAACTCTTTAAAATCGGCAACATTGATCTTTGATTTTTGCCATCCACCCCCCCCCCCCCGACCAATGAAAGTTGGGGGGATAGAGTATGGGTTGCCCCCCCCCCCCCCCCCAGTTTACCTTCAAATAAAAGTTTGAATGCTGAACAAAAAATTCATCCAGATCAGCAATTCCATCCATTGGTCGTCATTTGGCCATACAGGACTGAAATTTCTTATTTTTTAAAAATTGATTGATTGATTGATTTATTTTAAATTGATTTATTTTCATTGTACATAAACAAGAGATGGTGCTGCTAATATAGACGAAATTGGGAAAGTTGAAGTAGTCAGGGCAGCTTTGTGGAATCTGTGACGGGAACTAGCTGAAGTGAACAGAAGAAGTGTACATATTTCTACATTAATTAGAAATAAAAGGAAAAAAAAGACATAATGTTTTGACTTATTGTGTACCTCATAGGTCTCGACATAAGGGGCATAACACTTTTTAGTTTGTAAAAATCCAGCTAGAAGAAAAGTTACAGCCAGATAATGACTCAGTAATGGTAATGGTAATGGCAGTGCCAAGGGTCATAGGGGGATTGACCCTCTGCCCATTTACACATAATCCATTATATTTAGAATTAACTAAATATAATACCGTATTTCACCGATAGAACACCTGGGTGTTTAATGTTTGTAGGCACCCTTACCCCGGGCGGTTATTCGAGGCAGGCGTTGTTTGTTTATATGGGACATATTGTTTTATGTTAATGAATACCCATGCCATAACAGTGAGATGTTATCAAATCTATGTTGTTGCCGCTTTCCACAATATAACCAATTATCCAAAGCATCATATATATATGCTTTATGAGGGGTGTAAGGTGTGAGACCTGACAGGCCCGTAGGCTGGGGGGTTCTTTGGGTGCATCTCCAGAAGCCACCAAATTTTATGCAAAAGCCAACAATTTTCCGGGGTGGCCCCTCAGCAGCTTTATGCTGCCTGTTTCAGAAAATATGGTCCCCACCTAATTCTACACAAATCCCCCCTACTCAAAATCCTTTATAAAATCTTTGTTGATACTGTTTATATTTAAATAAAGTTAAGTATTATATCAAACTAAACTGGAACTCATTGTAAATACTTCTGTATATATCGAAACTCTGTACAAACGAAACCTGGGGCAAGTGAAAAGCCCTACTGCTGGGACTTGAACTACCCAGTATAAATAAAAGCTTTAAAAAAAAAAAAAAAAAAAAATATTGACATTTATAATAGGAATATTTTGAAACCACTAACCAACCATTATTTAGAGAGGAATTAGTTGGGAATTATTTCATCTAAAAAAATTCAGTTTTCCTTAAAGTGTAATTCAAGTGACTGATACTAAGATTTTGTGACAATAGTTAATTCATATCATTCTTTTCTTATTTCCTCAAAAATTAAAAATCAAAAATTCAAATTCAAAAAGTAAAACCAGGATATTTTTTCCAGTGATACTGACCAGATTTCAACCTAACTTAGAAGAAATAACTAAATGTGTACAGTTCCTAATTGTACATTTTCTGAAAATATGACCCCAAAGTTTAAGTTTATGGTGTTATCCTTCCTAAAATTTTAGAAATAAATTGTGCATAAATATACAAGTTGATTGTACAAATCTTGCTTTAACTAGGCAACAAGATTCATGTTGTCATTAACCCATTCAGGACAGCGCCTCCAACGTTGCATTATGCTTAACGACCAAGCGTGGGAAGGGAACATTGAATTGATGACGTCCTGAGTGAAATGTACACGTCCCGTCATGACGACGCTTCACCGCGTCCACTGCCCTCTGGATGACGCACATTCTAATAACGTCATCTGAATTAAGGACGGCCAATAACGTCGCCACCATTGAATAACATTGTTACTATGATGCTTTTCGGCAATATGCGTCCTTTCCCACGGAGTGCTTTAACGCATTACGCGTCCTGTGCGTGGGAGTGCTTTTACGCACTACGCGTCCTATGCATGGGAATGCTTTAAAGCAATACACGGCCTGAATGGGTTAACAAATTTCATCAGACGTACCTAGGAGGGGGGGTGGGATATATCCAACATATATTATAACAATATCTGAGCAACATGTAGGTGTGTGTGTGTGGGGGGCGGAAGGGTAGCAGCAGAGGTAGGTGTGTGGAGGGGGGGTAGGTGGGGGGGGGGATTTATGAGAGGTTTATTTTGTCATTCAAAAATGTTAAAATCATCATAGTTTACCTTTTACAGCGATATATCCATAATATATATCAGTACTATCTGAGCCACAGGTCCTCCACAAGACATAACGTCCTGCATCCTGTGCCATGATGTTGCTCAGTGTAAGGTTGTTGTATATAATGTTAGCATTTATTGCCGTGTCCAGGGATAGTCTTGGCCATTCAGTCCCACATCCTTGGTATGTGGCATTTCCTTCACACACATCATGGTACAATGTAACATCATCCAAATACTGTAATATGTAAATAGTGGTTATTTGCCATTATACACACATTCATGGTGAAGGAACAACAAACTTAAGCTACTATAATGTGTTACATACTCTGTCCCATGATGTTTCATCATGAGGATTATTTTCTCCAGAATTTATAAGAATCCTGGCAAGAAGTAATTTTGCTGTGTCATGGTATAATTTCATTGTATGTTAAAACAGGGCAGCTAGAGTTGATCTGCTCCTAAAGCCGTTTCCATATCTACCAGATAAGCTCATGAATGCCTCATGTTTATCTGTTTCCAGCCATTTGTGGTATTCACTTACATTCTGCCAATAATCCCATCTTATAGACCAAGTATCAGCGCATGTAAAGCTGGAGTCATGTGTGTGAGAGCCACCAATGGGAACAATTGCAAAAGTAGCTGGAAAACACAATACACATACCATCTCAATTGATGCACCAAGACTCTTTAAGCTGTAATATATTGAGGTTGTCATCATATGTGTAACAAAGATAAGATAAGATACTACTTTATTCATCCAACTCACACAGTACATCAAGAAGATACGAAAATACACAAATACAGACAAATAGGTACACAGTCATCTAGATCAGATCCAGTTCACCCAGACGTTACCATCTCAAGGCAGAGTTATTTTTTAAAGAAATTTTATTGAGTCCAATTACTTTGCATACACAAGGGTAATCTCATGGCACCTAGTTCTAAATCATAAACATTATCATACAAGTACAATTTAAAGTTTACCATTTATCATTTTAACTCAGTATAACAAGATAGACAAGTTATTAATTATACACATAATCAGGGAGAAATAGATAATTTCCTATACATTTGCATTCAACTCTTTTGTTTTTTGTTCTTTTTTTTTGTTTTTTCCACCTCTGCCAAAGGCTACACGAGTAATAAAATCAACTATTCGTAGTACAAATTCTCTGGACATATTACAAGTAATCACCAGTTATTACATACAATATCAGCCATTCCAGTCGATGTGACTTTTCAATTACAATTTGATAGCTGGCCATTCTCTTTGTCTGACAACCCCTGGCAAATTTTATAATTATGTTGTTTGTGAAGTTATCTGTGGTGAAAACGTGATATTAAAGCCCTTTTTAGTTGGGTATTGTACAACTACACTGTTAAAACTCTGCGTACATAGACTAGGATTGTCGCGGGTATGTTGGCGATTTGTCGCGTTCTGTGTGCTTGTCGCGGTAAACATTCATGGCTTGAGAAAGCTGCGTCCAAGCTGCGTCAAAATACGCGCCTGTAGAAATAACCTATACCGGTGTGCGACCAAGCATGATGATATAGCAGCATAGCAGGGCTATTGTTTTAGTATCTGGGTCAATGCATACATACACCAGTAACACAAGGGGTTCAGTCAGTACAGGACCAGTCTGGCTGTAACAATGAAGTTCTACTGTATATACCTGCCACGCTCACCTGTACATCTACAGTCCTTGCATTTGTTTCGAAATATTGGACATATTGGACATCTTCCTTTATTATTTCGAAAAATATACCTGATTCTATATTGGTATGTCAATTGTGTATGTGATTCTAAAGCTACTAGGTCATGGTGCTATGTATCATATCGATAGGTAATATAATTGAAGGGTTTCTCATACTGTCAATGATGTTTTGAAAACAATTGGAATCAAACTGGGACAGTTGCAGCGGTGGCAGAGAGCTAAGGAACCCACCGCTCACACTCCATGCAGTACCTCTCCAACCACTGGGCAACACACACCAAAAGTAATTGGATGTAGTTATAGGTATATTAGTACGTATCCCAGGTTAGTATGATGCATGCATCTCTTTTATTTTACTCTAATTGGTCGTAAACCTAGTCGCGCCAATCCCTTACCGCGACGTCCTCTTCGCGCCCACCTTACCACTGTGCGCTCGATGGGCATGGGTGGCCTGACCCGGCCGCGACCATGTGTAATTGCTTCCTACATCAGCGCCTATATGTTACTGTGTTCCTCAGATATCATTGGATATTGATTGACTGCTGAGTGTATTGGATTTTGCCTTCACTATTGTGCTTAGATTTATCCATAAGTGATACCCACAACGGCTATCACCTTTCTCTCTCAACTTCCACTACCCATTCATTTACACATTCATTAACTTAGCCTATATTAAAATATCTTCCCTACCTTTTGATCTGAGCTAACCCTATACGATATCCATCCAACTGAGAATTATTCTATGTAATTATTGGAAAATCAACGTCAGGGTGGAGTTAAATTGCGGGCATTATTCAGGAAGGGAGGCCGTCACAGATGGCCTTGGCATGGGCCTCTTTCGAGCGCGAATACATTGATGAGAGCGTGTCGGCCATCGGCCGGGAGCGCAAAGCAGGTGTGCGGTATGCCTAAGAGTGCTTGCATAAGCATTCTCAAACTTACTTCCAAATGTTTCTATCTATTTTGGATTACTTTTAATAATGATTCTGATGTGAGAGAAACACGTGAGGGAGCTACATGGTATCATTTCAAAGCGCTTGAGTTAGACAGTGCAGGTGCGGCAGAACCGGGGGGGGGGGGGGCAAGGGGGGCAAGGCCCCCAATAATTCTGTTACATTTTGAAAATTGTATTGGCAATATAATGAGTTGTCACTCACAGAACCTTGTGCAATGTATATAGTGGTAAGACTAATGAAATCATAAATAATAAGATCAGACATCATTCATGTAAAATAAAGAGAACCAATTCTTCACCTTGAAAGGTCAGCCCCCACTCTAATTCATTAACTCTAATACAGTCTAATGTATTTTTTGTATTTAAATATTGTTATTCAGCACAAAACATTATGTAACGTAATTGTTTAATGTATTGTTTCAACTTTGGAGTTGTGTCTGGTCCTCCTATTATGCATAAATGCTTTTCAATCTGCATTTACACAGTACCTATTATTATTTGATAGATACCTATGTTTTTTTCCTTACAGAAGCTGGTACAAGGAAGAAATGCATCCAAAGAAATGATGAATCAAAATGATGATTTTTAAGGGAATACTAAATTTGACTTCCCCAAAGTTGATGAATGAATAAACAAGTAAATAGTTAAGCAGTGTTTTCGTGGGCCAGTACAGGCCTACAATAAAAAGGATACCCCCCTCCCCCCGCCCCTGCTCTGGGACAACTGGTTGTAGTGAAAATAAGCTTTCCATGGTCTACTGATCACGCCCCCTCACTACCCCTGCAAGCTAGCTTTTTTCATGGTTCATCGCCCGCCATCCTGCCGGCATCTGTTACGTCACACCCCCATTGTTTTAGCTTAAAATTAAACACGACAGAAGGCATTCATTAATGTGACAAGCATAACAGTCGTGTACTTATACCTGGATAGCCGTGGCACAAAAGTTGACATCTTAATAACAGGTATAATAACGCGTCTACCATGTTATTACTTGCTACTGTGTATTTTTAGCCTGGGAAAGCTTGGGAACCCTGTTGGGCAAGCTTTTCTGGGACTGCATCACTTGGCACGTTTTATGATGTTATTTCCAGGGGGACCCAGCCACAGGTGCAATGTTTGGTGCATAATCCTGAGGTTAATGGCTGACATTGAGGGGCTGCTGGTGCACTGTTTGGTGCATAATCCTGAGGTTAATGACTGACATTGAGGGGCTGCTGGTGCACTGTTTGGTGCATAATCCTGAGGTTAATGACTGACATTGAGGGGCTGCTGGTGCACTGTTTGGTGCATAATCCTGAGGTTAATGGCTGACATTGAGGGGCTGCTGGTGCACTGTTTGGTGCATAATACTGAGGTTAATGACTGACATTGAGGGGCTGCTGGTGCACTGTTTGGTGCATAATCCTGAGGTTAATGGCTGACATTGAGGGGCTGCTGGTGCACTGTTTGGAGCATAATCCTAAGGTTAATGGCTGACATTGAGGGGCTGCTGGTGCACTGTTTGGTGCATAATCCTAAGGTTAATGACTGACATTGAGGGGCTGCTGGTGCAATGTTTGGTGCATAATCCTAAGGTTAATGACTGACATTGAGGGGCTGCTGGTGCACTGTTTGGTGCATAATCCTAAGGTTAATGACTGACATTGAGGGGCTGCTGGTGCACTGTTTGGTGCATAATCCTAAGGTTAATGACTGACATTGAGAGGCTGCTGGTGCACTGTTTGGAGCATAATCCTAAGGTTAATGACTGACATTGAGGGGCTGCTGGTGCACTGTTTGGTGCATAATCCTAAGGTTAATGACTGACATTGAGGGGCTGCTGGTGCACTGTTTGGTGCATAATCCTAAGGTTAATGACTGACATTGAGGGGCTGCTGGTGCACTGTTTGGTGCATAATCCTAAGGTTAATGGCTGACATTGAGGGGCTGCTGGTGCACTGTTTGGTGCATAATCCTAAGGTTAATGACTGACATTGAGGGGCTGCTGGTGCACTGTTTGGTGCATAATCCTAAGGTTAATGATTGACATTGAGGGGCTGCTGGTGCACTGTTTGGTGCATAATCCTAAGGTTAATGGCTGACATTGAGGGGCTGCTCGTGCACTGTTTGGTGCATAATCCTGGGGTTAATGGATGACATTGAGGGGTTAAGAGTTAACTAATAATTTAGATGTAGTTTATACAGTAAATAAAATGAGATAAAATAAAGTAAGCAAAAAGTTAGCAAAAAGGATAATTCAATACAAATCTCCATATCATTAAATGTATTCGCTCTACAAGAAATACGTTGTTTGCAATTCTCTACATCATACAATATCTAGAGGCGCCAAATCAATGATATTCAAGCAATAATAAGATAAGATAAGATGTTTTTATTTGTCACAATCGAAGAGTACAGAGTGGGTACAGTCGAATAATAATAAAAGAGACAAATTGGTCGACACACCTTATGATACCGTAAGGTACCATTTCTTCTGGCAGTTACCACAAATTTGGAATAGTTTTAGAGTGACTAACCTAGGATGACTTAGTGAAAGAGACTAATCTAATATGTCTTAGCATATAACAAACACATATTCAATTTGTATAAAAACGTAAAACAAATCAAAGCAGTCTTTTCAAAACACAATATAACAACGATTTTTGTAAAGCTATTTGTTAAGCTAGGTTGTAGGTTTGTACCTGGTGCAAAATATATCTTCCACATTTCAAATGTGAAAAAGTTCTTCTAGTTACCACACGGGGCTGTGCACTACAGGATTTTAACGCACGATTTAATGAGAAAATACCAAGAAAACCTCCCTGTTGTATGTTAAACCAATATAACATATAACTATAACATTGTTCATTTGTCTAACAAAGCCTCGGTAATTAATCCTTTAACATTTTCACTCTCAGATGAAGACAGAATTAGTTCAACACACATTAGGCTACAAGTCACAAATACAATCTGAGAAGAAATATGTTGCCGGTTACTCACTTGTCACAGCGCATACATTGCTGCATGTTATTGCTAGGCACACCAGCTGTAGCAGGAGTAGTCTACCAGTAATCATCCTGTCACAATGTTGTTATCTTCTTAACCTTACTCCAGTGACGTCTTCAGTTTACCTTTGCTACGAGAAAACAGAACAATATATTTGGTTCAGGAATCAATCACAACAGTCTTGAATATCAGTCATATTAGTCTATCTTATGTTCCCCCCTTAGATCAAACGGATTACAATGATAATAAACAGTAAGATATATAATGGGAAATTCTATATGTTTGGTATTAAGTAGCTAAATATACTGTGTAAGTTGAAATGCATGAATATATATCTTATACATAGCCTTGAAATTTACCCCAAAATAAAACATTCCCGAAAATAAATCTTGGGAATAAACCACTTTGAAAAATAGCCCCCCACCCAATTTATTTTGCGACTTATGAGGTTTTTTCCTAAAAACGGATCCCATATGATGACGTTTACCTCACCAGAATGCCATGAAACCAATATTTTTGAAAATTTCCCTAGGGAGTACCCCCCCGGCCCCCTTACCCAGAGCATTTGCTTGCCTTTAGAAAAACTTGTGTAACATGTTGGCAGCCATGTGTATTTTTAAAAATTTCATAAATTCAAGAACATATAATTCATCTCATAATATTATGGCTTTAGGTGCCCCCCCCCCCCCCCCCCCCCACACACCCACACACACATCCACCCACCCTAGCAGTCTAATGTACACTGAAAAACCCGCGCCCGTTTTATCAGTCAGATATAAATATTTCCCCAGCAATGACTGATTTCAGCCGCAAATGGGCGCGACTGATAATTATCAGTCACCTCAGTAAAAAACAGCCATCACTGGTTTTTTTCAGTGCCTTCATGAAAATCTCAGTCAGTGACTGATTTTCCGTAGCGCCGATGGGAATATCAGTCAGTGACTGTGTTTAAAAATCTAAATTTTTGCCGTCCATATAGGATTTGCATTGAAATTCATATGACAACTCTAAAAACACTGAATATTGAAATATTTTTAAAATCTTTTCATTTATACAACAGAAATATGTTGCTAGACAACCAAACCAGTGAAAGAATTGTTAAAATCCCTGAAGCCTAAGAGTAATAGGCTATGTGTGATGTGTTACGGTAAAATGTGACAGTCTAAAAAAAACTAAAACTTATTGCATTCTGCTTTAGATAGCTCATAACTCACTCAAAATCATTCCGATCTGAACATATAAATTAGCCCAGAACCAGCCCTGAATGTCAGAAAGATGGCCATGCTTTCCGATTTACAATCACATGGTTAGATCCTTTGTAAGAAATTATTTCCGTCGGCCGCATCAAGTCGTTCGAATCGATATAAAAACTTGTAAAAACTTAAAATATCTCTTTCCACTAGATTGCTCATTACTCCCTCAAAATGCTTCCAATGTGAATACAAAAGATATCACAACATTTCCTGACTGTTAAAAAGACAGCCATGCTTTCAGACTTAAAATCGGATCGTTCGTTCTTCCTAAATAAATTATTTTAGTTGGCTGCATCAAGGCGTTTGAGTCGATATAAATCACCCGATTCTGTGCCCGGCCGATTTTTTTTTAAATTTCAAAGTTTTTCAAAGTGATTTATTCACAAGATTTCTTTGTTGGATTGTTCCTATTTTTGGAGGGGTTATTGCCTTAAGTCACATAAATATGTGTATTAAATCCCAAAATATTGCATTGAATATTGTAAAGAATTGAATTCTTTGGGTCAAAACTCTCACCTATTTAGCCCTGATCATGGTCAGACATGCACGCCACTCATGGCCTGGCCAGGAGGGGAGGGGGGATGAGCTACTCAGAGCTCACCCCACAACCCAGCCTGACCTAATTACTGTTTCCACTGCTCTGGGTTAATCAAGAGGGGGGAAGGGCTAAGAGGGAGGGGGGCAGGCACGAGCCTCGGGATCTAAGAGTAAGGGGTGGGAGGGGGGAAGGTTGAGGGGAGAGATCCAACTTGCATGTTCACAGCTCATGGCCTTGGCATGGGGAGCAGAGGTCAATGTGTGGGCAAGGAAGATCCTCTCTCCCTCAACCAATTAGAGAAAGGGGGAAGAGCAAGTGGAATAATTCTTGGGGTTGATTCTATGCATAAATTATATTTCTTGAGTATAAATAAATGGATGGGTGAAGTCTGGGCACTCGATGAGTCACTCCTGCCTAGGCCGAACCCAGATGAACTGCTGCTACATCAGACTCTTGTCTCACTTCTTCTCAACACTGAACCTATGGGCAAAAAACCCTTAGACTTCTTTACAATATACCCTTGCTTTTGAAGGTTTGCACCGGCATAATACTGGATGGATTTTTTCTTTATATATTCCGTCACCTGTATATTTATGAGAATATGGAAATTAATTGCTTTCGCATCAATATAAATTCTAAATCATTATATAAAATCACCTTACTTGTATTTAAATCATTTAGCTTGAAGGTGGGACACAATTATTAAATCTTTAAGCATGTCACGATACAGGACGGCCCTCCCACCATGTCCCATGTTAATTTTAAGGTGTTACAAACCTTAATAGTGGGGTTCAAAATGTAATCCCTTGGGACATGAATAATGAAATTGATTTCATTGCACAGAAAATTCCGTTGGGGTCCATGGGTTTGGGACATCATGGCAGCCAATTTTATGTGGCTACCTTAAGGTGCCACCAAGGGGTGTACTTATTATTTCACATTATTTCACATTACTTATTATTTCACATTATTTCACATTACTTATTATTTCACATTATTTCACATTACTTATTATTTCACATTATTTCACATTACTTATTATTTCACAATTTGAACCTTGACACATTTATCATTTCAAATATAGCTTTGTGTGAGTTAGATTGATTAGAGTACATAAAAAGGCCTTTACAATCTGTATCGTATAATACAATAGCATAATTAGGTGATTTTTTCTAAATATTTATTATACACACATTGCTCTGAAAACAATGTATCTAGAGTGATTTACACATA
This sequence comes from Sthenelais limicola, assembly GCA_942159475.1. NCBI lineage: Eukaryota > Metazoa > Annelida > Polychaeta > Phyllodocida > Sigalionidae > Sthenelais > Sthenelais limicola. Next base: position 60,948,608 of record OW804102.1, on the reverse strand, counting down.
GTGCGTATTTCACTAGTGATTTACGTGGGGTTGTCATGGCAACCAATCTGTTTTTTTAAATAAGATTACTGGTAAAATTCAAATTCATGACTCAATTATTTTCTATTTTCATGATTGAAAGCATGTGTACATCTACACATAATATATCTGTTAACTAACTCATTGTTTTCAGTTGCTTAGAATATTGCATGCGTTGCTATGCAATGCATGCACTATTCAAGCTCCTTCAACCAACTCAACTCAAATCCTTTAATCAACTCAAATTTTCATTTAATTGGCATAACCGTATGCCAAGACCTATCAAATACAAAATGGGTTGAAAGAGTATGTGTTTTTATTTCCCTCCAATTCGAATCATAATTCATGTTGAAATATTTACCTTTCCCCTGTGCCCTTACCATCAGAAGTCAGCTCTTAGTGTCTGCCAAGCTGCCCTTACCACAATATTCATTATTAACTTTCCAACTTGTGTCTAAAGTGTGGTCTCCACTGTCTGCGGTAGGCTCTGCGGTAAGCTCTGTGGTAAGCCTTGTGATGGTGATGTGTTGTTGCGGAGTTGCGAGATCCTGCCTACATCGTTCACTAACCAGGTAGGCAGGACATCATTCCTCACCACCTACAGAACTAGCCCAAACCATTGCAAGTCTTACCGCAGAGCTTACCTCAGCCGCAGTGGAGAGACCACATTTTAGACACAAGTTGTATCAGGAGAAATATATATAGTTTATACACAAGAACAAATAAATCAATGGAAACAATTTTAAGAAAATATGGATTTTCAGGCAATCATGGCCAAATGACGCATTTTTGGTGGAATTGCCCATATAGAATGTGCATTAAACTTAATCAGTTTGTGGTAACTTTGAAGCAACCTTCAAACTTACCACATAAACTGATTAAGTTTAATGCAAGTTATATAAATAACAAGTTATACATTAACTAATTATTGAGATAAGCAATGATTTAATCAACAATTGTGCTATTTAAGTTCATAATCAGTTTAACTTAATGTATATACGCTGTGTTTCCATAGGAAACAAGTTCACAGGGTCAATTATTTGCACACCCCACCTACCTGCACACACACATTATTCTAGTAGTTTCGATACTAATTATTCTAGTAGTTTCAATATTTCCCCCTTAGCTGGTGAGGTTCGATAAGTCTCCCCAAAATTAAGGAGCCCCCAGTCCCCCTAGCTACGCAATGTGAACCTTTCTGGTTTAGTCTCTTCATTTCAAAGCCTATGCCACCAACTATATTCAAATCGGACTATTATTTCAAAAGTTTACTGGCTATGTTATACAAACATTTGCTTCCTGAATGCAACCACAGTTTATGAAGTACATAACTCACTACCCAGACCCAAGGTCTGGGTAATGAGTTATGTACTTGTCAGAGCTAACTTATGTGTGCTTATTTTGTCTGCAATCTGAAAGGATATAAACGTGAAATAGGAAAAATAAAAAATATCCAAGACTTCTTTTTGAAATATCCAACACCTTTTTGTCAACTTTCTTTTCCTTTTTGCCAATATCCTTTTCCTTTTGGATTATCATTTTCCTTTTAGGAATATACTTTTCCTTTTTGGAATATCCTTTCCCTTTTCCAAATATCCATTCCTTTTCCAAATATCCACCCTTATCACCCAAATGTACTATGATGTATTCCTATGCCATCTTCATTGAAACAATAGGGGGCGCCTCAAAGCATCTCCTCATCATCTCCTATTGTACCAGATTGCTTCTGTAATATAAAATATACTGACACTCATGCCTCCTTTTATATGGGTAGAAAAGGAGTGTACCAGGGAGGACATGGATGGAAAAGATGACCAAATCTTGACATAGGTGTCAGAGCAGCCAGACATGGCTTTTCATGTAGACGAAATAGGACATACCATAGGAGACATAGGAAAACGGTGCAGTGACATACTTTTCTGTGGTGATTATCTAAGGGAAATAGTGGAAAAGAAAGCTGACATGGAACTTTTTGTTCTGGAAATAGTAAAATCTGCCTGGACATAGGAAGTTAGCAGTTGGAAAAGAATTTGTAATATGAGAAATAGCTTGTACCACAGAGGAAAAGTCTGTATGGATATCATCATTAGTACATATGTCTACTTTCGAATGCAACAGTGCTCACTTCCAAGTGTGAAGTTTAGCACTGATCGTTTGAATTGGATATGGCTACCCACAAACACCTAACACATTGCCACAATCAGCTAACAGATTTATGTTAGATTGAAGTGATGAAAATGATTGGCATAATGGGTATCAAACTCATTGGTCTCAGGCATTCAATCAATGTTTGTCATGGCTGACGTCAACGTCTTTGTTTACATCATAATGCCTGTTATGGCTCCTGTCATGACACATTTGTATTTCTATGCACCGTTTTTTTTTACCCACAAGAGTCAGGACTATATTTTAGAACGCAAAATTGATAAATCCTGTACTGTCATGTACATTTATTTTGCTTACTGTTTTGCAGTAAATTTCTCTACTAAACATATCCAATTATTATTTTTTAAATTCTGCAAAATCATTTGTGTGTTAATACTATATTATCATTAGAGAACTCTATATCATTCCATATCAGTCCTGAGGCCCGATATGGCCATCGTGTTGGCCTCAGGACTGAGTTGCACTGTCAATGTTAACTCAATGGGCCGTACGTATTGACCAAATTCACGGGTGAAATAAAAAATAAATGTACAGAACGCTGCACTGGTTAACTGATGCACCGCCACAGGTGCAGTAATAATTAAACCCTCATTTAATCATAAACTAAGGCTGTGTAAAGCCACAAATGTAATTGGAAACGACCTTATATGCCACACACAATGCATTTAAACTGGTTAAAGTAGGAAATCGTGATCGTGAAGTTTAAAACATGTGAAGATACCTGATAACAACTGATAAAAGATATGGGAGAAAGAGGACATTACTGCATGTTTACATCTGTGGGTCAGATTTTCAGAAAATGTACAATTCACCTTCAATCTTCTCAAATAACCCACATTTCAGATGAAAATAAAGTTCAACATACAGTTCAAACTTACCAAACAGATTGCTAGAATCAATGCAATGCCGAATATACTATGACCAATTTTCAGCCTAATTTTACAGAATTTACTAAATGTGTACAGCTGTCAATTGTACTTATTCTTAAAATCTGACCCATATACAAATTTTATATCAAATCACCCAACAGCGAAAAAACACATGTTCATAGACAGGAGGAAATTCTGTGCACATTGTGTAGTATCATAACTCATTTAGTTGAGAAAACATGAAGATTGTATTAACAAACACGAAGAAAGAACAACTTACCAGTCTGGTGGGTGCGCGGTGAGTGAGATAACAGTATCTGTCTTGATAGAAGAGTAACATGACATACATACGCATTCGCAAAGCATCACTAATCTATCAATGTTACATTACTAAAGGATTAATGACCAACATTGGGGGGGGGGGGGCTGCTGGTGCTATGTGGGGCAGATTCTCATAAAATGTACAATTGGCAGTTGTACACATTTAGTAAATTCTGCTAGATTTGGGTGCAATTTGGCCAATGCTAGGTAAATTCAAGTATATTCGGCATTGCATTGATTCTAGCAATGTGTTTGGTTAGGTTGAACTCTATTTTGAACCTTATTTTTGTCTGAAATTTGGGTTATTTGAGAGGATGAATTGTCCATTTTCTGAAAATTGGACCCATGTTTGTTTCATTATAGCAATAGCAGGACATATTGATAGATCAGTTATTGACTATTCATTTAATAAAACAATGTGGGAGGGGCGTGTTGATACATTTACAGATATGAAAGAATGAGGTTAGTTAACAGATTATCATGTATACATGTTTTCAGTCATAAATTTGAATTTTACCGGTTATCTAGTGGTTTCCATGACAATGTAAACCACTTGTGAAATACACACTATGCATTACTCACTCTTGATACGTTTTTTTCAGAGCAATACGTGTATAATAATAAATTATTTATTACTTCATGAGCAAATTAATCTGGTTTGAATGATGATTAACCATTCAAACTTCATTAGAATAATTCTTACCTTGGAATTAATGCTTGATGTTTTATTCTTCATTCTTTTTACAACTTATACAATTTCATGAAGCATCCATACAACCTCTTGTGGAATTTGTAGCTTGAAAAACATTATTGGTTATTATCATATTATTCTCAATTAACTTTCATCAACTTTGTTATTGTCATTATTAAATTATTGAATATAAGAGTTTTATTTATGGCATTTCCTTTTCAACAATCTGAGTGGTTGTTTTTTTTACTAATGTGGGACGTTCACATGAGACCAACCACAGATTTTGATATTGCATTGCAATCAGCTTTAACCAATCAGCCAGTTTTTCGTCTTCTATCAATATATATATATGTCATTGACAATTCATTATAGCTTCTCTCTAATCATGATCATTGAAAGAAAAATGTGTACACACCAAAATTAATGTTGGGAGAAACAGTTAGGAGAGAAATATGGGGCACATCCATTACACACTAAACATTTTTTTTGAAAATGAAGTTTGATAAGAAACAGATGTTGGAAACAGTGTATGATGAAAAATTTCAAGCCGTGTGCACATACATATTGAACACTTAGCTGATACATTGAACAGGTCAACATGTAGAACTAGACCCTCTTACACACTGCCTGATCACTACACACATACATATTGAACACTTAGCTGATACATTGAACAGGTCAACATGTAGAACTAGACACTCCTCTTACACACTGCCTGATCACTACACACATACATATTGAACACTTAGCTCATACATTAAACAGGTCAACATGTAGAACTAGACACTCCTCTTACACACTGCCTGATCACTACACACATACATATTGAACACTTAGCTGATACATTGAACAGGTCAACATGTAGAACTAGACACTCCTCTTACACACTGCCTGATCACTACACACATACATATTGAACACTTAACTCATCCATTAAACAGGTCAACATGTAGAACTAGACACTCCTCTTACACACTGCCTGATCACTACACACATACATATTGAACACTTAACTCATCCATTAAACAGGTCAACATGTAGAACTAGACACTCCTCTTACACACTGCCTGATCACTACACACATACATATTGAACACTTAGCTGATACATTAAACAGGTCAACATGTAGAACTAGACACTCCTCTTACACACTGCCTGATCACTACACACATACATATTGAACACTTAGCTGATACATTGAACAGGTCAACATGTAGAACTAGACACTCCTCTTACACACTGCCTGATCACTACACACATACATATTGAACACTTAGCTGATACATTAAACAGGTCAACATGTAGAACTAGACACTCCTCTTACACACTGCCTGATCACTACACACATACATATTGAACACTTAGCTGATACATTGAACAGGTCAACATGTAGAACTAGACACTCCTCTTACACACTGCCTGATCACTACACACATACATATTGAACACTTAGCTGATACATTGAACAGGTCAACATGTAGAACTAGACACTCCTCTTACACACTGCCTGATCACTACACACATACATATTGAACACTTAGCTCATCCATTAAACAGGTCAACATGTAGAACTAGACACTCCTCTTACACACTGCCTGATCACTACACACATACATATTGAACACTTAGCTCATCCATTAAACAGGTCAACATGTAGAACTAGACACTCCTCTTACACACTGCCTGATCACTACACACATACATATTGAACACTTAGCTCATCCATTAAACAGGTCAACATGTAGAACTAGACACTCCTCTTACACACTGCCTGATCACTACACACATACATATTGAACACATAGCTCATCCATTAAACAGGTCAACATGTAGAACTAGACACTCCTCTTACACACTGCCTGATCACTACACACATACATATTGAACACTTAGCTCATCCATTAAACAGGTCAACATGTAGAACTAGACACTCCTCTTACACACTGCCTGATCACTACACACATACATATTGAACACTTAGCTCATCCATTAAACAGGTCAACATGTAGAACTAGACACTCCTCTTACACACTGCCTGATCACTACACACATACATATTGAACACTTAGCTGATACATTGAACAGGTCAACATGTAGAACTAGACACTCCTCTTACACACTGCCTGATCACTACACACATACATATTGAACACTTAGCTCATCCATTAAACAGGTCAACATGTAGAACTAGACACTCCTCTTACACACTGCCTGATCACTACACACATACATATTGAACACTTAGCTGATACATTGAACAGGTCAACATGTAGAACTAGACACTCCTCTTACACACTGCCTGATCACTACACACATACATATTGAACACATAGCTCATCCATTAAACAGGTCAACATGTAGAACTAGACACTCCTCTTACACACTGCCTGATCACTACACACATACATATTGAACACATAGCTCATCCATTAAACAGGTCAACATGTAGAACTAGACACTCCTCTTACACACTGCCTGATCACTACACACATACATATTGAACACTTAGCTCATACATTGAACAGGTCAACATGTAGAACTAGACACTCCTCTTACACACTGCCTGATCACTACACACATACATATTGAACACATAGCTCATCCATTAAACAGGTCAACATGTAGAACTAGACACTCCTCTTACACACTGCCTGATCACTACACACATACATATTGAACACATAGCTCATCCATTAAACAGGTCAACATGTAGAACTAGACACTCCTCTTACACACTGCCTGATCACTACACACATACATATTGAACACTTAGCTCATCCATTAAACAGGTCAACATGTAGAACTAGACACTCCTCTTACACACTGCCTGATCACTACACACATACATATTGAACACATAGCTCATCCATTAAACAGGTCAACATGTAGAACTAGACACTCCTCTTACACACTGCCTGATCACTACACACATACATATTGAACACTTAGCTGATACATTGAACAGGTCAACATGTAGAACTAGACACTCCTCTTACACACTGCCTGATCACTACACACATACATATTGAACACATAGCTCATCCATTAAACAGGTCAACATGTAGAACTAGACACTCCTCTTACACACTGCCTGATCACTACACACATACATATTGAACACATAGCTCATCCATTAAACAGGTCAACATGTAGAACTAGACACTCCTCTTACACACTGCCTGATCACTACACACATACATATTGAACACTTAGCTGATACATTGAACAGGTCAACATGTAGAACTAGACACTCCTCTTACACACTGCCTGATCACTACACACATACATATTGAACACTTAGCTCATCCATTGAACAGGTCAACATGTAGAACTAGACACTCCTCTTACACACTGCCTGATCACTACACACATACATATTGAACACATAGCTCATCCATTAAACAGGTCAACATGTAGAACTAGACACTCCTCTTACACACTGCCTGATCACTACACACATACATATTGAACACTTAGCTCATACATTGAACAGGTCAACATGTAGAACTAGACACTCCTCTTACACACTGCCTGATCACTACACACATACATATTGAACACTTAGCTGATAAATTGAACAGGTCAACATGTAGAACTAGACACTCCTCTTACACACTGCCTGATCACTACACACATACATATTGAACACTTAGCTCATCCATTAAACAGGTCAACATGTAGAACTAGACACTCCTCTTACACACTGCCTGATCACTACACACATACATATTGAACACATAGCTCATCCATTAAACAGGTCAACATGTAGAACTAGACACTCCTCTTACACACTGCCTGATCACTACACACATACATATTGAACACATAGCTCATCCATTAAACAGGTCAACATGTAGAACTAGACACTCCTCTTACACACTGCCTGATCACTACACACATACATATTGAACACATAGCTCATCCATTAAACAGGTCAACATGTAGAACTAGACACTCCTCTTACACACTGCCTGATCACTACACACATACATATTGAACACTTAGCTCATCCATTAAACAGGTCAACATGTAGAACTAGACACCCCTCTTACACACTGCCTGATCACTACACACATACATATTGAACACTTAGCTCATCCATTAAACAGGTCAACATGTAGAACTAGACACTCCTCTTACACACTGCCTGATCACTACACACATACATATTGAACACTTAGCTCATCCATTAAACAGGTCAACATGTAGAACTAGACACTCCTCTTACACACTGCCTGATCACTACACACATACATATTGAACACATAGCTCATCCATTAAACAGGTCAACATGTAGAACTAGACACTCCTCTTACACACTGCCTGATCACTACACACATACATATTGAACACTTAGCTGATACATTAAACAGGTCAACATGTAGAACTAGACACTCCTCTTACACACTGCCTGATCACTACACACATACATATTGAACACTTAGCTCATCCATTAAACAGGTCAACATGTAGAACTAGACACTCCTCTTACACACTGCCTGATCACTACACACATACATATTGAACACATAGCTCATCCATTAAACAGGTCAACATGTAGAACTAGACACTCCTCTTACACACTGCCTGATCACTACACACATACATATTGAACACTTAGCTGATACATTGAACAGGTCAACATGTAGAACTAGACACTCCTCTTACACACTGCCTGATCACTACACACATACATATTGAACACATAGCTCATCCATTAAACAGGTCAACATGTAGAACTAGACACTCCTCTTACACACTGCCTGATCACTACACACATACATATTGAACACTTAGCTCATCCATTAAACAGGTCAACATGTAGAACTAGACACTCCTCTTACACACTGCCTGATCACTACACACATACATATTGAACACTTAGCTGATACATTGAACAGGTCAACATGTAAGATTCTAAAGTTCTATAATTCAAAACACAGTATTGTCCAACATTCTAACAGCAGCTATACATTATTACTGTACTTCTATCATTTGGACCACATAGGTCTCATATTCATTCTTATACTTCTTAGGCAAATAATGAATATTGATTAACATGGAGAGAGGGTACGATGTAAAATGGTGTAATCGACCCCGGAGGAAGAAGCGATTTCTCTTGATAGGCTGAATAAAAAGTTTTAAAAAAAAATTAATATACTTCTGAAACATGCCAATTTCCTATTAGGATGTTTCAAATCTGTCCAGATTTCATTTTCATTTTGATTAATTTTTCATGTTATGTGCACCAAACTACAAAAGCGAATTAAAACAAAATTCAAGGGATATTTGGAAGAGCTGTGACTGTCATAGATAATATTCCTCTTTCCATAAGTTTCTCTCTTTTAATTCTAAATTGTATGACATGGTATGTAGATGTGATATGGAAAATCTATTATCATTATTACTATTACAAGTTGAACCGTTCTAAGATCTTCCTTTAATAGTCTTGGACTACATTTCTCAATGCAGAAAAAATGGTTGTCAAGAAAGCAGAAAAGCAATGCTTGTAAGTAATGTTGAACAATCCATATAAAGAAACATGTTTTACATGTTTTTCCCGCTAATTTGTTCTCATCTTTCCAAATTTTTAGGTTATTTTGATGTTTCTTGGCAAATAGCGTATTTTACCCGAGCTGTCAATGTTCAATCTTGCTGACAATTCTGTGCTTCCTCAGATTTCCTAGCTTTCAAATGAATAGATATATATCCTTTACACATTTTATTACATACATGTGCGATTTCCAGAGTGCTATTCGGGGTTGATATTTGAAAAGTCAAAGAGCACCTATGTGCTATTTGAGCGGTGCATGAACACGTGACCCATATGACGCAATTTCATTGGTTTGCCGACGTTGCACACTTGGTGATGTTGCGCTCTGCTGTCCAGCGCTGCCTTGCACGTTTTGAAAGTTTTCAAGCAAAGTTCCGATAATTTGGCAAGAAATACAGTAATAATAAGGTTAATGTAACAGATAAATCAACAAATCAGTATGTAATAAATATCAAATGGCCCTCTGTACGGAACCTACATCGGGTCATTTGATATAAGAACATACAATACTTATGTAAAGCTCTTTTTCTCAACTTGCCAATGGTATAAGTGAAAAATCTGTGTGAAATTCACTGACTAAGCTGTGACTGTATATAAATGATTGTAAGTATGCGTAATGACCAACATTTTGTTTAGCGGTGGAAGTAGTTCCTGTATCACGGTTGGCCAAATCTGACAACAGCTTGTCAATTTTAGGCAAAAGAGTTCTGCATTTTCATTGAAATTTCGTTATGAAAATCAATTTTGATAAGTTAATAAATAACAGAGTTGATTGCTTGGGTTTAAACCAAATTTAATTCTTCAACTAACTCTATTTTTCAACACATTTTATTGACATAATTTTCTCTATTTTTTCAAATTAGCAAATTAGCAAATTATTGCAAATTATAAATGCTCTACCAAGTGAGCTATTCAGCCCAAATCACAAGCAGGTCACTATATTTCTATCTGTTTTTAAAAGAATGACAATAAAATTCCTGTGGCAACATGGTGGATACCATGGCCAGGGGATACAATATCGTAACATAGATCAAAATAATACAGTGAGAGCCAGCATTCATCATTCACACCTGGAGTACAGCATCCTGTATACAAGTACAATGGGGGTACTGTTATGACCCAATGTACACCGTTATATGAACAAGACCATTGTGAAAGGTATGTTACAACACCTATTATATCCACATACCGGACATAGAATGAACAGCTGGTAACAGACTGTGGACACACTTTGCAATGTACACCTTCATTCAGTTACATTAAACACTTGCCAACTAAGCAGCCTTGCAGTCACATCTTATATTCTCAGCTACCACGATTTTCATTTAAGATAGAGTAGATATTATTCTTTAGGGAATAGTACATTTATTTATGTGTATCATATACACCATGATATCACACTGGTGGGAACCTGATATAAGATCAATTATGATATCACAGTACAATGGTATAAGAGTAATTCTCTCAACTTCTAATTCTATGGGCTACTGCAGGATTTTTCTACTATTTGCCATAAATTGATGTTTTGTTTGGTTTATTTCAACCCATTTTATTTGAAGGAATTGTATATACAGGTTACTGTGGGAGCAAGGTTTGAATGTTGGCAGAAGCATTGGTCAGTATTAAATTGAGCTATTTACATCAGCTTTCTCCTTTTCTACATTATTTACATCATATTCATATGAGAACAGCTTTTCTATTTCCTCCAGAGTTTTACCCTTGGTTTCTGGTAAAAATATCCAAATGATGATTGCTAGGACAAAGCTTACTGCAGCTAACATCCACATTGCAGAGAAGACGCCACAAGACTCAAATAGAAGTGGTAACAAAAAGGTAATCAAGAACGAAGGAATCGCTGTAGCAACATATTGTATACTTTTAGTCCTAGCTCTTACAGCAAGTGGTAATATTTCTGCCGCAGCTATGTGACAACAGGATGTTAGTATTCCCTCACCTACTAAATTGTATAGAACAGAAGTCACAAGAGCTAGCCATTTGAGAGCACTATGAGAATCTGACTTCATGAATGATGGATAACCCAATCCAACCAGTAGAACCACTATAGCTGTTAATGATACCAACAATGTAATCCTACGCCCTGCTTTGTCTATGATAGGTATTCCCAGAATGGCTCCTATTAGGCCTCCAGAGTAACTCAGACATAAAACCAAGAGTGGATTTTCAGTCCATCCTGCATCTTCTAGAATGATAGTATAGTATTGGTGGAGCGGTATTGTACCACAGAAAACTGGGATAAACATGAGTAGTGTAGATATAAGAACGCTCTTCCAAACCCTTGGTGATTTAGATAATGGTTCAGGAGACACTGATGATGTTTCCCTTGTGTTATAGACAATGTCAGAATATTCATCAGAAATATCTGTTCCTTGACCCCTTAACCTTTGAAGAACTAGAGCTGCTTCTTCTTTCCTTCCATTTTTTGCCAGCAGGCGGGGTGATTCTTCTAGCAACAAAATGGCTGCAATAAGAATCATAGAGGTAAAAGAGATAAATACTACTACCTCATAGGTTATAGAAATGTATACAGGCAGAAATGCCATCACCAAGCCAGCCATCCTAGCAAATATAGCAAGACCAAAGGACCATTTCCCACGGTGAGCAGGCGTTGATATTTCTACAATGTAAATATGAATAACAGTCAGACACAGAGCCTTGCCAATACCAAGGCTGACCTGGCCAGCAAATACTACCATATTAAGAGGAATAATACAAGCCCAGCCAATAATGTAGAACACAATAGTAACTATGAAAGTCACTCGTCTTCCAAACTTATCCATGATGACCCATGCACCAAGTCCAGCAACAGCAGTCGCAATTTCAGGGATGGATGAGAAGAGTCCTACATCTGCTGCTGTCTGGAGCACCCTCGCTTTCTGTAGTGGTCCTATTAATACTGCTGGTAAACTAATTGCAGCACCATAGATGAAAGTTGTGAAGTATGCAATGAGTACAGAGAAGCAGAATGGTCTGGAGAGGCTCCATGACGAAGCAACCAAAGGTTTTGTCTCTGTTGTTACAACCTCCATTGTTGAAGAGTATTAAGTCAGCTTGTCAAGGGTAAGTAATTTAGAAAACTTTGAAAACAAGTATGAGAAATTTATTATTTAAAAGCTGCAACAATAGCTAAAGCTCACATTTCTAATTAAGGCACTGGGAAAGAATTACTAGAGAGGCTGTTGTATTTCAATAGAGTTATAGGGTACAATCTTGTCCACTGTACTGTCTGATATAGTGGCAATAACTAACTAAACAGAGTAGTTCTAATCACTTGAATAGGTTTTACATTGAAGTTGCATGGTTTTGTTATTTTAGCCAGAATTTGCACCATTCTTGTATATTAATAGACTTGTGACACTGCTAGGTCAATGAGTATACACAAGTGAGACACACCTTGGTTCATGTGTTTGTTAAACTGTTCAAGGCTACAGTTGGCTGTCAAGATGTATGTAAGATATCATAAGATGTCATAGGACTTCTAATGAGTCAATAGGCTTTACATTTAAGTTGTAACTCTATTTTTAGCCATTATTTTCACAAACCTTCTTAAGCATTTACTGTTTTGTTCACTTTTAGGTCAAGGAGCTTACACCATGAGATGCAACAAGGCAACCCTACATAGAATATGATGAGAGGAAGTCATCGGTCACTATGACAATAGGTACCTCCTTGGTTGTAGGCTATGCTTGGTCCTCCATTGACTGAAATAAAAGCATGGGATATTTCACTTTTCTAAATCACATCAAGTAACTAAGAGCATTAACTAAGAGAAAACAATCATTTATCAGTTTAGTTACTTAAAATACCTTCTTTGATGAGCAAGTAAATGATACAGGTTTACATCAATCAGGCACTGGTGAAATTATCGTTTGTTATTTAAGTGGGTTTTCCTCAGCTGGCTATAGCGTTCGGAGGATCAAAGATCCCATAGTCTCACTCAGCATTTGCAGCCTCATGAGACTATGGGGTCGTAGATCCTTCTCACGCTATAGCCCTTGTTGCCTAATTCCTAAGTATACTGAAGTAGCTGATAACCTCACTGATGAAACCATGAACGAGTTCACAATAATGAGCATGAAGAACATCCTAAAAAATTAGAAAAAAAACGGAAATGTTAGAAAATCAGGTAGATTATCTGACAGCGCACTATAAACAACGATATAGACACTAAACTGAGGCAGCAGTGTGTAGTGTTTAATGGCATTATGGCAAAATGTGAGGAAAATCTGGAAGCAACCATGTCTGATATAATCTGAATGCTTGTACCCTCATTTAGACCGGACCGATTGGAAGAAACCTACAGACTTGTCATGGAAAACAACCCTCAATACCGTTGTCGGCCCGACCCAATCTCTGTGCATTTCAAAGCCCTCAAAGACAAGAAGTTATTCATGCAAAGAAAAGGGTCCCTATTTGACAAGTACAAATGTCTACCTGAGAAATTTCCTGCAATTAATCGCTCGTCTTTCAAAGTCAATATAAACCCGGAGGTGAGGAGACATTGTGGCCTCATTAGGCAAATTGCTAAAGAGCAGTTAACACTAATCTCGATGAAGATGCCAAAGTAAAAGAAGATAAAATTGTTGTGAGTGGCAAAACTTACACATCTGACCAGCTTGAACTATTCCCTGAACATATCCAACTGTCATCCATCAAGGTCCAAAAAGTAGTCCTAGGTTTAGCCTATCAGAGCAGCTATGCGTGGCCATCCAACCTTTTCTACTGCAAGATCAATGTAAACAGATTTTTTTCGATTCTGTTGAACATGCCTTTTTTAACTGAAGGCCCTTAAGACAGGTAATAACCCTGCCACCCAAAGATTAATGATGTACAGATATTGACGCCTCGTCCTGCCCCACTTGACCTGAAAAGTTTAAGCCCAGATCGCCAGCACTAGCCCAGCCCAGATTCTTCCATTCCTACCCATCTACTGAAGAACGTAAAGCTTCTGGTGAAGCCATGGATATCAACCCAATCACAACCCTCTACGACAATTCATCCATTCAGATTATGGACAATACCAGTGACAGTGATACCTTACTAAATGCGACAATGAGTATATATTATATATATATCTTATTTTTATTCTAAATTCATATACTACATCGTTCCAGGAGAGGATGCCTGCCTCTCAATTTGAGGTCTTCCTTGTGGATCCTATGTTTATATACCAGTTTAGTGGACTGAACATGATATTGTGATGCAAAATAGTTAGAATACATTTATACAAATACAATGATAAGTCTAGAGATCCCTGGCTCATTTCTATTATTTCTGAATTACTGATTGTTATTGTTTTTGTTCTTTGCAATAATTGCAAGATTTTCCGACTGGTTGAAGTTAAATGTCAATTGTCAATGTCTTGTCGGATTTCTCTAATTAATACTTAAGAGAATATACTTTAACGTGAATATTATTATCTTATTGAGCCTGTATAGATACTCATCAAACCCACACAAATAAACTGTTCGAAGGTATTGCCTAAACTTGATTCTGGTATTTGTATTTTGTACTTCATCAGAAAGGATGTTCCAAAGATTTGTTAAAACATACACATAGGATCTTTTAAGTAAATTTACATTATTGTCTCGGGAGGGTGACCGATTGACATATGTGAATAATTTGGAGTACATTTGTAACTTTAAATTATTTTTATTTTGTTGATTTCTATCGATTTATGTATAATTATAGTCATTTTTACTGAATAATTCAATTTTTGCCTGGTTTGCGGGTCCCTGATTTTGGTAAATAGTTTGGTGTTAATATGGACATTTATTTTTTTATCATTTCTGTTGATTTATAATTTTTTATTGGTATTTTTTGGTGATTATTTTGAATATTTCAACTTCAAAAGTATCCCAATCGTCCTTGCCGCTTTAAGTTAAGGCAGTCAGAACTTCTATAACTTCTATATTTTTCTATCTAATGTGGCTGTTATGTAACATTACGTAACATTGTGTAACCTCATTTTATTTATATTAATTATTAATTATCACCCGTTTATTATATCATTTTAAAAAGAAACACCTTAATCTAGTAGACATTATCATTTACATGCCCCAGGGCAATACAATATGTGATCGAACAGAATCATATATATAGAACTAGCAAAGTACCCGTCCTCTGGACGGTCACCCTCTCTCCCCAAACTCCCCCCTCTCCCTTGTTTCCCTCCCCCTCTTCTCTGTCTTTCATACCTGTTAATCTCTCCCAACCCCATCTCCGATTTCCCCCCCATCTCCCTTTTCTCCCCCTCCCCTCATCTCCCTCTGGCCACAAGCTTGCCCGCCCGGGCAAGCTATAATTACAGCAGGATTCTGGGGGTTATATTTTCAGCAGAAATCTTGAAAATCCCAAGGTTGATTCCCATTGTTTTCACAACATCATTAACGATTATGAAAAACTCTTTAAATAAATTATCTACAACCTGCTATCTTTCATTTCTTATACTTTATTTTTTCATATCCTCTCATATCCCTAGTTTGGAGGAAGACTGGGTCTGACCCGAGCCACATTAAGTATGGCCAAAGCCAACATAATAACTTGAATAAAATTCATCAAAAAAAAAAATTATCAACTATCAACGATTGTATACATGTTATCCCTTTTCTTGTTACATTTTTTTTTCTTTATTAAATGGTTACCTTAATATCATGGCGAAACCATCGATTATTCCTCATCACTTCTTTATGAAAATTATCAACTTGAAATAATAATTAATATTGTTGCTGCTTCGAAAGTTTTTGCCCATTTTTTAAATAACATTTTTGAAATAATGTTACAATTTTTTTCAAACGTTTTAAAAATATCAGTTTTTCTATGGTGTTATGAAAATATTGCATCTTCTGGGAATATTTAAATGTATCGATATGACACATACCGATTACAGAATCAGCCAGTTCTAAGTTTAAACATATGGAACATCAGATATGGCTTCCAAGGCCTTGAAATCAAATTAAAATACATGTACGGTACTGAGATCCACATTTTTTAAAACTTCCTAAAAGATGTCAGATATCCCACCATTTATATGACTATATATCGTCAAATTAAAAAGATTCTCTTTTCGATTCTTTCTGTTCATCAACATTTACCTTCAATGAGTTTTAGAACATCATACCAACCCTAAAAATAACACTTCCACTCTTCAATTTTTCGAAAATTTTTAAATCACTGAATATCTTATATATGGTAATTAAACTGGAATATTTCTCAGGGCAACCAGAAATTCTGATGGGCAACCTGATTTTGGCAGTAGCTTGCCCGGTGGGGCAACCTATTTTTATTTCTTATTTCGACCACTGATAACCTCATCTATTTATGAAAAAAACAACCTTCAAAACATCTCGTTTCCTAATGTAACAATTATATAAATGAATAAAAATTACTTTAATAAAGTGTGCATATTTCCACAGTGAGAATTAACCCGAAGTTAAATAAAGAACAGGCAAATCTGCTATATTACTTTTACATTATACACAAAGAACATGTATGGAAATATATTAAAACATATATTCGGTATATTTAATTATAGGAGAATATATATTTCCATGCTTAATCGTACAACTGGATACCAGTCACCCCTGGGTGACCGATTGTCGGTCACCAAAAAGCCACTTTTTGTCGTACAAGCAAATACCATCCGACAGCAGCCACTGACAATGGCAGGTGACCGATTGTCGTTCACCTGTGGCCAGTTTGTCGGTATTCATTTTGTCGTACAAGTGGATAAGCCACTTTAGGGTTCAAAGAGCCCCTTATATCCTAGGGGAGGCTTACCATCAGGTTTGCCTCCCACCCTCATTGGGGGGCGTGACCAGACCAATGGGGATGAGGGATTGCTCATTATAGAGGTAGCCTCCATGGAGGTAGGAGCTACGGTGAAGGTATAGGCATATGGTCATTAATAATTACACTTTTAGGTACATTAATATTTTGTTGGAGTGGGAATTAATGGTATTCGTTATTTGACCGCTAGGAGGAAGAGGGGGAGATGATTGGTTACTGGGGGCCGATTCGACCCAAAGTTGTTCTAAGTTAGGCTCAATTAGATAGTCCATTCCAATGGTCAGCTATCAGGGGTAGCGCAGCAGCTTAGCACAGAAGAGGGACTTAGCGATATAAGTAACTTAAGTAGGAAAGGTACTTGTGACCTTGGGGTTCAGATGGTTCAGCCCCCGCTCGATCTAGTCAGACATCAGAGAAGAGGAATATGGTTTTCAGCAAGGCTTTATTCTCCAGACACAGGCTCACATCATCATCCAAGGAATGGTCTACCGGGAGTAACAAACTCACATGGCCCACACTGGGCCTTATATACAACACAAGCAATAAAATAGACATGAAGTGAAAAAGGGTGTTGACAGGTTAAGTCATCCCATACATCCCCGGACGAGTTAAATACAGAGGTGTGGATAGATTTATGTATGGGGACGTGTGGCCTGAGTGACTTCCAAGAACCAAGTTCGCAGGGGTCATTCCAACAAGAGAGACTCGTCTGCCTCCTGCTACAATATTATGACACATTGAGTTATAACAATATGGATCAAATCATATTCTTCTGAGTATAGTCCTCATCCAAGATGGTGGACAAGGTGGCTGTTTGGCAGCTTCTAGGGTTAGTTCAAAACCTTCTTTGATTGATATTGCATCTGTTTAGTACAGCTATCATCTGAAACGTTGTAAATATGTTCCTATTATATGTTATATCCACTTTCCAAAGTTGATGATTCTCTCCAGAGGATGATTATTCAGTAATAGTATTATTGTTGTCTTTGTGAGCATCGTGCATGCTGCCAAGCCTAATATGGCTATTTCTGTTTTTATCCTATCCACCTCTTTATCTTATTACTCTGCTACCTTTACAAACCTCATGTTCTTTTAGTTTTTTGTGTAGCATTTTCTCCAAAAACAAAAACAAATTGAGATCGATATTGTACATATGTGATATGTTTCAGGAAAATGAGCCATAAGTCGCAAAAATAATATTTTTCAAAGTGTTTATTTTATAAGATCACATTATTGGAATCTTTTGATTTTTGGGGGGCTTACCACCTATAGTACTGCAGATAGGTGAAATATTTGGAAGAATTGTGGGTTTGATGATACAAGCATGAAAATTGGCAGAAAGTTAAAAAAGGTCCTTGGGAAGATTTTTGGCTATAGGGCCATTCCATAAATCTTTTTACAGACCCCAAAATGGAAGTGTTGCCTAGCAACCGACTAGTATGTTTGGAACAGGCTCTAGCTTCGCAGATATTTGAGATATTAAAATTCTAAAGACACCTACCCCCACTAATGGAACTATGGGGAATCCACTGGTATCATTGATGTTTCTCTATGTTTGATGGTTGCCTAGCAACAGGCTTATTTCGTTATTTTTGCATAGCAACGGTGCCAAAAGCAAGCAATAGTACAGATAACTCTAAGGGGTTTAGGTCTTATCTCTCTTTGAGCTCTGTTAGGATGTTTTGGGTTGATAATGCTATAATATGTCACCAGCAACCTGCCTAGCAACATACATTCCATGTGCATTTTTCCCTAGAAACCTTCAGTGTAGCAGTAATAGTGAAATAATAGTAGTGAAAGTAATAGTGAAATCTGAATATCTAACATGTACAAAATCATTGTGAGGTGAAACCAAAACTGAAATGCTGTGATATATCCTTTTCCTTGACTACATGACCTTGACCCCTACATACTTGACCTTGACCAAGGTCACTGCCAATGTTGGCATTTGAAGCCCTTGATATGTATACATGATCGCATAATTCCATCTAAGATGTACCAAGTACATAGTAAGAAAACTTGATTTTTCAATATAAAACAGATCTTTGACCTTTGACGTTTGACTTCTGACCTTGGGTAGTGATTTGACATCTTGAGTTGTGGTTCATATAGGAAAATGGAAGATCAGTGTTTCAGTAAATTTGTTGAGAAATCTCAAAACATTGAGCAGGTTTGGTGATTCCCTCCTTAATGTGAGGGAATGCACCTGCACAATTATTATCTCAATCTCAACCTCTACAGGATTTTTGTGGTACTAATTAGCCTGGAGGTAGGTAAAATTATTGTGGGTTTGGGATGGTACTCAAGGCCCAGAATGCTGGTGTGATCCATAGGTTGTCCTGGTGTCTCATGCAGTCCTCTTGCCCCTGCTGCCAAAACAGGACACTGTGTCACATCCAGTGAAGCCATGGAACATCGGCAAGGCCACACATCGGTCAGGACCAAGAGCTCTGGCAATCTTATGAGCAGCGATGAAGCTGAAGCTCTTCCCAGCTCCAAAGGCAATCCACAGTGCAGGTATGTTGAGGTGATTGGCTGATGCCATGGTCAGGACTACCACGCCTGTATCAACAGTGCATAGAATGCCAGTGCCTTGTGTGGTGGTGAGATGTTTGTTGGTGTCAATTTCTGCCCCATTAGAAGCCAGGAAGGAGAACAGCTCTGTTTTGCTGTCATCAAACTTTCCAGCAACTGCACTTGATGGCTCAACTTGTCTCCTAACTCCCTCTCCTCTCTTGCTGTGAGTGTTTGCCTTCAAGCTGTCTGCCATATCCCAAACCATATCTAATCAGTCTGCATGCTGAAGCTGGGATGTGACATATGGCATGAAGACATCAGTGGCATAACCTTGGAATCTCTTTGCAATCCCTGGTCGCAGTGTGTTGACAATGCCAGCACCATCCAGGATGTTGACCTGTACTCTGGGGCTGGAGAGATCCTCATTCACTGGAACAAGGTTTTCCAGGCAGTGCATCATGTCTGACTTGGTTCCAGTTCTCAGGCTGCCCATCTGAGACAGAGATGGTGAACAGGCCTGGTTTTCATGCTGAAAGAACTCTTCCAAATCACCATGGCGTATCTGGAAGGCAATGTACAGCCTGAAGAAGGGCAAACAGTTGTTCTCCAGGATGACATCTGTTGCTGTTTCCTTGACTTTTCTCTGACTAGTGGGTGGCTGAAAAGATGGGCGTTGTTCCACTTGATGGCTTTGATAGCCACTGTCTGGTTCACAAGCCTCTCTTCAATATTTGTCTCATACCGTTCTTCAAATGGTACCACATCACTTGCATCTTCTAAGGTCTGGTTGTACTCCCTGTAGGCACTTTGTTAAAGTAGATACAGGCTACTGGCTGTGACTTGGTGAGCCCGTCTTGTATGTGTTACATGGGATGCTTTCAAAAAGGGATCGGCTGTTCCTTTGGTAGCAACCCCAGCTTGAACAAGTGCTTCGGTCCAGCCGCTGCCCTCCAGAAGATCACCAAAGACCTTGAGCGATGCATCTTGATGTGTAGGCCACCAAACATCACTATGGATTGATCTTTGCCATAACTTGTAGGCCAGCTCCATTGAATCTGCTTAGCCAGAATGTAGAGTGGCTGGTCACATGTGAGGACTCGGATCTGGCCAGGGTTCAGGACATCACCTGCCATCTTCATGATGTCCACCTGCCTCTGGTGCTCCGGCCAGCTGTAAAGCAGAAAATAACATAATTATTTAAACATATAAATGTGTATATATGTGGTAACTTGTGCTTGATTTGTAGATTAAGTGAGATAATCTTCAGTGAATAATATGAAACATACCAATATTCCTTCTGCAAGCCTTGAGTTATGAGCTGACAGTCTGCTTAGTTTGGACCTTCTTCCTTTGGCACCGATGGGTCTTGCCTTGGAATAGCAACAGGTGGTACATTGGAGTAGGTCTCAGAGAGAGATGCTGACATCTTCTTGGCACCAGCAGCATCATGATTACTGTAGGCAACAGCCGGGAAGCTCAATTGAAGTCATTGTCTGAGTGTTGGAACAGTGATATTCCAGTTCCATGGAATGAGTCATGTGCACTGGTAGAGCTGGGGTTGTGGTCTATGTTATCAACTGCAGCAGTCGTGAAGAGACAAACTGCTTTCTCCATCTTGTATTAATGCAGATCTTGTCACCCAGCTCAGTTGAAATAGCCAGCTCTAGGTCATAGGAAATACTCAGTCCCAGATCATACAAACAGTCCACCAGTTCATGCTTGCAAGTCTTTGTGTGGACCATTCCACCCTAGTAGATCGGCAGAGGTGTTTCCCTTACTTGATTGTGCCTTGTACATGGGGTCTGCTGATTCTCCTAACATTGTACCATGCTGCTGGTCTTCACTATTATGCACTTGTCAATTGCAACCCCCCCCCCCCCCATATATACATTTAAAGTGTCACCCTTGAAGATGACAGGGTTTTTGATGTCCATAGCTGTGTGTCAGACCATCACCCCTGAACTATACTGGATATATGGAATGTAGACAAAAGTTGAATATCTGAACTAAGCAGAGTCTAAGCTGCCCAGTGGTGTAGGAAGCTATAGCCATTAGGGGGGGGGGGGGCAAGCAAGCATGCATGCATGTGGAGTTAGGGAGGGGAGAAGGGGGCAGGTAAAATGCTCAATATGACAATAGTTCTCAATGGCCAACAAAATAATTGGTGAATACACAACCCAGAGGTTAGAGCAGCAAGTTGGTGATAGGCTCCCTCAATATATGTGTGAAGAGTGTCACCCTTGAACATGACAAGGTTTTTGATGTCCACAGCTGTGTGTCAGACTATCACCCCTGAACTATATTGGTTATATGCAATGTAGACAATAGCTGAATGTCTGAACTAAGCAATGCCAAAGCTGCCTGGTAACTTTGACACATTAGAACTATACAGGAAAAGTCCAATGCTATACCTACACCCTGTCTTCTCCCCCACTCTTTATCTCACCCTCTCTCTCTAACCCCCTCCTCCCAACTGCCCCCCCATCTGCCCCCAATGCCTCCACCTCACCTCCTCCCATCTAGCCCCCACCTCCATGCAATTCATACTGCTGTAAACTGAAGAAAATCCCCGTCTGGGTGGGGGCATATTTTCTCAGACATTCCCCTACCATTCCCCCACTTCCCCAGGGGGTGGGGTGGGGGGTGGTGGGGTTGGGGGGTTTCAATTGACAAGTGCATTACTGCTACACTGAAAAATTCCATTTCTTTTCTGGTTTCACCTCACAATGATTTTGTACAAGTTAGATATTGAGATTTCAGATATATATACACGTCGTCACTATTACTGCTACACTGAAGGTTTCTAGGGAAAAATGCACATGAAATGTATGTTGCTAGGCAACATTTGGTGACATATTATAGCATTATCAACCCAAAACATCCTAACAGAGCTCAAAGAGAGATAAGACCTAAACCCCTTAGAGTTATCTGTACTATTGCTTGTTTTTGGTACTGTTGCTATGCAAAAATAACGAAATAAGCCTGTTGCTAGGCAACCATCAAACATAGAGAAAAGCCAATGATACCAGTGGATTCCCCATAG
Organism: Sthenelais limicola; assembly: GCA_942159475.1. Lineage (NCBI taxonomy): Eukaryota > Metazoa > Annelida > Polychaeta > Phyllodocida > Sigalionidae > Sthenelais > Sthenelais limicola. The sequence goes on along the minus strand of OW804102.1, from coordinate 60,925,623 downwards.
TTCCATTAGTGGGGGTAGGTGTCTTTAGAATTTTAATATCTCAAATATCTGCGAAGCTAGAGCCTGTTCCAAACATACTAGTCTGTTGCTAGGCAACACTTCCATTTTGGGGTCTGTAAAAAGTTTTATGGAATGGCCCTATAGCCAAAAATCTTCCCAAGGACCTTTTTTAACTTTCTGCCAAGTTTCATGCTTGTTTCATCAAACCCACAATTCTTTCACCTATCTGCAGTACTACTATAGTTACATCAGTTGAGGTCTGAAATTTCAGGACAATATATTACACATATTCTGTCGTTTTAAAGGTCCTCAGATGGAGTATATTTAGTTACTTTACTGGTTATTGCCCCGCAGAAATATTGCAAACTTTTCTTTTCAAAAATAAAAATATCAAACTTAAAATATGGAAATACTTATTAGAATATTGGACTGTTTACTATTATTGGAATCGGCTTGATTTCCTTTTTTCAGATATGATGATATCTCAAAATTTATATTTTGCGACTTATGACTCATTTTCCTAAAACGGGTCACATATGTGTTATATATCATGTATATCCTTGATGAAGCTTAAAGTTTTGTATTTTGGTTTTAAAGATTAAATAGATATATCCCAACAATTGAATAAGTAAATATCCTTTTGACTGGGCTCCATGAGACTACCATTGTAAACCACAATGGAACTGGAGTCAATAAAATTTATAAAAAAAACATATAAAGAAAAAGGTTGAGCCTCAATACCAGCAAGGTTCACCACATATAAAGGAAAACAACATTACCTGTGTTTAACCAGGTTAATTATAGCTGTGTTTCCTCCAGGGCAAACTTCACTCAACATTAGTAAGCAGTGATTTGGGGCGATAATTGACGCTACTAATAATAACAATAATAATAATAATATTAGTAACTGTGATGATGTCGCATTCCCCAGTCATGAGGGTTTTAATCAGTATATAGTATTACAGCAAGGTTTTCTACATATAAAGAAAAACAACTTTACCTGTGTTTAACAAGGTGAGGTATTGGTATAACTGTATTTCCTCCAGCACTAAAATTATATGAATGAGATGGATGAGTGACCACAGGCCTACACATGGGCTAATGGTGCAATAGTATGGTGGAACATTATACTCCACATGAAGCTGCTGTACAGTGTGTGTGCATAGGGGAAACACCATGATTGTCAATGTGGGTCAAGTCACCTGAAAATGTACAATTCACATTCACCAATTCCCTCAAATATGTCCAAAATTCTGTTCAACCTAACCAATAGAATGGAATGCCAAATATACTCAAATTTACCTAGTAACTGTCAAATTTAGCAGTATTTACTAAATGTGTAGGTACCTGGTCAAGTTACAAGACCTCGTCAGCCCATACCATCTTGACCCACTTGCGTGCCAGCTCGGCCCAGCCAAAAACCAAGTCGGCCCACACCCTCTGCCAGCTTGGCCCACCCTAAAAACCAAGTTGGCCCACACCCTCTGCCAGCTTGGCCCACCCTAAAAACCAAGTTGGCCCACACCCTCTGCCAGCTTGGCCCACCCTAAAAACCAAGTTGGCCCACACCCTCTGCCAGCTTGGCCCACCCTAAAAACCAAGACGGCCCACACCCTCTGCCAGCTTGGCCCACCCTAAAAACCAAGTCAGCCCACACCCTCTGCCAGCTTGGCCCACCCTAAAAACCAAGACGGCCCACACCCTCTGCCAGCTCGGCCCACCCTAAAAACCAAGTCAGCCCACACCCTCTGCCAGCTCGGCCCACCCTAAAAACCAAGACGGCCCACACCCTCTGCCAGCTCGGCCCACCCTAAAAACCAAGTCGGCCCACACCCTCTGCCAGCTTGGCCCACCCTAAAAACCAAGTCGGCCCACACCCTCTGCCAGTTTGGCCCACCCTAAAAACCAAGTCGGCCCACACCCTCTGCCAGCTTGGCCCACCCTAAAAACCAAGACGGCCCACACCCTCTGCCAGCTTGGCCCACCCTATAAACCAAGTCGGCCCACACCCTCTGCCAGCTTGGCCCACCCTAAAAACCAAGTCGGCCCACACACTCTGCCAGCTTGGCCCACCCTAAAAACCAAGACGGCCCACACCCTCTGCCAGCTTGGCCCACCCTATAAACCAAGTCAGCCCACACCCTCTGCCAGCTTGGCCCACGGCCAGGCTCCTCTACCCTTAGGACAACCAATTTTAGGGTTAGGTTTAGGGTTAGTTTTAGTATGGAATAGGGTTATAATAGTGTGCTTTTAGGCTATTTAGCTCATAAATTTTTAAATATTTATAATAAATATTTTTATTTCTTGGTTATATAAGTTCTGGGCCAAGTTGGTGTACCCCTTGGGGTGACTTGGCTCAACTCCCTGGGCCGACTTGTAAGGTTGACCCAATGCCAAGTCTACGGAAGCCCATCGCTGCCATCTCGCCTCTCGCCTCTCGCATCTCACTTTTTAAATCTCGCCTCTCGCATCTCGCCTCTTGCCTCTCGCCTCTCGCCTCTCACCTCTCGCATCTCGCTGGAGGGGAGTGGGTGACTGGATTGGGGAGACGGCGGTTTGTTAGATACTTTGGTATTGAATATTGATGTTGTTACGTCCCAAAGTAGACATATGTACAAATGATGACAATGACCCTCCCTCTCCTGCTCACCCTCCCTTTCCCTCTCACCCTCCCTCTCACCCTCCCTCTCCCTCTCACCCTCCCTCTCCCTCTCACCCTCCCTTTCCCTCTCACCCTCCCTCTCCCATCTCACACTCCCTCTCACCCTCCCTCTCCCTCTCACCCTCCCTCTCACCCTCCCTCTCCCTCTCACCCTCCCTCTCCCTCTCACCCTCCCTCTCCCTCTCACCCTCCCTCTCCCTCTCACCCTCCCTCTCCCTCTCACCCTCCCTCTCACCCTACCTCTCCTTCTCAGCCTACCTTTCCCTCTCACCCTCCCTCTCCCTCTCATCCTCCCTCTCCCTCTCTCCCTCCCTCTCCCTCTCTCTCTCTCTCCCTCTCACCCTCCCTCTCCCTCTCACCCTCCCTCTCCCTCTCACCCTCCCTCTCACCCTACCTCTCCTTCTCAGCCTACCTTTCCCTCTCACCCTCCCTCTCCCTCTCATCCTACCTCTCACCCTTCCTCTCCCTCTCACCCTCCCTCTCACCCTCCCTCTCCCTCTCACCCTACCTCTCACGCTACCTCTCCTTCTCAGCCTACCTTTCCCTCTCACACTCCCTCTCATCCTACCTCTCACCCTTCCTCTCCCTCTCGCCCTCCCTCTCGCCCTCCCTCTCACCCTCCCTCTCACCCTACCTCTCCTTCTCACCCTCATACCTAAAGTCAAGGAAGTCTGCCATTATAAGTTCAGTCTCATTGAAAAAATGGATCTACTATGTGGGAAACGGAAGCTAATGTTGCATGTTTGAAGGCGAGAGGCGAGAGGCGAGAGGCGAGAGGCGAGACATGAGAGGCGAGAGGCGAGACTTTCAAATGCGAGAGGCGAGAGGTGAGAGGTGAGAGGCGAGAATTCAAAAGTGAGAGGCGAGAGCCGAGAGGTGAGAGGCGAGAATCCAAAATGAGAGGCAAGAGGTGAGAGGCGAGAGGCGAGATGGCAGCGATGGGCTTCCGTAGACTTGGCATTGGGTCAACTTGTCTATAAACCAAGCATATGGCTATCAATTATCAATTGTACATATTCTGAAATTCTGAGATGGATGAGATGAGTAATCACAGGCCTACATGTGTGCTTATGGTGCAACAATATTAGTGCTGCAGCAAGGGGGGTAAAAAATGGGGGTCAGCTCGCATGAAATAATAACACCACCATATTATACCAAATTGAAGCTGAGACCCTCCCTGATTAAGATCTGACATTGAAATTTTGAGATTTGGTGTGACTTCGGAGATATATGCCTCTATTTGAGGTTACCTTGGAAACCAATATTTTGTGTAAACAATGATGATTTCTCAAAAGATGAAAATGCATATATAGGTAATTAGCTATCTAAAGGTGAAGAATTCTCATACATTCATGCAATTTTCTCAAAAGATACTATTTTGAACATTCTTTTAGGTGGATATAATCATGACTTGTGAAATGGAATGTTTTAGCGGCCATCTTGGATTTCAAATTCAATGCTTTTAGCACCACAAAATGAGTCAATCTTTTTCAACATTTTTGATTAAAACAAAGTTTCAAATCGGATTGTGTAGTTTTTTTTTATTGGAGATGAAATATAAGAAGTGTTCTTTCCTTATCAGGTTACTTTCTTATGAAGTTGAAAGTTTGGTAGTTCTCAGACAATTAAAAATGGGTGCTTCTTGACACAACAAATGGCTCTATAATTGTCCAAAAACAGCCACAGGCCTAAAAAGGGTATATTTGTCTTAAATATCAATATTTTCAGATATTTGTAAAAGTATTTGGTTAAATATAAGTAATAAATTATGAAACACATATTTATTTTTTCAGGACAGATACTTCTTTTGAAACTCTTCTAGATGCATATATATGAGTAATTTTCTAAATGGAATGTTTTGGCAGCCATCTTGGATTTCAATTAGAATGCCACAAACACCATGAAATGACTATGTGATATATTTATTTAAATGTGTATATAAATTGAATAAGGACCAATGAGGTTACAGCCTTTTCGCCAGGCCTTCTGCCCTTGTCATTGTTTATCAACGCTCTAAGCTTATTGGCTAGGCTACTTTTCTTGTGAATCGACCAGCGATATATCTGGCAGTGTGCCCAGCAGCTCGGAGTTGGAAGGTGTTCGAGAACTTTGTACGTTGGACGGTGGAAAAAATTTTTTTCTGTTGGTTCTTTGCTCGGCAAAGTAAGGAAAAAAATATTAAAGTACATGCCTCGCATGATAAATTGTAACGGCTGCGGCCTTCGTCACCGGGAACCGAGCTGCTTGAGGTTAAATATTTCACACTCACCTACAATGGCTGCCAGCAGTTCGGTAATGGCCTTGTCTTCGGAGATGGTATTTATGTACAGCGATATCACGAAGGAGGACGATATTCCTAAACGGGGAACAAAGGAATATGATGCCTTGCTCAAGTCTATCATTGAAAAACAGAAAGCTGAGGAAGCTTCTAAAGAAACCACTACTAAGCTGGAGGGCGAGGTGCGAGACCTAGCACGCCGTATTTCCTTCGTTTCTCTACGGCAGATGGGCACCGGCAGTCCCGACCATTCAATGTTGGTTTCTCCTAGTCACTCGGCGAATGTCTTGGATGGATATGAGGATGATATGAGTAAGCTCAGACCTGAATTTTATTGTGTTTCCACTCGCTCGCATGAACATTTGTCTATTACCGAACTTTTGTATGGCTGTTCCAAGGTAGCCCAGCATTTGGGCCGTCATGGAATCAGTACTGCTGGCTATATCGACCATCTTGCCTATGTTGCTTATAAGGCCTCCACGTCGCATTTTATCAAGACTGGCTTAATCATGTACGAACGCACTGTCACTAATAGAGTCATTGAGGGTTTGGTTCCGGATTGGTCTTCTCTGGACCTGGAGGCGAATTCGCTGTATTTGGGCATTGAATATCAATTTGTGAATCTTCCATTTTCCTATAGTGATGGCAAACACCGACAGCATGTTTCTCCACGAAGCTTGGACGCCGCCATCTTGAATTCAGGTGTCAGGCCGACATACCCTTATAATATCTTGTATGACTTCGCCAAATGGCCGGCAGACGTTTGCTGGAGATGGAATATGCCTTCAAAAGGAAAAGGTTGTCGTCTACCATGTTCCAGGAAACATATATGTGGCGTGTGTGGAGCGAATCATCGCGGAGAGGATTTTCATGGCCCTGACGCGAATGAGGGTGGTGGGACCTCACCGGATGCATAGAGCCAAGATGATTTTGAAATCTTCTCTCTCTCTCTTACGAATCGAATTTTCAATGGAGTTCATCTATATTCTTAACAATTATTTTGATATAAACACCATTTAAAATGTAGTTCTATGGTTATCTTGGGCAAGAAATCTCAAGGAACATGTGTTCTTTTTATTTTTTTTGTTTCCTTATTATTTGGAATGTTTTGGTAAATCAAAATGAATGTCATTAAACACAATAAATAACCACAACATTGTCAAAAATTGCTAATGACTTTGTATTTGTGTATTTTTTCCTCAAATATCAAGATTTTTACAAACAATTATATAATTATAAGAAATAGATAAATATAAGTGAGGAATTTGAGAAACACACATCAAACTCTCATAGCAGATACTATTTTTGTATTCTCTTCTGCATATAATATGTGTGATATTTGAAATGGAATGTTTTGGTCGCCATCTTGGATTTCAAAATCAAAACCACCTAAATCATAAAGGGCCAAATATCAATAGCTTCACACATTTATATAAATAGATTTTGCTAGTCAGAAATTATCATATACACCTCAAATTGTCAGAAGACAATTTTTTAATTTCTTCTAGGCACATATATATAATTATGTGATGTTCTAAATGGAATGTTTTGGTGGCCATCTTGTATTTCACTATATAAATCCCATTAACATAATTAAGTGACTATATCCACATCAATTTTCTTGGTAGAAACACCATTAAAGCAACAAACGTAATTGTATGTTTATCTGGTCTCATGTAATTGATAGAATACATTGTTATTGACTATTACTTTGGATTATTTTTCATGTTTGACCATTCAAACTAGTTGCTGTTGCCATCTTTGATTCACAATATACAAAATTTAAGAACAACATGTCTTAGGAACAAAATGTGACTGGTGCCAGGAACAGGATATAAACACCCACACCAATATTGTGACATTCAACTCATATATGTGCCTTTCCTGCCAAATGGGCCTGGTCTGTCACCCAGGCCTAGCCTGTCACATCACCCTTTGTCCCAATACCTAGGTCTAGGGAGTCCCACCTTCTGTAATAATCTCTCTCTCTGGTATTGCCCATTCTGTTTGTTATATATTTGGGATTCTCTCCTCCTATATGGCTCTAGATGTTGCATTGGTCACACCCATTGTCCCTGGATACATACCTGGAATCCTCTGAGGGTAGTTGTAAAACATTGCCTCCCTGTTATCAGTTGCACCACATTTATCAAGGGGTTCTACTGCAATTTTCTTGCCTTCTGCAACATGACTTCATATTTTGTGGGTGGTCTGGTTGCCTGTTCCAGATCTTTAAATATTCTGTCATGGCCATTTCTTGCTTAATATTGGACACATATCCCACACCCCTGCACATAAAAAACAACTTCTTTTTGAAGCAGACCCTGCCAAAAGATGATAATATCTTTGTCCTAATCAGCAACAGACTCATTATGCCCTTGCAATCTAAATAGTCCTTTACCAAGTCTATGTCCAACGCTTGGACATTATCCAAAACCGGTCTTCAAAGATCTCAAAGGTCACATCATTATACTTTGCCATGATTTGCTCATAGAAGTATCTAGCTGTTCTCACTAAATATTTCCTTTTACCTTAAAGAAGCAACTTGGAATATGGATTAAGAGATCTTGCAAGCTTTTTATATTCCTCCAGGAATTTCCATAGATCTACAGGCAGGTGGGATAGAAAAGATCTTTGGGGGCAATATGAATATTCAGTACCATACTATTTGTGGTTGCAACTAGTTGGTTCTGTTCGTGGTGGGTGAACAGAGACTGAATCTATTCTTTTGTCTTGTGCCTCATACAATTAATTTCTTCAGTTGTTTTGGTGGGAGTTGTACTTTTGTTGCAATGGTTGTTTTGGGAACCTGTGTTGCTGGGGGCTTTGCTCGCCCTGTTGTTGCTGATGTTGCTGAGCCTACAACACTTCTTGTCACGTGTGTGCCTTATTCATATCTGTGACCATATTAGTGCATTCCAGCAATCTCACCACCTGTGTTTGGAATTTTAAGTCAAATGACTCCTGGCCTCACTTACTTGACTGTTTGTATCTGTCAGTCCATCAGAGAAATCACCAATAATGCTAGCTCTATCATTTATCTCTCTTTAATCAAGGAGAACAGGGCTATAGGGCATTGCAAAAGTTGGTGGCATTGCAAACTTGGGCTTGGAGTTCTCCACCAGTCTTGATGTATGAAAATATAGAATACTAGCAAAGTCCCATCCTTTGAAAGGTTAAGAGGTAGGCTCTCTATGGAAGTTTTGGCCAAGAATTGGTAGGAACTGTTGGGTAGAAATCTCGCACACTACTCTCTCTCCCTCCCTCTCCCTTTCTTCCTTCACAGGCTATAAATACCTCCCCCTCTCTCTCACCTCCCCACCCTTCCCTTTCCATCCCTCCACCTCTCCCTCTCCCTTCCTGACTTCTCTCTCCCTCTCATCCCCCTCTATCCCCTTCTCCCTTCAGTCTTTTCTTCTCTCTTCCCTCCCCTCTCAATCCCCTCTTGAATTTCTCTCCCCTCTCCTTTCCCTCTGTCCCTCATACCCTCTCTCATCTTGCTCCACCACTCTGATTCCCATCCTCTCCTGCCCCTCGTCTTTTTTCCCCCTCTGCTGTCTCTCACTCCCAACCTCTCTCCCTTCTTCTCTCTCCCACCTTCACTTTCTCCTCCACTTCTCTCTACCCCTATCTCTCTTTTTCCCCCTCCGAACCCACACTCACCTTTCCCAACCACTCTGCTTCCCTTTCCCTCTCATCCCCTTCTGCTCTCTCTGCATTGCAATGGACATGAAGGCACAACATCAATGTTCTCTTATTATTTCCCAACAGGGCTTTCCAAGGCTATAGAGTGTGAAGATTAAAATGGGCTTCAAAATCACATTTTCACCCCAGATACCTTCCCAAATCACATATATTCCGGTGGAAAAATATCTCCACCAATAAGTTATATAGATCTAAAGGGCTATTGTAGATGTAGACCAAGGGATTGCTAGTGTGTCAATGAGTGTTTAATAGAACATAGGCTTGGGTGCTCCTGGTACTGGTACATACATATTAATGAGCATGACACCTCAATGGCAGCTATGGAGAGGCTATAGGCCTGTCGTGAGTGGGCAGTGGCGGCACCATCAGTGATAAAGCCTACTAAACAGGAGGACGTCCCATCAGGGTTATAGCCTTGCGGGAATGTAGCTATATGGGCTACTAAGATGAAAAGTACATGAAATATTTGTTTTAAATAGCTGGAAGCTCTCAGACATATAAACCTGATAAAATGATAGTGTCATTTGTTGAGTGTTGATTTGTATTCCCAGGAACACATACGACTGAGAAGGAGACATTTTTTCCAATTTACAAGGTCTCCTAGCAGGCGAATCAGAACCATTTGTATTTTTTTACATTCCTCGAAGCTGGATTCAATGACAACAAAATCATCCAGATAATTTATAACTCTGAAATAACCACAACGGTTCATGGCCTGGATGACAAAGTCACTCGGAGCAGAATGTATGAAGGGGGCCGATCTGAGGCCAAAACACAGATGGGTATCTTGACAGAAGGTATCATCCCAGCTAATGCCTTGCAGATCCCATTGAGAAGGGGTTATGGAAACAGATCGATGAGCTGATTTTAAATTGACCGTCGCCAGGTAATCCCCTGGATGTAGAATCTCACACACATCATCAACAGTATTGAAACTAAAAGGTTAAGCTGTTTGAAGCATGAAGTTGTTGATGGAATCATTTGGAGGTTGGCTGCAATCTGTTATAGGATGGAAACTACCATGCTTTTTTGGCGATGGCACCCAACGAATGGATGCAGCAAGGCTTGGGGGACACAACTAGAAACTTCCCATCATTAAATTCCTCATTGATAAGCTGGTTCGGATAACACTGAAGAGAAGTTCCAACAGTGATAGATCGGCACGGTAGATGCCGCATCCACAATATATAATCCATTTTAAACTCCATCATACAAGAAGTCACAGAAATAAATGTCAGGCTCAGCACATAACTCATTATGCCAGGCTCCTAACTTCAACTGGGAAGGCAAGCCACCAGCATGAAGGGAATCATATATACAGTCATGTAGGGACCAACATTTGTAAGGGTTGACGATGAATGGATCCTGGGAAGAAAAACCTGGATAGTCCGGGGTGGTGCGCTTATGGGCATATAATATAATATATTATATATACATATAATCATCCAATTCTGCATGAAAAGGGGGTAGAGAACTGGATAATTTCGGCAGAGTATCACATTTAGACGATTGCAACGTCCCCATCTTGACCGGAAGTCAGAAATCCCCATCTTGACCGGAAGTCACAGAGGGGACAAGAGTTCATGTGTTAATTGGTGACTCGTTTTTTTCCCCTTGAACCTACAATTCAGCAACCACGAGTATTAAAACTATAGCAGACATCTGGTTGCCAGTTGCCGGTCCTAGTCACATGCAATTTGTACAACATATGTAGCGGTCATGTGAGAGAGAGGCGTGGTCCTTCCCACGCTATATGCCCATAATATCTCATAGGCAAACATATTACTTGCATAAATTTGATAATTTTCCACACTATACTAGCCATCATTCTTCCCCTCTTTATATAGCAGAAAATTGCATAACCCACTAGCACAATAAGGCATGCAATCAATGTCACCAATTCCTGAACAATTGTGACCACTGGATATCCATATATTCAATTCAATTCAATTCACAGATTCTTTTATTGATGATGTTATTTCAGTTACAGGTTGTTCGTCGTCTGGTTAAATACAGAATATTTAGCCAGTTCTTCCGGCGAATGCCTAATATTGCCAGAACAGTCCGATTATTATTGCCAAAATAGTTGCACCTTAACCCATTCAGGGCGTGGAATGCATTCCCATGAGTGGGGTGTGGCATGCATTTATGCATTTCCATGCTAGGGGCAAGGCTTGCATTAAGGCATTACCACCCATAGGGTGTGGCTTGCATTAATGCATTACCGTCCATAGGGTGTGGCTTGCAGTGGTTTGTTGCAGAGATACCACCCAGGAAAATATGACCTTTTCTAACCTAATTGTAAGAAGCCTCACTATTGGTTGACATTATGCTTGCTCATGACGTCATACCCAGTCTAGAACGTCATTGATTAGCCAATCAGCTTTTCTCTTGTCTAGCACTTTGGTATAAAAAATCATGAGCTTCTTAACAAAAGATTGGCAGATATGGGCAGATTTAAATTATAAAGAAAAAGATTATAAGAACATAATACATTGCATCTATCACCAGCATTGAAAAAATATGGTATCTTAAATCCTATGAGAGATGTCAATACATTTCTCATTTGGGGAAATCCAACAAGCCCTTTTCATGTTGTTTCTATCAAAAATATCTTATATCTTATACGGTCATTGGAATGGAATCCAATATGGCCACTAAAACATTCCATTTAGAACATTAGCCTTGAAATATATCTATCTACCCAGGCAAACATAGGAAAGAGTCATTTTTAAAAATTTAATGTGTGTATGATAACCCATCTCTGGCTTTCATTTTGCCAAATACTTTTCTTACCTGTGAAAATCACGATTTCAAATTACTAATTTAAAAGCTTTTGCTGTTTCTGAAAATGATATGGCCATTTATCTGTTTAACTCATATTTTGAATTATCAAATGTTAAGGAAAATTAGAAGTAAACGTAATTGGCAATAAAGATAATTATCTTCCATTACAATTTTACCAGATATCATACAATCACATTTTAAACAGTGTTTCTACCAGAAAAATTGATGAAAATATAGTCATTTGATGATGTCAGTGGCATTAATATTGAAATCCAAGATGGCCGTCAAACATTCCATTTAGAACATATCACGCATATATATATATATGTATAAGCACTTAGAAGAGTATAAAAAATAATATCTGGTCTGGAAATTCGATGTGTGTAAGACCATTCCTCACAAATATTGAGCCATTTTTTAATAAAATTATGGGTTAAAATCTCGAGAATTGAAGAAAATACACAAATTTTAAACATGTACCTATGTTCAACAATGCTGCGGTTATTTGCTGTGTTGAATGACATCCATTTTGAATTACAAAACATTCCAAATAATTAAGAGTAAAAAAAGAGATTCCTTATTGGGGTTTCTCAACCATAATAACCATAGAACCACATTTTAAATGGTGCTTATAACCCTAAAATTAGAATATTTTGGGTAAGAATATAGTCATTTTATGATTCTAGTGGCATTGACACTGAAATCCAAGATGGCCGCCAAAACGTTCCATTTAGGAAATTACGCATATATACATATGCATCTAGAAAGGTTTCAAAAGAGGTATCTGGTCTGAAAAATAAATATGTGTATGATAATCTATTACTTATATTTAACCAAATGCATTCACATACATCTGAAAATATTGATTTATAATTTGATACAAATATGTACCCTTTTGAGGTCTGTGGCTGTTTTTCGACGTTTATATACCTATTTGCTACATTACAAAGCATCCATTTTGAATTGTCAGACAGCTACCAAACTTTCAATATTATGAAAAACAAACATAGTAAAGAGAAAACACTTCTTATATTTAATCTCCAGTGCCAGACAACCACACAATCAAATTTGAAACTTTGTTTTCATCTAAAATACTAAAAAAGGTGTAGCCATTTTGTGTTGCTAAAAGCATTGAATTTGAAATCCAAGATGGCCGCTAAAACATTCCATTTCAAAAGTCATGGATACATCTATCTAAGAGAACATTCAAAATAGTACCTTTTCAGAAAATTACATGAGTCTATAACAATTATTCACCTTTATTTAGTTAATTACATATATATGCATTTTCATCTTTTGAGAAATCATCATTGTTTAAAAAGAATGTTGGTTTCCAAGGTATTTCTCAAATATCAGCAGATATCTCCAAAGTCACACCAAATCACCAAATTTCAATGTCAGATCTTAATCGGGGAGGGTCTCAGCTTTAATTTGGTATAATATGGTGGTGTTATTATTTCATGCGAGCTAACTCCTAAAATAGTGGCTTTTTGAGCCCATATCTGCTCTACTATATGGTGGAACGTTGTACTCCAAACCAACATATCAAATTAGTCATCTTTTGTGTTTGGATCAGATCGTCAGAAAATGCATCATTTCGCCTTCACCAATTCTCTCAAATACCCAAAATTTAAGTAAAAAAGGAGCTTCAAAATATAGTTTAACATAGCAGAACATGTACTTATAGCCTATTCTAAAACAACACAATGCTAAATGTATTCAGATATACCTGGTATTAATCATTTCTCAGCATAATTTTGCAGAAATTACTAAATGTGTATAGCTGCCACTTGTGCATTTTCAGATGATCTAACCAATTTGGAGAAATCCAGGAGAAAAATGCACCAGAAAGTGAAATTGGCCAGATCCTGCACTTTGTATGTCTTAGCTTCCACTTTGGCATAGAGCAGAACGGCTGAACAATCTCAGGTTAAACTAAAATGAATTGAACATTAGGATCCGATTTTCAGAAAATGTACAATTGGCAGCTGTACACATTTAGTAAATTCTGCTTAATTAGGCTGCAATTTGGTCAATACTAAGTCAGTTAGAGTATATTTTGGCATTGCATTGATTCTAGTAATGTATTTGGTTAGGTTAAACTGTATTTTGAACATTATTGTCTATGTTGAAAATTGTCTATGTTGTAAAAATTGTTGTGCTGTACTGCTCGATTCTCTTAGACTAACTACCATTATTGGTCTTCTCATTTGTATCCTCCTAAGTCAATTAGTTATTTAGTTATATTAGTTCTCTACCTATTCAAAATTCGGGTAACAGCCGGGAGAAATGATGCCTTGTAGCATCATATAGGTATGTCGACCTATTGTCTTATTTAACTACTTCATTCAACTGTACCCCTCTGTACCTTTGTTTCAAGACAATAAACAACTTATTATCTTATCTTATCTTATCTTATTTTTATCTGAAATATAGATTATTTGAGTCGACTGGGGAAGTGTACACTTTCTGAAAATCTGACCCATTAAGAAGCAAGACAGCAGGGGTATTGCACACAGTTGAGTTTGACCAGTTAATCAGGAAATATTGAGTTCAGAGTACTAAGATAACAGTATATATGTGATGTGTTTCAAGCAAATAAGTCACAAGTCACAAAAATGATATTTCTCAAAGTGATTTATTCATAAGATCTCTTTATTTGTTCTGACCTTTACAGGGTTTAGCACTCATAGTCATATAAATCCATGTAGCAAATTTCAGGACACTGTATAAATTTAGTCCCCGTTGGTTGGTCTGACGGGGACAGTTAGAAAGGCATAGAGTGGCCATTGCACCACCGCTGGCCACTCTATAGCGGAACACGACACAGTGATGGGACTCTATGCCTCAAACTACTTATGATTTGGCCAGCTAACTCGCAGCTACCAGGTTGCATGTGTCTAGGGACTTAAATGATAATCCTAGTGTTGTTTTCATGTCCCCATGGGGTCTTCATCACAGGGTACCAAAGATTGCTTTCTTGATTTTGTCCGCCCTATGAAAATAGGGGGACCGAGGGACCCAAAAGCCCGGTTGCATTTCTTGACATGGGTGGAGACGCGAAAGAAATGGCGGAAAACCGGGTCCTCTGGGTGCGACCTCGTGCTACCTACATTCCGCATGTGTCTAGGGACTTACAACACTGGGATTATCACAAGTGTTGGGCCTATGTCCGCTATATGCAGCCAGATACATAATTAATCTTACCAGCTCAAGTAACATGGAGCGAATCATTCCAATTACCCAAATAAAGAGTTAGAAGAGGGTAAATGCAGAGGTGTTGGTCTGCCTGCTGTTGGATGTATACAGAGAGTGACACTACAAAACTTTACCCCTTCCTGCAATCTAATTTCCGAAACGCAGAATGCAAATGTTAGTGAAAAATTAAGGGTTGTAGAATTTTGTAATGGCTGGGAAAGGTATATTAATGTACTACAGTGATAGTAGCAGCCCTACCATGGGGACTAAAGCATGTACATTTCACCTTCATCTATCCTTTCAAATAACCCACATTTAAGACAAAAGTAATCTTTGCTGTTTAACATAACAGAATTCTTACTTTAAATCAATGTGGTACCAAATATATACAGCTTAACTAAAGTTAAGAATAATAAGTTTTATATTTCACTGAATATTATGTATGCAATATTCTAAGCGACTGAAACCAACAAGTTAGTCAACAGATTTATTGGACACGTTTTCAATCATGAATATATAATATACTCAGATATAACTTGTCTTCTTCATTTTCCAGCCTAATTGAGCAGAATTTCATGTGTAAAACTCCCAAGTGTACATTTTCTAAAAATCTGACCCAATTATCTCAAGGGCCTTGTCAACTAAACTAATTCTCATGCAATTCTCACATAATTTAGTGCAAAAGAGTCCTCTGTGGTGCACAATCACATGAGAATCGGCTTGGTGGACTAGGGCCTTTGGTCTATTAGAGAGAGATGACAGAGAGAGAACATCCATTGTGGTAGAACTATTTCATGCGTATTTCGCTGCATTTTGGTCTCCATAATCCTTCCCCAAATGCACAATGGTGTAGACAACACAATTGTGATCTGTTTTTAGGAAAATGACTCATTTTCTTATGACACATCAACATTTTCATTCACATGGAGCAATATGTGCTGTGTTTTAGGAAAATGAGTCATAAGTCGCAAAAAAAGATTTTGAGATATCATTATATTTGAATAGAGGAGATCAAGCCGATTCCAATGATAGTAAACAGACTTATAATCTAATAAGTATTTCTAGGTTTTAAGTTTGATATTTTCGTTTTGGAAAAAAAAGTTTCCAATATTCCTGGGGGTCAATACAGTAACTGTAAAGTAACTAAATGTAGTCCATATGAGGACCTTTAAAACAAAAGATTATATTCCATAGATTGTCCTGAAATTCGAGAGATAGATTGATATAACCATGAGTTATCAACCCTTAACAAATTAGAACATTCCCATAATGTGATCTTGTGGAAAAAACACTTTAAAAAATATCAATTTTGCGACTTATGACTCATTTTCCTGAAACACATCACATATAATTATTAGATAATTTCTTTGCGAGTTTCTACAAACCGCTAACCTAACGACTCTTTTTATTGTTATATCAACCTTAGTAATAGACTTGTTGATGGAGAATGTTAAATAGGTTCTATAAAAATAAATAGAAATTAATGAAAATAAAAGGAAATAAATAGAAATGAATGGTAATAAATGAAAATAAATGGAAATAAATGGAAATAAAAAGGAAATAAAAGGAAATTATTGGTAATGAATGGAGATAAATGGAAATGAATGGTAATAAATGGAAATAAATGGAAATAAAAAGGAAATAAATGGAAATTATTGGTAATGAATGGAGATAAATGGAAATAGATAGAAATAATGTATAATTCAATTGATGCAATTCTTGCCCACAACCTGCAGGGGTCAAATTCAGCATAAAATGTACATAGATAAGATCCACTGGTGTAGTAAATAAATTGATTATTACTTATCTACAAATGTCCTAATGTAGTGGTAATGGTTGCTTCTTCTACGAAGCACCAGGTGGAGCTACCACTGTGGGCTTATTTCTCTATATATTTATTGAGTCTAGAAGTCACGCGCACTTCTACCTCTTATATTCTCTGTATGTATGTATGTATGTAAATGTTTTCATTTTCGGAAGCTTACACTTTTCAATAACATATCAAATTTTGACATTGAAAAAGGGGGTGGGTCTCCTCTATGAAACCATAGATCTTCCTGAGAGCCCCTTTTGGAGAAAATGGAGTTACGTTATTAAATAGATACAGTAGTATTTGATAGATAGATAGGTCGATACAGCGACTACATTAATGTGATAAACTAATATGGCAGTAATAACAACACAGATTAGACAATACAATAAACAATAAATTGGGCAAGCTAGTGCCATGAAGCAAGATCAGATATGAATGCTCCTTCATGTGTGTGTTAAGTCCACCACTTAATCAAGTGGATTATTATAGGGTTTCGTCTGCAGTCCTGGGTCAAAATTTGTGGGTAATTTACTGTTCTAGTTCTAGATTTAGTTTCTAGGTAGCTTGCCCACCTAATCGTATTTAACCAAGACCATAGACATGTTTCATGTGAACGTATGGGGATCATGTATCTTGCAGCATTATACAGTATTACCAGTTTAACCATAATGTAAAAGGAACTGTGGCCTTAGTGCCTGCGTTATTGTGTATGATACCAAATCTTTTCAACATTTGTATTTCCTTGTATGTACTTTGTGGTACCGTGTACCTGGATTGGTGTACTGGTCCGAGAACCAACTTCGGACAGGATCTACAGTAATCGGATAATACTTGCCTCCTACTTGCCTTGTTGAGTTGAATAAAACAGAGAACAGTTGAGAAAACACTATTTGATTTTTATTCTATGCTAAGTGACCTGCGTTGTAGTAAAGAACACTACACTAATACATTTTAGAAGGAAAACTAATTTTCTTGAATTATTAAAATTTAGGGGATTTATAATTTAGGGGATTTTGTTGAAGTGTTATCAAATAGTCACCAAACAAGTACTAAGTTAACTAATTATCAAGTTATGCACCGATTTGATCAACTATTAACATATTTAACTTTGTAATCAGTGTCAACTTAATTCATATACTTGGCGTTTCCACTGGCAACGATTTTCTCAGCCACAATCATTTGTGCCTGATGTCAACTTATAGTTATACAATAGTTTGATTCTTGAAGAGGGAAACAGTGTGCAAAGCAATAGCCAGGGCTGTAAAAAAAATGGTTGAGAAAAAATTGTCGTTAAAAAAGTTGTTGTTAAAAAGAAATGGTTGGTCGTTCAAAAAAGTTTGTCGTAAAAAAAAAGTTTGTCGTAAAAAGTTGGTTGAAAAAAAGTTGGTCAAAAAAAAATTGTCAATAAAAAATAGTTGGTCGGGAAAAAAATTGTCGTTAAAAAATAGTTGGTCGTAAAAAAAAGTTGGTCGTAAAAAAAAAAGTTGGTCGTAAGTTGCTGTATAAAAAAGTAGTAAGCTAGGCTAGGCTAAATAGTTGGTAACTTACTTGGAGAAGCATCTAACTAACAGCCAATCAACTCCCTTGGCTAAACCTAGAAAGGCTGTCAATCAGCCTTCAATAAGGTCTAGGTGTGAAATCTATGACTGATTGAATCAGTGAAGTGTGAAATATAGGACCTGATCGAAAGGATTAGATAAGGCATCCGTAAACACCTCACAGACAGCTAAAGAATATTATCAGATGTAGATCCAGTATCAGTGATTGGCACATTTCATAGTGGCTCATATGTTTTCTCAGCTATAAATAGCTGAGAAAACAACAAAAAAGGATAAATATTACAGAATATTCCCACTAGTCATTACCAGAAACAAAGGTTTATTTCTTGGCCTAAGGGACCTGACCTTCAATATCGACCTTCAATATCGACCTCATGCAGTGAGTTTATGGCACAAGACCAAACTCCACTTGGCACTGTGTGTGTGTGGGTCAGATTTTCAGAAAATGTACAATTGGCAGTTATACACATTTAGGAAATTCTGCTAAATTGGGCTGAAAAATGAAGAATACCGGGTATATCTCATGATATCTGGGTATATTTGATGTTGCATTGATTTATCAGTTCTGTTATGTCAAACTGCATTTTGAAACTTATTTTTGTCTTAAATGTGGGTTATTTGAGAGGATTGGTGAAGGTGTATTGTACATTTTCTGAAAATCTGACCCATATATTACAGCTACATTCTCACCTTTTACCCCTAGACACTTGATAGTTGTAACTATACAATGATTCTCCACTTGGGATCGTATGGATCTTTATGGCTAATAGCTAATTGTGATCGTTCTTTAGAATTGATCAAACTCTACTTAGCACTTATTGGACGAGTTGCCGCATGGTGCGGTGCGTAAATCTGACGAGATCAGAGATTGAGTCCTTTATTTACGCGTCCGTGAGGCAACGAGTCCTATAAGTTGATTATTATACATGCCTAGATTTGCATGTAAAACGTGCTTAATTAAAAAGATGATAACATAATTTGCCATAATATCTGGTTTTCGTATAAGAGGAATGTAACTAGAAACAGTTGGAACATGGAGGAAGAAAGCACTCGCACCTGCAAACTTGCGTCGGCAAACTTGCGCCACCCACCAAAATTTGCATTGGCATGACAACGCACTGGTAATGTACTAGTCCAATACCGCATTACAAGTAATGAGCGGCTGTCAGGACCTCGGTAGTGATTTGATTTGATTTTGTAAATATCTTATTCAGGACAAATAAAAATGTTTATACATCGAGCATAAATATTCTCAGAATAGCCTGATTTTATGGTTACAAATTTGTCATTATTTCTAACATGATGTTTACATATACTTATTTTCCTCATTACTAATCATGTTTTATACAAATTATACAATAAGTCAGTAAAAAGTGAAACAAACCAATATAATATACCTATATATTGTATATATTCAGTATATATTCAGCCTGCGAAATTAAAAAAAACCCTCCACCCACGCCGTGGTAGTGAATGCGTGTATAATAATAATTGTTATGAGTAGTCCCAGGAAAGCATTTTTGATGATATTATTATAACACTTTATTTTCAACACCATGGCGACGTCTGAAAAGATCCATGCTGGATATGTTACATCTATTATTATAACTTAGGTCTATATTTGAGATATTGTAGATCTTGGAGTGCTATTGTAGATATATAGTAAGTTTTTTTTCTCATTGATGTAACTTAAATATGATATTTGCCCAAAATGAATGAAATACAAAAAAATTAAAAAGTTAACAAACGGCTGCCCCTGAGCGATACTAACATTATGGTAAGATTTTCAGAAAATGTACAATTGGCAGCTATAGGGGCCTACACACATTTAGTAAATGCTGCTATATTAGGCTCCAATTTGGTCAATACTAGGTAAATTCGAGTATACTCGGCATTGTCTTGATTCTAGCAATCTATTTGGCTAGGTTGAATTGTATTTTGAACTTTATTTTCATCTGAAATTTAGGTTTTCTGAGAAGATTGGCGAAGTTGAATTGTACATTTTCTGAAAATCTGACCCACATGTGGACTCTTATGATGACATTTGGGTCAAATGAACTTGGTTGGAAAAGAGTGCAACACAAAGTAGAACATCGTTATTTGCTGAGTGACGTAATATGGCATCTCATGTAGTGCCAGGTAAAGGCCTTGACCCCGACCTTGCACTGACCTTGGCACTACCTACCAGCGCCTCACTCTAATTTCAATGTCTCAAAAAACAGATTTGAAATATTTGAAAAGATGAGATTTAAGGCTGACGCACACATGGCCGATTTGGTCCCCGATTGCCCCACAATTTGGGTCTCCTGATGAATCTTAGGATTTCATTTCAAATCCTGGTTTATGTTTTGTGAAATAACATAAACCATGGTTTGAAATGAAATCTTAGGATTCACGAGGAGACCCAAATCGTGGGGCTATAGGGAGCCAAATCGTGAGGCTATAGGGAGCCAAATCGTGGGGCTATAGGGAGCCAAATCGTGGGGCTATAGGGAGCCAAATCGTGGGGCTATAGGGAGCCAAATCGTGGGGCTATAGGGAGCCAAATCGTGGGGCTATAGGGAGCCAAATCGTAGAGCTATAGGGAGCCAAATCGTGGGGTTATAGGGAGCCAAATCAGCCATGTGTGCGTCAGCCTTAACCCATTCAGGCCCTGTATTGCGTAAAGGCATTCCAATGCCAAGTAATGCCAGAAGTGGCTCCCTGTAGCAAAGGATGAGTAATACCAAAATACATCATGATAACAACATGACTTTGCGGTGGCGCCGTTGTGGGCTCATCCAGAACTGACATAATGCTATTAAAGCTGTATTCTCAGCTATTATGATCAATGAAATTTTACCAAATCTATTCATATTATGACTTATATGACCGGATTTATCAATATTCTGCTGCTGTTATATGTTTATACAAGAGTTACTCATATTATGACTTATAGGACTGGATTTATCAATATTCTGCTGCTGTTATATGTTCATACAAGAGTTACTCATATTATGACTTATAGGACCGGATTCATCAATATTCTGCTGCTGTTATATGTTTATACAAGAGTTACTCATATTATGACTTATAGGACCGGATTTATCAATACTCTGCTGCTGTTATATGTTTATACAAGAGTTACTCATATTATGACTTATAGGACTGGATTTATCGATATTTTACTGTTGTTATATGTTTATACAAGAGTTACTCATATTATGACTTATAGGACTGGATTTATCAATATTTTACTGTTGTTATATGTTTATACAAGAGTTACTCATATTATGACTTAAAACGTTTGGACCTGGCAAACTAGAGTTAGGCAGCTTACGCTTAGACTGTAACTTGTTAAAACAAATATGTATTAAACAGACATAGAACATAGAAAATTAAACTTTTGTTACTCCCACACTGTTTGAAGAATTGAAACAGAAATCTATTAAATCTGATTATCTTTCACTAAATGTAATGTCCGTTTTGGAAGATGCTAGAATTATGATGGTTAATATGATTTTCATTTTGAACAACAATTCTAATTAAACAAGCGAGGGCGATTATGCATGTTAGCTAAATTATTACAAGTCACCAAAAAACAATGATAATGTCGATTGCGATTTACAACAGGAATTTATAATGGTGGTGAATAAATGAATCAGGGGTGAGGTAAATTAAAATTACAATAAGGAAGACAAATAAAAATGTTTCAGACATACTTGGCTACAGGATGAAATGCCTATAAAAGCACCAACTCCTACAGAATTGTCATAATATTTATTTGTAAAAATTGTTGTTTTTAACTACCTAAATAATGCTGGAGGTATTTATTTCCATAATTATTTATTCAGGAAAATGAATGTTGGGGAGCCCACTATTTATTCAATCAATTTTCATATGACCATTGTGCAATTTAAATCATTATTTATTTTTTAATGAATTTTATTGAAGCCATTTTTATGCAATGATAATCTCATGGGAGTCCAAGCAAAATCATACTGAAACAAGTAGACTTGGAATAATTTGCTGTCGTTTTTAACATAGAATTTAACATAGAATAGATACTTTTAACTGCGAATCACGATCGTGGTACAGATTTACATATAGATATATATATACATGATAAACATTGTTTAAAATAAATACAAATTGTTTAAAAATAAAAGTGCCTGACTGAATGGTCAGATCTATAGCCTGTAGATGTAATAATGACGTGAGGGCGTTGTGTCGCTAGGGGGCGTTGTGTCGCTAGGGGGCGTTGTCTCCAGTCCGTGCTTCACTAGCTGCAGTATTACCTGCACTCGAACACACCTGTGCAATCAACCAGCAATTGGCTCGAGTCACCAGAAAATGTACAATTTACCTTCATCAATCCTCTCAAATACGTCGAATTTCAAATGAAAATAAAGTTCAGAATACAATTTAACCTAACCAAACAGATTGCTAGAATCAATGCAATGCCGAATATACACAAATTTACCTAGTATTGACCAAATTGTAGTCGCATTTAGCAGAATTTACTAAATGTTTAGAGCGGCCAATGGTACATTTTCTGAAAATCTGACCCATAGAGGGAGAGCATGTTGGTTATGTGGTATCTACAGAGTATACCGTACAGCACACAGCCCAGCATATCCGCTCTACCCACCCTATCACCAAACCAATCATCCAGGAAAAGGGGATTTGCATGTCTCACTGCGCATGTCTGTCACAGTGCATGCTGGGACGGATTCAAATACTTTACTGATTATAACTTTAATTCAATCTCTTGGTCGTAAGTATAGCAACACTATTATTATATTTTCTTTAAATATATTTTTAATTTTCAATATGACCTGATAAAGGGCAAACCATAGCCCGAAATCTAGAGATTAAATAAAAATACCTAAACTAATAACAAGGGTTTTCCAATCCATCTGCATATCTCCAAACACCAACCCGGGCATGAGATATGCAACTTTTTTTAAAAATGTTATTGGACAAAGTTTCACAAGTGGTAACTCTCATTCGCCAAGTACAGAACAAAATCTTATAATTCAATTACATATATACTTATTTCCTTTACCTTCTTCTATATTAAATATCTCATTCACGTTTATTCTAGATCATTTATATAATTAATCAATACACCTTTATTCTTTAATTATTTACTTCTGGAGCAGAAGCTCGATCTGCAACTGCCATATTAATATACATCACCGAATCGTTTCAGTTCAAAACAAAACAGCTCACACCTTACTTTGTTTTGTTTTTTTATTTTCTTTGAATTTTGAATATGTAAATATGGAGGACCGCACTTCTAGCTGCCCTTTTTATGCAATGGATGTATATCAATAATACGTCAAGAGGCAGTTATATATTCTCATTATATATTCTCATTATATATTCTCATTATATATTCTCATTATATATTCTCATTATATATTCTCATTATATATTCTCATTATATATTCTCGTTATTTTAATCTCATTATATATTCTCATTATATATTCTCATTATATATTCTCATTATATTAATCTCATTATATATTCTCATTATTATATTCTCATTATATATTCTCATTATATTAATCTCATTATATATTCTCATTATATATTCTCATTATTATATTCTCATTATTATATTCTCATTATATATTCTCATTATATATTCTCATTATTATATTCTCATTATTATATTCTCATTATATATTCTCATTATATATTCTCATTATTATATTCTCATTATATATTCTCATTATATTAATCTCATTATATATTCTCATTATATATTCTCATTATTATATTCTCATTATATATTCTCATTATATATTCTCATTATATATTCTCATTATATATTCTCATTATATATTCTCATTATTAAATTCTCATTATATATTCTCATTATATATTCTCATTATTATATTCTCATTATATATTCTCACTATATATTCTCATTATTATATTGTCATTATTATATTGTCATTATATATTCTCATTATATATTCTCATTATATATTCTCATTATATATTCTCATTATTATATTCTCATTATATATTCTCATTATTATATTGTCATTATATATTCTCATTATATTAATCTCATTATATATTCTCATTATTATATTCTCATTATATATTCTCATTATATATTCTCATTATATATTCTCATTATATATTCTCATTATTATATTCTCATTATATATTCTCATTATTATATTCTCATTATATATTCTCATTATATATTCTCATTATTATATTCTCATTATATATTCTCATTATATATTCTCATTATTATATTCTCATTATATATTCTCATTATTATATTCTCATTATATATTCTCATTATATATTCTCATTATATATTCTCATTATATATTCTCATTATATATTCTCATTATATATTCTCATTATATATTCTCATTATATATTATCATTATATATTCTCATTATTATATTCTCATTATATATTCTCATTATATATTCTCATTATATATTCTCATTATATATTCTCATTATATATTCTCATTATTATATTCTCATTATATATTCTCATTATTATATTCTCATTATATATTCTCATTATATATTCTCATTATATATTCTCATTATATATTCTCATTATATATTCTCGTTATTTTAATCTCATTATATATTCTCATTATATATTCTCATTATATATTCTCATTATATTAATCTCATTATATATTCTCATTATATATTTTCATTATATATTCTCATTATATTAATCTCATTATATATTCTCATTATTATATTCTCATTATATATTCTCATTATATTAATCTCATTATATATTCTCATTATATATTCTCATTATTATATTCTCATTATGATATTCCCATTATATATTCTCATTATATATTCTCATTATTATATTCTCATTATATATTCTCATTATATTAATCTCATTATATATTCTCATTATATATTCTCATTATTATATTCTCATTATATATTCTCATCATATATTCTCATTATATATTCTCATTATATATTCTCATTATATATTCTCATTATTAAATTCTCATTATATATTCCCATTATATATTCTCATTATTATATTCTCATTATATATTCTCACTATATATTCTCATTATTATATTGTCATTATTATATTCTCATTATATATTCTCATTATATATTCTCATTATATATTCTCATTATATATTCTCATTATTATATTCTCATTATATATTCTCATTATTATATTGTCATTATATATTCTCATTATATTAATCTCATTATATATTCTCATTATTATATTCTCATTATATATTCTCATTATATATTCTCATTATATATTCTCATTATATATTCTCATTATTATATTCTCATTATATATTCTCATTATTATATTCTCATTATATATTCTCATTATATATTCTCATTATTATATTCTCATTATATATTCTCATTATATATTCTCATTATTATATTCTCATTATATATTCTCATTATCATATTCTCATTATATATTCTCATTATATATTCTCATTATATATTCTCATTATATATTCTCATTATATATTCTCATTATATATTCTCATTATATATTATCATTATATATTCTCATTATTATATTCTCATTATATATTCTCATTATATATTCTCATTATATATTCTCATTATATATTCTCATTATATATTCTCATTATTATATTCTCATTATATATTCTCATTATTATATTCTCATTATATATTCTCATTATATATTCTCATTATATATTCTCATTATATATTCTCATTATATATTCTCATTATATTAATCTCATTATATATTCTCATTATATATTCTCATTATATATTCTCATTATATATTCTCATTATATATTCTCATTATTATATTCTCATTATTATATTGTCATTATTATATTCTCATTATATATTCTCATTATATATTCTCATTATATATTGTCATTATTATATTGTCATTATTATGTTGTCATTATTATATTCTCATTATATATTCTCATTATATATTCTCATTATATATTCTCATTATTATATTCTCATTATTATATTCTCATTATATATTCTCCTTATATATTCTCATTATATATTCTCATTATATATTCTCATTATTATATTGTCATTATTATATTCTCATTATATATTCTCATTATATATTCTCATTATATATTCTCATCATATATTCTCATTATATATTCTCATTATTATATTCTCATTATTATATTCTCATTATATATTCTCATTATATATTCTCATTATATATTCTCATTATTATATTCTCATTATATATTGTCATTATATATTCTCATTATTATATTCTCATTATATATTGTCATTATATATTCTCATTATATATTGTCATTATATATTCTCATTATATATTGTCATTATTATATTGCCATTATATATTCTCATTATATATTCTCATTATTATATTGTCATTACTGCTACTGGATTGGTCTCTCTATCTAAACTGGCCTCAGACTTGTATAGTGAACGTGCTAAGAATGTATACCTGCATTGGACTATTGTACTCCGTATTGGTAAAGAATTTATCTCGTTGCACATGGCTGGTAAGTTACCAAATTTCTATGTCTTTTCTTATGATCCATGGGCCTAACTGTGTTCATCATATGTCTATAATTATGTATGCAAGAAGGAATACCATGTATATTATTTGTACTGCTACAACAGAGCCCCACGACAACGATAATCGTTACCTGGGTGCACAAGTATGGCTTGGTAATATTTGACTCTGAGTCTATGAATTTGACGGTTGATACTACTAAAAGAATACTGATATGCTAACAGAAGTTAAACTCGATGATTGGGAGAGCCTCAATAGGCAGGCAGGCATTAAGATTGTTCACCTTAACATTCGTTCAATTATCCCAAAGATTGACTATGTTAAAAATGATATATTAAGTGGTGATCTTGACGTAGTGTGCTTTTCGGAAACTTGGCTGAAAAATGACTCAGCCCTAAAATTACTTGAGCACCCCAATTATAACCTAATTAATTATAACCGGACAACGAATAAACATGGTGGAGGTTTGTGCATATATGTTAAGAATATATACCAATATAATATAGATTGGGACCTCTCCATGAGCAACGAAACAATTGAATTTCTCCATATAACAATTACAAAGAGCTATATGAAGCCAATAAAATTAGGACTGGTATATCGTCCACCTCAGTCGAATATCAACCTGTGCTGTACCAAACTCAGGGAAATCTTGCAAATTCACGCTGACATGAGACACCCATGTACATCCATATTGGTAGGGGATTTTAATATCGACCTCTATGAGAAAAAAGATCCTAAATATAAAATGATTACTGAACTCGCCCAGGACTTTGGCTTAGATATAAATAAGAAGTTCACCACCCGTTATGGGCTTCAAAAAGATAGTATTATAGATTATTTTATTTTTAAATGTAATAAAGCAGTTACAGCAGGTACATTAAACTATAATATTTCGGATCACCAAGTTATATATCTTACTATTAAACACAAACGCACCAAAAAAGTACCCGGCACGAAGATTAAAATTAGATCAATGAAAAAATTTAGTACTGATGCTGTAAATGCTTTCCTCGCAGATATAAATTGGGAAGACTTCTATAATACCCAGGATGTGAATAATGCATGGGATAAACTGTATTCTATAATAGTTGAAACTGCTGATACAGTAGCTCCTTGGAAAAAAATACACTCCCATACTGGTAGGCCGGGTTGGTATTCGATTGAAATCTCAAATGCTTGCAAAACAAGAGATGAATTATTTAAAGCAGCCAACTTGTCAAAGGATCAAAATGACCTTCAAGCTGCTAAGAATCAAAGAAACTATGTTAATAATTTATTCAGAAGGGCCAAGACACAATATTATACTAATCTGCTGGAAAATAATTCTAATAATAGTAAAAAACTTTGGCGTACTATAGACGAAATTACTTCTAAAAAGAAAAAAGACATAACAAACATTTGCGACAAAGACAATATTGAGCTAAATACAATTGACTCTGCCAATTACTTAAATGATCACTATTGTTCTATCGGTGATAAAATTCAAGACAAAATTGAGCAAATGCCTTTGATCCTGCACGATGAGATAATAGAGGAGGCTTGCCCTGCTTTTGAATTGTTGAATAGTCAACTCCTTTTAGAACTAATTGATGATATTGATATTACAAAATCGTCAGGGTGTAAAGAAATCTCTGCCAGTATCTACAAAGAATTATTCCATGTATTATATAAACAATTACTTCATGTAATGAATTTATCAATTTCTACTGGCATTTTCCCATCCGCATGGAAAATCGCAATTGTTAAGCCAATACCTAAGACAGCGGTTACAGTTCACCCGGGGGACACTAGGCCTATTGCCTTGACTCATATTGGAGGGAAACTTTTAGAAAAATTTATTGCGAAACAAATTTGGTCTCATCTAGATAATAATAATGTTCTAACCCCCCATCAATATGGCTTCCGGAAAAACAGATCTACACAAGAAGCTTTATATGAACTAATAACCCTAATTAATAAGAATAATAATAATAATCTGCTAACTGCAGCTACATTCATAGACTTTAGCAAGGCCTTCGATAGCGTGAATCACGAGATAATCTTTAAAAAACTAGAAAAAATTGGATTTAGAGATCTTGCCCTTGACTGGCTTAAATCGTACCTTCACGAGAGATCTCAGACTGTTAAGCTAGATGATATATTCTCAGGTGAGTCAAGGATAGGCTGTGGTGTCCCCCAAGGCTCA
Source organism: Sthenelais limicola (assembly GCA_942159475.1). Lineage (NCBI taxonomy): Eukaryota > Metazoa > Annelida > Polychaeta > Phyllodocida > Sigalionidae > Sthenelais > Sthenelais limicola. The sequence continues at coordinate 60,896,893 of OW804102.1, read as the reverse complement.
ATTTTGGGCCCGATAATTTATCTGATTTTTTCCAACGATATCAATAAACTTAATTTATCATGCAGATTTATTTTATATGCAGACGACACTGTGCTATACTCCACTGGGGAGACAGTCACAGAATTGGAAAATAATATGACCCACAATCTCAACAAATTTTATAAATGGTCAGTTGCCAATAAGATTCTTGTCAATGCTAATAAAACCAAAACGATTCTGTTTGGTGAAAAAAGAAAGACCAATAGCCAACTCTCTCTTAAGATAAATAACACCGAAATTGAATGTGTTAGGAACTACTCATATCTTGGCATAAACATTGATAACAAATTGGGCTTCCAAGAGCAAAGTAATATCTTACTGAAATCATTAAATTTTAGAATTCATCAACTAGCATTAATAAGACCAAATTTAAACAAAAAAAGTGCCCTCCTTTTAGTTAAAGCAAACATTCTATCAATTATTGATTATAGTGCCCCCTTTCTTACAAATTGTCATCAGAAAACACTAATTAAGATTCAGCGATTACAAAATAAGGCCCTCAAGATTGCTCTTGGATGCCCCCCAAGAACTCCCACTGTGGAAATTCATGCAAATACTAAAACTATGCCCATCAACAACAGAACTGGCTTTCTTCTTTCTAAATTAGCTTTTATTACCATCTCGAAAACTAGAATCAACAATGAATTACAAGCAAACAGAGCAACTCGCCTATTAGATGCCCCTATCCTACCTCAGTTTATTCCCAAAAGGGATTGCGATAAATACTCGCTATCATATCAAGTGGCTTCCACTTGGAATAATTTACCCATAAGATTGCGCAATATACAAGACAATAAAATGTTTAAGATCCAGATTAAGAAACACTATTTAGAAAAACAGTAAGATACGCAACTTGCTCAGTTTGCTCCTCCACTCACTCTACACCTCATGTAAATTGCACAAGAGATTTATATATATTTTCATTCTCATCATTTCTATTTTTCATATGTCCATCCAATTACTGATATAATACCTTTGACGATTATTATATAATTATATATCTTTTTCTAGTTAAATTTCAATTCATCAAAGAATAAAACACATTAATGATAGAGAAGTGTGCAGATGACCTATAAAAACGCAAGATGTATGCGGCGGTTATTTCTGCAGAAATTTTCCTGTTAATATTAAGTAGAAAATAAACACGTCCAAAAAAAAAAAAAAATTATATATTGTCATTATATATTCTCATTATATATTCTCATTATATATTGTCATTATATATTCTCATTATATATTCTCTTTATATATTCTCATTATATATTCTCATTATATATTCTCATTATATATTCTCATTATTATATTCTCATTATATATACTCATTATATATTCTCATTATATATTCTCATTATATATTCTCATTATATATTCTCATTATTATATTCTCATTATATATTCTCATTATTATATTCTCATTATATATTCTCATTATATATTCTCATTATATATTCTCATTATATATTCTCTTTATATATTCTCATTATATATTCTCATTATATATTCTCATTATATATTCTCATTATTATATTCTCATTATATATACTCATTATATATTCTCATTATTATATTCTCATTATATATTCTCATTATATATTCTCATTATATATTCTCATTATATATACTCATTATATATCCTCATTATATATTCTCATTATATATTCTCATTATATATTCTCATTATATATTCTCTTTATATATTCTCATTATATATTCTCATTATATATTCTCATTATATATTCTCATTATTATATTCTCATTATATATACTCATTATATATTCTCATTATATATTCTCATTATATATTCTCATTATATTAATCTCATTATATATTCTCATTATATATTCTCATTATATATTCTCATTATATATTCTCATTATATATTCTCATTATTATATTCTCATTATTATATTGTCATTATTATATTCTCATTATATATTCTCATTTTTTTTCACATTATATATTCTCATTATTATATTGTCATTATTATATTGTCATTATTATATTCTCATTATATATTCTCATTGTATATTCTCATTATATATTCTCATTATTATATTGTCATTATTATATTCTCATTATATATTCTCATTATTATATTCTCATTATTATATTGTCATTATTATATTCTCATTATATATTCTCATTATATATTCTCATTATATATTCTCATTATTATATTGTCATTATTATATTCTCATTATATATTCTCATTATATATTCTCATTATATATTCTCATCATATATTCTCATTATATATTCTCATTATTATATTGTCATTATTATATTCTCATTATATATTCTCATTATATATTCTCATTATATATTCTCATTATTATATTGTCATTATATATTGTCATTATATATTCTCATTATTATATTGTCATTATATATTGTCATTATATATTCTCATTATATATTCTCATTATATATTCTCATTATATATTCTCATTATTATATTGCCATTATATATTGTCATTATATAATCTCATTATTATATTCTCATTATATATTGTCATTATATATTCTCATTATATATTCTCATTATATATTCTCATTATATATTCTCATTATATATTCTCATTTTTTTTCTCATTATATATTCTCATTATATATTCTCATTATATATTCTCATTATATATTCTCATTATTATATTCTCATTATATATACTCATTATATATTCTCATTATTATATTGTCATTATTATATTCTCATTATATATTCTCATTATTATATTCTCATTATTATATTGTCATTATTATATTCTCATTATATATTCTCATTATTATATTCTCATTATTATATTGTCATTATTATATTCTCATTATATATTTTCATTATATATTCTCATTATATATTCTCATTATATATTCTCATTATTATATTGTCATTATTATATTCTCATTATATATTCTCATTATATATTCTCATTATATATTCTCATCATATATTCTCATTATATATTCTCATTATTATATTGTCATTATTATATTCTCATTATATATTCTCATTATATATTCTCATTATATATTCTCATTATTATATTGTCATTATATATTGTCATTATATATTCTCATTATTATATTCTCATTATATATTGTCATTATATATTCTCATTATATATTCTCATTATATATTCTCATTATATATTCTCATTATTATATTGCCATTATATATTGTCATTATATAATCTCATTATTATATTCTCATTATATATTGTCATTATATATTCTCATTATATATTCTCATTATATATTCTCATTATATATTCTCATTATATATTCTCTTTATATATTCTCATTATATATTCTCATTATATATTCTCATTGTAGTGGATATGAGGATCAGCGCAAGTCTAGTATAGCTTGCTGTTGTTTTAACTCTTATATAACCGGGTCGGCCTTCAAGGTCAAGGTTGGAGCTCCGCTCGCTCAGCCTTTCAAGCCTTTCGGATCTGTTCCGTTTTTACCTTGAATGAAATGTAAGCTTTACCCTAGTTACAGATTACCTTTCATCTTTCTGCATTGACCAGAATACGTACTGTATTGCATAACTGTGATGTATTGTGTATCTCCTGTATCACTTATTCCTGTACGAAGAACATCTTGCCATTTACTTGTACACACCTTGTTATTGTACGGATTGTATTTGTGACTATTCCGGAAATCCTTTCCGTCAGATGTCTTGGTTAGCCCGGCTGACCATGTACCTTGTGATTGCACTGTGGGGGAAATAAAGCTACGGAAACAGAGATCGTTGTCCATGTTTTACTTTCCCTTAGTCGAGAGGAGAATCGAACCTGGGTTGTCTAAGTAATAGCACGAAGGTTATCGCGGGCTGGATAACTAGTGTCACCATTTACTGATAAACTACCTGTAGGAGAGCCTACAGCCCCGGATTGGTAATCGAGATATCCGGGGGTTCACTACAATTGGTGCCGTGCCAGTTCTCGACCTCAGTGCTTTCAGTCCGTTGGTTGTCCCAAATTTCTTCCCGGAAGAAATTGAGACTGCGGTGGCAGTCCGTGACGTCTACGAAAGATGTCGTATTCTGATTCTGCTGTGCAGACGGAAGGAGGTCGTTATGGAACGAAATCGAGGAGACAAGATTTCGTGGGTAGAGACCCGGGGTCGGCAACCCCGAGAAGTCTCCCCGCGGATTTCGAGTCACCTTCCTCCGACCGTGGTGCCAGAGGCGGAGCGAGACCAAAATATTCCGGAGGGAATTTCACGCAGTGGAGAGACCCGCCGAACTACACGGAAGTTTCTGACCTTCGTGAGAAATTCCGGCAGTCGATCGCGGAAGAGCTCCAAACCCAAGTCCGTGAGCTGATGGATGAGAATTTTGAGCTCCGTAAGAGAATAAATACGGAATCCGTGGACAATGGTCCGGACGGGCGTTTACTTGAAGATCATGTAAAGCCCTCCCTAGAGACGGGGACCCCGCAGAGACGTGAGATGACAGCTCTGGAGTCGGAGTTGCTTGAGATGATCCAGGGGATTGGGAAGCAGAATCCTACCAGAGGTCCCGTGACATCCACGTTTATGGACCAAAAACCGGCTAGTGAGCCTACTACAAATGATCCGTCGATTGTGTCCGATCAGGGCGGAAGAGACCGAGATCACCGCGGTGTGACGTTCTCTCGGCATACGATGATGACATCATCTCCGAGGCGAACACGTAAAAGACATGATGACTCTCAGTGGAGAGAACCTGATCGCAAACGACAGGGAAATCATGGCAGAGAGCATGGCCGAGGGAATAGTCCTTCTCGTCATATAAGTCCTGCCGGAGGGCATGCGCGTTCGGCGTATGTTACCGCATCCCCGTTGTTTCCGCAGAGGCGTTCTCAGGGGGACTCGGATAGTTCTGACGAGGATCGACGACAGAGGTCGCCTTCCCATAGATCCCGTAGAACCAACCGGTCCCTAGTCCCTGGTCTTGAGTATGACGGACCAGAGGAATCTGATGAGGAGTTCACGTTTGTTCACCGTGAGGAAGTTGAGAATCACCCGCCGAAGGTCCCGCCGGTGAAGATGTGGGATGGCAAAACCGCGTGGCGGACCTACCTCATGGAGGTAAAGGTGATCGCAGAGTCGCACAATTGGACATCTGCTCAGTTGCTTCGACAATTGAGGTGCGGCACACGCAAACAGCTGGCAGAAATGGGTGACCTGCCAGTGGACGTAAATCTCCGTCAGTTCGTTGAGCACATGGATGCGAACTACGGAGAAAGGTCCAAGTTCCGGTTGCAGGCTGAGTTCTACAACTGTCGACAGACCCCAGGACAAGCCGTTCGCTTGTTCGCCAATGAGGTGGCACGGAAGGGCCGAAAGTCGTTCGGTCGCATGGACAACACATTGAGAGCTGTGTCCCTGCGCATTTTTTTGCAAGGGGTCACAAACGCTGAGATGTCCGCGTGGGTGCGTCTAAAGCAACCACGGGACTTGCAAAGCGCTGTAGATTGGGCGGAGGTATGGGAATCTTGTCAATTGGATTCTCGCTCAGTTACGACCATCAATGCAGCGGAGGCTGCCCTGGTTGTTCCGGAGATCCCTGCACCCAATAGCAGACCTTCGCGAAGAGCATCGCGGAGAGCGATTGTCCAGGCCACAAGCGCAGCGAGTGCTTCAGATTCGTCAGAAGATGGTCTGCAAGCCGCTGTGATCCAGGTCTTGCAAACTTGGAAGGGCGGACAGGGACGCAACGGGAGCGGAAGGACTTCCGGTAGTACTTCTCAGTGGAGAGGGAAATCGGAGAGGCCCCGCGGAAGGTGCTATGCTTGCGGACAGGAAGGGCATTACATCGCCAACTGTCCCAAGAAAGCAAAGAAGGGAGATTCCGAACTCAAGGCGATTACCGACGGGAAAACCTCTGAGTCGGAAAACTCCAACCGGACCGCATAGAGCGCGAAGTGCGATCCGGGGAGTCGATGGCGCTCCGCAGTACTACAATTCGTGTGGTATCTGCACAACACGCGGAAGATGGGAGTGAGGCTCTGACGCCCGTGTGTAGGGAAGCGGGTAGAGTAATACAAGATAGCTGCCCGTTACCGAAAACGGATACTAGTTGGTCGTCTGATGAGACTACTCATCCAGGGATCGGAGTTGATCCAGTGGATAGTTTTGCAGATAGCGATCCTGACGTGCTATGGGGTCGTGCAGAACTCCGAGCTGTTGTCGGTCAAGTGTTAGTCGTGGAGGAAGGTCCCGACAACCTTGCCGTCGTTCAGCAGGTTTCCGGTGATGAGCAGAGAACGCTGAAGATCCGTGATGCATGCATTGCGGAGAGATGGTACGCGACTGTATCTGTGAACGGAGATATCGGTGAATTTCTGTGGGACCAAGGTGCGACGACTAGCCTTGTGACAAAGAGATTCTACGATTCCCTGCATCAACAGCCGCCGATGGCTCCGTCCCGGCTGGCGTGCATGATGGGAGGTGGTTCGCAGATAACTGTTCACGGATGTGCCTTGATTCCCGTGACGTTAGGGAAACGGACGTATATGATTACGTGTCTGGTAGTAACGGGTCTTGCCGGCCCCGAATCCGGGATCCTAGCTCAGGATTTTGCTTTGTTGCACTCATGTAATATATACTGTTCAGGGAAGCTTGCGTTGAGCAATGGCGCTGATGCTGTGAAAATGCACCATTGGCGCGGATCTCGACCGTTGCGGATGAGTCCCTCTGTGAAAACGATCGAAGCTAAGGAGACTGAGGATGGGTATGAAGTAACACTCCGGGAAGCGGTGGTTATCCTTCCTCGATCAGTCACACTTGCTAAGATTGACGTTCGCAGGTGCTCTGACACATCAACAGGTTTGATGTTCGAGCCCGATCAGAGACTGCTGAAGGAATATTCACTGGGATGCCTTAACACTTATGTGACGGCGGATGAAAAAGCAGTGATAGCCTTCAGTAATCCGTCCGGAGAGTCCCTACGTCTAGAGACTGATGTGGTGGTCGGAAAAGTGAGTGAGGTGACGCTGCAATCGTCCCCTGCCACTTGTCCGGAGGGGGTAGATCCGGGGATTAGAAGAGCTATCATTAACTCGATACAGATGGTGGAGTTGCCGTCCGTAGTCGATGATGACCTGATTGCCCCTGACATTCCGGTGCCACCGAGTACGGAATGCCCGCTAGCGAAACTAGTGAGAGAGACGCACTTGACTGATCAGAGTGAAAAGTTGCAAGTTGCGGAGCTCCTGACTGAGTTCCGTGAGTGTTTCGCGTTACCTGGCGATGAGCCGGGCCACACTCACGTTGTCAGACATGTGATTGACACTGGTAATTCCAGACCTATAAAACTCTGCTATAGGCGGATTCCAGTGGCCAAGCGTGACCTAGCGGAGGCTGAGATCTGGCGGATGTACGAGCAGGGACGCATAGAGCATTCTAACAGTCCGTGGGGAGCACCCATCGTGATGGTTGGTAAAAAGGATGGCTCACAGCGTTTCTGTGTCGATTACCGCCAGTTAAATTCCGTGACTGTGAAGGATAGCTTCCCACTCCCTCGTATTGACGAATGCGTCGAGGCGTTAGGCGGAAACCAGTGGTTCTGCACCCTCGACCTGGAGTGTGGGTATTGGCAGATCGCGATGGACGAAGAGAGCAAGCAGAAAACTGCTTTCCTGTCTAGCGCAGGGCTGTTCCAATTCAAAGTAATGAGCTTTGGATTGTGCAACGCCCCTGCCACTTTTCAACGTATGATGGATCGTATGCTAGGCGATCTCCGTTGGAAAGCGTGTCTGGTATATCTGGACGATGTAGTAGTATTTGGGGAAGCCTTTGCGGAGTGCCTCCTAAATCTACGCCAAGTGCTCGAGAAGATCCGGGAGTTCGGATTGAAATTGAAACCCAAGAAATGCGAACTATTCCGCAGAGAAGTGGAATACTTGGGTCGGATTGTGTCACACAAAGGCATCTGTGCAGACCCAAAGAAAGTACAGAAAGTCCGCGAGTGGCCAATTCCGAAAAATGCTAAGGAGATTCGGCAGTTTTTGGGATTCGCATCCTACTACCGTGAGTTCCAGCCGAACTTTTCGATAGTTGCCGCTCCTTTGCAAGAAGTTGTGAACTCCGCCGGGAGGGAGAAGAGATATTCTAAGCCCATAGAATGGTCTCCGGAATGTGATGTGGCCTTCCAGGGCATAAAAGAGTTGCTAACCTCTGCTCCGGTGCTGGGATATCCCCAAAAGGAAGGGAAATTCATCCTAGACACGGATGCTAGCGGGTTCGGCATGGCGGGTGTGCTTTCGCAGATACAAGATGAGAAGGAGGTAGTCCTTGGGTATGCCAGCAACAGCTTGGATAAAGCCCAACGGAATTACTGCGCCACGAAGAGAGAGCTCTTAGCAGTACTAACCTACCTGAAGAAGTTCCGGCATTACTTGTTAGGAAACCGAAACTTCATTGTGCGAACTGACCACGCCTCCCTGCGTTGGCTATTGAACTTTAAAGATCCGACGGACATGCTTGCACGCTGGTTGACTCAGATGCAGGAGTTCGGTCTGGATCAGAGCATGATTCTCCATCGAGCCGGAAAGAAACATGTGAATGCTGACGCCCTTTCTAGAGTTCCGACTCGGAAGTGTGTCCGCGTTGACTGTGCAGACTGCGGAGCGCATGATGCAGTTGTCGCAACGGCAACAGTCAGTCTAGCGCCGCAGGAAGATGTGATCCAGAAAGCCCAGCAGAGCGACCCCACGATCCGGAGAGTTATCGATGTATTGGAAGGTGCTAAACCGGTCCCGGACAAGCAGTCCCTGTCCGCGGAGTCCGATGAATACTGTACCTACATCCATAACAGGGGGAGTTTGGAGATGAGAAACGGTGTCTTGTGCTATGAATGGGTTCGGCCAAGCACTGGAAGAACGTACTTGCGGAAGATAATTCCTACTGCGCTCCGCTCAGAAGTGTTTCATGCTATGCATGGACCTAAGACTGCAGGGCACTTTGGGTTCCTCAAAACGAGCTGGGCCGCGAAGATGAAATACTTCTGGCCAGGTATGAGGGGAGACCTGAAGCGCTGGCTGAGAGCCTGCCCGGAATGCAGTATGCGGAAGACGAGAGGTGGTGGCGGAATCACCCCCTTGAAAAAGGAATTACACGGAGAACGGTGGAGCCGAGTGTGTTTGGACATCATAGGACCATTCCGTCCATCCCCGCGTGGCAATAACTACGTGATGGTGGTGACGGATCACTTTTCAAAGTGGGCGGAGGCCTACCCTATGCCAGACCACACGGCCGAGAGGTGTGCGGAAGTGCTGTTCCGTGAGTGGATCCTGCGTTTTGGTTGTCCCGTGTCGTTACAAACGGACGGAGCGCCGGAATTCAGATCTGCCTTGTTGAGAAGCATGTTTGAAATGCTGGGCATCGAGAAGCTGTTGACCCTTCCGTATAGACCCCAGTCTAACGGACAAGCGGAACGCTTTAATCGAGTATTAGTCGAGCAGCTATCCTGTCTAACGGACTACAGTGCCACGGATTGGGATATGCTTGCCCCATGTGTTGCCCATGCATACCGTGGAAGTGTCCACGCGAGTACTTTATGTACACCTAATGCCGTGGTCTTTGGCGCTGAGCTGGTGACCCCAATGGATCTGATCTATGGAGTGGAACCAGGAGGCCTGGACTTTCCGTGCAGAGTAGCGTTCGTAGAGAACCTGAAGCATTGGTTGAGGTTGGGCCATCAGTTCGTTCGTGAGAATCTGGGCGTATCCGCTATACACCAGAAGAGAGACTATGATCGAAAGTCCAACCCAAAGCGCTTTGAAGTGGGTGCTGTTGTATATCGCTACAACCATCCGCAGGCCAGTAAGAAGATCGGTCCCAAGTGGGATGGGCCCTTCAAAGTGAAGAGATTCATAGGTGGCACAACCTATGAACTAGAAACAGCACAAGGTATTGTGAGGTGTCACGTCGACTACCTTAAGCGAGCTTTCGATGAGAACGGACCCATCCAGGTGGTGAACTTGGATAGGGCACCAGAGTTCCGTGCATTGCAGGAAGCTGGTCGCGATATCTTGAGGCTGGAGAGAGGCAAAGTCTTGCCCGGGACGGAGTGTCCGACGCGGAGAGAGAAAGAAAAAGTTTCCATAGGCGTTAAGCCACGGGGAAGGCCGAGGAAGGAACGGAATAAGGAGTGCAATGCTACGGCAACCAAGGGAATGGTCCTTTCGGTAGCTCCGGATCCCCCGGATTCGCCCCAACCTGTAGCTGCGCCACGGAAAGTCGGTAGACCCCGGAAAGCTGTGGCGGAGGCCCCAGTCGTACCAGTTCCGTGTCCTCCGACTCGAAAGAGAGGGAGACCTCCGAAAACTGCAGCGAAAGCTAAAGCTCCTCGGACGCCACCTGCCGTCTACTCTACTATCAAACGTAGAGGGAGGCCGAAGAAGGCTGAGGCTGCCGCTAAAGTCGGAAGAGGATTGAGAAAGAGACGCGATGAGTCCCCGGCGGAAGTTGTAACAAGGACACGAGTGCGTCGTCCTCCAGATCGGTTACAACCGGGATCCTAGCCTTGTTGTGTGCAAACCGGGGGGATTTTGATCTGATCCCTCCACCCTAAAAACACAACGAGAAGTCGACTAAGGTTGCAAGACGGAGAAATGCACCTAAGTCCCATTCGGTGCATGAGGCTACCTCGTCTCATGTAGCCGGGAAAGAACCAACAACATCAATTTCGGAGATGAGTAACCCAGAAATATAGATGAGAGCTGTGAGTGGCTTGCAGTTAGACCTATGTTGAGGGAATGGTCCCACTCCGTAGTGTACTGGCTCTGAATCTTGGTTTGGATACCTTGAAATTGCTGCTAGTAACAGTGTCATTGTTGGGTGAATTCACTGGAATTCCCCTCCACCCTGTCTCAGTGGAGAAGTAGTCAGTTTACGTACAGTCAAAAACCTCAGTCACGGGGAGCGTAACTGATCTAAGCATGCAAAACCGGGTAACGTTATCCGTCAGGCAGTGGCGGGAGCATGGCGCTGTAGTAGCGTGGCGGTTAAGTGAACTAGCGTTGCATCAGGGTGCCGCTAGAGGTGGCTGCATCCGGGTTCACCAGTTCGCTCCGCCTCGTGGCTCACTTTGCTCCTGGACTCTGACCTGTAAGTACGCTTTCTACTGTGATCGTTCTATGAGTTGATTTGTCGCATGAAACTTGTATGAATTGATTCTGTATGATTGCTAGGAAGGAAGAGAGGTATTTTAACATGATACCGATGGTTGTCACAGAGGTGTGCGTCTAGTATAAGACGTAAGTTTCGGTGTTTCTAGTGTGGGGAGATAGAGCACCGAAGCTACGACCCAACCGCCATCTTGGATGTGGACATGAATCGGGCCACGCTACGATGATTTTTCGATTATCTAGCTTGTTTGGTACATTCTATGTTCTCAGGCTTGTGTATTTTATAACTAGAATACTCGGAGAGATCATACTAGTTGTATCCGTTGTCTTTTTGGGCAACTTTTTACCTAAGTTATGTGTAAATAGATGTTCCGGCTGCATCCGCTCCCGTGACTAGAACTTTAATGTTTATGTTATAGGATCGGAGAACTAAAAAGCTGCCAACTTAACCCCTGAGAGTGCCTGAGAGAATCCCGTGTGATTTCCGTGTGATTTCCGTGAGATTTCCGTATGACCCAAGATGAGCCGGACCGAGAGCCGACACGAAGACGATGAGAGTCTGAGCGGAGAGACCACCGAGGAAGAGATTCCGGTGGAAGTGGAGGCGAAACTCCTAGAGCAGGAGGGTGAAGATGAGGTCGCCCCCTTCCAGGCTTTGAGTGAGGCAGAGTTCGCTCAGGCCTTGTCAGACGCCGCTCAGGAAGACCCGGACTCCGTGAAGATTGAGCCCACGGAGAAGAGAACTTCCCCCCGCAAATCTCCGCGCAGAGGCCGGAGTAATGCCACCGAGAGGACTGCTGGACGTGGTCAGTCCAGGTCCCCCGGCAGAGGCCGGGTTGGCAGAGAGCGAGGGCGGAGTGCGGACAAGAAGCATGGGCTGCGCCCCTTGTCCGTGAACGTAGAGCGAATGGACATCGATTCGCCTGGTGTGGCCGGAGCCTCCGCAGTGACTAAGCCTAAGGGCGCGGAAGGCAAACCCGTGGCCAAAACCCCCAAGAAGAGAGTGATGAAAGTTCACCGAGAGAGACTGAGTGTGAGAAGCGCTCGGTTCCGTGATGTGGAGAAGGTAGCAGACCTCCGTACCCTGTACGAGGAAGGTACGGAGTTGTACCCTATTGATCCCTCCACAGACGTCCCCGGGAAGTTTGTCCCGATCGATGATGAGAGTGAGGATGAGTCTGCCGAGTTTACGGACAACCTCATGGAGAAGTATGAGACTCGGCTGTGGCCAAGCCTGTTCCGTAAAGAGCAAACGGACGCAGGCACGTACCAGAAGGTGGCTTATGCTGCGGAACTGTGGAAACCCGGTTTCCGTTGCCCCTTCGCGGTGTGTAGGTGTCCACGAATGAACACTTCTGGCGTCAAGACCTACGCCACTAGAGAGCGCCTGTTCCGCCACTTTTGTGAGGAACATGGTACCCGGAGAGAGGTGTGGACTTGCCCGTCCTCCTCCTGTTTGCAAAGACTAGACAGACGTATCGAGCTGGTACGACACCTTCAGTACGGTGAGAAGGTGTCTCACAAGTCTAGCCGTGACAAAGCCGTGGAGAAAGCCCAAACCGTCACGCCGACCAGGGAGGTGAATACGCTGTTCATGCGGACAACGTATCTTACGAATGCTGATTTGCATCTAGTCCGGCGGAAGGCAACGAAAGCTGCTTCCAAGGACACTGGATTTGCAAGGCCAGCTGCCAGTGCCGCTGCCGGAGCTCCGAGCTCTTCTAAAGCTCAGTCCGGCAAGAAAGGCAAGAAGAGAGATCGATCCCGATCTAATTCCAGAAGCAGTAGCTATGGAATTCCGCCTACCCCTAAGAGGATAGCGACGTGTGCTCAGCAAGCAGCTGAAGGGTTGGTAGCGCAACTACCCCCTCCTGTCCCGACTGCTGAGCTGTTGGCAACCGGAGAGACCGCGGTGAGGGAAGTTTTAGAGCAAGCCTCTGAAGCAGTCCTGACCGTTGAGACCAGAGTCAATGAGGTGCTCCATACGCTAGCGGAGCCCCTGCGTCAGCTGCAAATGGTCCGTGACCAAGTGCAGGAGCTTGCAACACTCAGAGAGGAGAACCGTTGCAACGCTCGTCTGATCCGAGACCAGCGACGTGGACTAAAAGAGAGAGACGACAAGATCCGCGTCCAAGAGGAGATTATTGGAAATCTCCGGGCAGAATTGGAAGACGCCGGGAGAGAACCCCGTCTCCAGCTTCAGTCCCAAGTGCCCCGAAGTGTCCCGAGTAGTACTGTGACTAGTGCCACTCAGAGTCAGCGACCTGACCTAGCGACGGAAGAAGTGCCTATGCCTTCTCCGTTCCCCGCAACCCCTGCTCCTATGCTAATGGACCAACATAGCATGCAGCGGTTTTTCATGTTTGGTCGCCTCATGAACGAGTTCATGGGTGCCCAACCCGTGAGCGGTGGTTTGGTGCCAAACCCCGCCATGCCCGTGTCATTCCAGATGATGCCACCAATGCCAGTGACCCCTGGAAGAGACAGGCCTACAACTCCTGCAGTGATTGATCCTGCCGATATTCCGGAGCACGGAATGGAGGACACTGAGCAGAAGGAGAAGTAGGTCCAGCTACTGTGTGCTGGGCGTGCAAACCGGGACGAAATGCCCACGGATGTGACTTACGGACTGAGATTTTGATGACGACGAATGGCCGGACGGACTTGATGATGACTTGATTCCTTGACGAACGGAAATGGGGACCCCTGATGTCACTGATGTAACCGACTCTTGATGAATACGGATGCCGGACTTGTCACGGATGCTCTGATGCCAACTGCTTACCGACCCCGGACCCCCCGGAAAGAATTTTTTTCCGTGCGGAAAGTGAGAAGTTTTTCCAGCCTAAAGGTTATTACTTTATCTTGACATACTGTACATATAGCTGTAGCAGGTCTACTGAAGCTCCTTCTTGTCAAAGGCTGTTTGAGTATGTTGAATCCGAACGATTCTCATGCTGTAATTAGAGATGTAGCGATTATTGTATAACGTGCGCGGGTCACTATATTGCTCCTGCCTGTACTTTTGAATTCGCATTGTTAATTCTCTATTGGTGCTTTACTTCTTACTTATTTTATATCCACATTGCCTTATAATAATTTACATATTGTAGATTGTGTTACTCCGTTGGGTTAAAAATCTATAAATTATGGAGGGGGTATTGTAGTGGATATGAGGATCAGCGCAAGTCTAGTATAGCTTGCTGTTGTTTTAACTCTTATATAACCGGGTCGGCCTTCAAGGTCAAGGTTGGAGCTCCGCTCGCTCAGCCTTTCAAGCCTTTCGGATCTGTTCCGTTTTTACCTTGAATGAAATGTAAGCTTTACCCTAGTTACAGATTACCTTTCATCTTTCTGCATTGACCAGAATACGTACTGTATTGCATAACTGTGATGTATTGTGTATCTCCTGTATCACTTATTCCTGTACGAAGAACATCTTGCCATTTACTTGTACACACCTTGTTATTGTACGGATTGTATTTGTGACTATTCCGGAAATCCTTTCCGTCAGATGTCTTGGTTAGCCCGGCTGACCATGTACCTTGTGATTGCACTGTGGGGGAAATAAAGCTACGGAAACAGAGATCGTTGTCCATGTTTTACTTTCCCTTAGTCGAGAGGAGAATCGAACCTGGGTTGTCTAAGTAATAGCACGAAGGTTATCGCGGGCTGGATAACTAGTGTCACCATTTACTGATAAACTACCTGTAGGAGAGCCTACAGCCCCGGATTGGTAATCGAGATATCCGGGGGTTCACTACACTCATTATATATTCTCATTATATATTCTCATTATTATATTCTCATTATATATTCTCATTATATATTCTCATTATTATATTCTAATTATATATTCTCATTATATATTCTCATTATATATTCTCATTATATATACTCATTATATATTCTCATTATTATATTCTCATTATATATTCTCATTATATATTCTCATTATATATTCTCATTATTATATTCTCATTATATATTCTCATTATATATTCTCATTATATATTCTCATTATATATTCTCATTATTATATTCTCATTATATATTCTCATTATATATTCTCATTATATATTCTCATTATATATTCTCATTATTATATTCTCATTATATATTCTCATTATATATTCTCATTATTATATTCTCATTATATATTCTCATTATTTTATTCTCATTATATATTCTCATTATATATTCTCATTATATATTCTCATTATATATTCTCATTATATATTCTCATTATATATTCTCATTATATATTCTCATTATATATTCTCATTATATATTCTCATTATTATATTCTCATTATATATTCTCATTATATATTCTCATTATATATTCTCATTATTATATTCTCATTATATATTCTCATTTCATATTCTCATTATTATATTCTCATTATATATTCTCATTATTATATTCTCATTATATATTCTCATTATATATTCTCATTATATATTCTCATTATATTAATCTCATTATATATTCTCGTTTGTTTTAGCTTGAACTTGAAAGTTGTCGTAGTCTTGCTGGCCTCACTGTATAAATTAGAAAAGAATTATATCATAAGGTTAGCAATTATTATATCAAGCTGATCAGGAACATGGGAGATATGGGTAAGATTTTTAGAGAATGTACAATTGACACATTTAGTAAATTCTGCTAAATTAGGCTGCAATTTGGTCAATGTTAGGTGAATTCAAGTATATATTCGGCATTGCATTGATTCTAGCAATCTGTTTCTTGAGGTTGAACTGTATTTTGAACTTTATTTTCGTTTGAAATTTGGGTTATTTGAGAGGATTGGTGAAAGTGAAGGGTACATTTTCTGAAAATCTGACTCATGTATGATAGGACTAATGGCTGACATTGGGGACAGGGAACATATACCCTATAGCAGACAGGTTAAAATCCTGGTCCCTAAGAGGAGCGATCACCACCGCAGCGATTTTATTTGGCTTATTGTCTTGAGACAAAGCAAAGAAGCTGTCTTTTGAAACTCGGTGCTATAATTATGTGTTAAGAATATTCAATAAAGCGAGTGAATGAATTAATCTAGGAATGAAGCATGTAGTTTAACTATTACTTCTATGGAAATATTATCCATTTGACATTTCTGTTATTCTTAGTTTCTTTTTTCATTTATATGCTCGAATTTTAGTAATTATGTACTTTATTACAACCTTGGTATAATAAATACCTCGATATTCCTATGTCAAACAACACTGTTCTGTGTAGGTATTCACCATATGGGTCAGATTTTCAGAAAATGTACAATTCAACTTCACCAATCTTCTCTAATAACCCAAATTTCAGACGAATATAAAGTTCAAAATACAGTTCAACCTAACCAAACAGATTACTAGAATCAATTCAATGACAAATATTTTCAAATGTGTCTAGTATTGACCAAATTGCAGTCTAATTTTGCAGAATTTACGAAATATGTACAGCTGCCAATTTAAATTTTCTGAAAATATGACCCGTATATACCTATGTCCCTTGATAGATCCTGGTAAATACCCCAATATTTCCATGTCAAATGACACTGTTTGGTGTGATTATTCGATATATACCTATATTCCTTGATTTGTCTCTGTCATACTGTTGCATATATGATCACTAAAGTCACTCATTTTATTATAAATTGCGTGTATTGAGGGGAGACGAATGTCAACATCATACTGTGCTGTATGAATGATTTATTAGTCACTAGTTTATTAAGTTTAAGTGTATTGAATAGACAGTCTATTAAAGTAAACATATCTAACTTAAAATTTTGATAGACTTATTAGCTGTCTTTAATGTTAACAATCACTAGAATCGGTTTGGCCTCATATATATATATTCAAATATGACGATATCTCAAAATCCCCTGTTCTGCGATTTGTAACTCATTTTCCTGTAACACATCACATATGACAGGTTTGGTGAAGACATAATTATTGTACATTTTCAGCCAATCTGACTCCCCTACCCTGATCAGTCTAGGCTCAAAGATGAAAGAGTCCCTTCAAACGGAGGCAAAGCCTTTGCACAAAACTGCAAAGTCCCATTATAATACCATTAGATCTGCAAAATGATATTTTGATCCCATTAGAAGACCTAGTCCTGGGTTGGGAAAGCCATTAGCGCAGTAGGCGTCCAATCACTGCCGTACCATTCTTATCTCATCTGAGAGGTTTGGGCCCAGGCTTTGGGTCAGACTTTCAGAAAATCTACAATTCAACTTCTCCAATCTTCGCACATAACCCAAATTTCAGATGAAAATAAAGTTAAAAATACAGTTCAACCTAACCAAACAGATTGCTAGAATCAATGCAATGCCGAATATACTCAAATTTCTAGTATTGACCAAACTGCAGCCTAATTTTGCAGAATGTACAAAATATTTACAGCTGCCAATTGTAGATTTTCTGAAAATCTGACCCATATAGATGACACTTGGTAGGTTATCAAGTACAGAGTGAAATGCGTTGAAGAGTGATTTAATTACTTGGCATCAACATCAGCATAAACACTTTAGCTTTGATGTTAACCTGCAGCATTGCTTTATTTTGTCTTTTTTTATTCAGGCCAATATGATGTTTAATATATCACAGAAAGACGCACCATCCTTCAAGGATGATTGAGTTGATGTAAACAATCTTTTATTAGTCGAAAACTACATACAGATGACAGAAAAGGTTGACAGACTTTTGGGGGATTTAAGCATTGCCAATCCCCAGTTCTTCTATCCGCTCCCTTTAGAGTAGAAAGTTAAATAGTTAAGAAGTTAAAATGTAGGCCTACATGGTGGTAGTAAAATTAATGGATTCATTGATATATACGTAATGGTGGACTTGCATAGCCAGCATTTTGAATCATGATTCACATGGAATTATAGGAACAATGGTTGTCTAAAATCTATAGAAAACATGCCATGTACAGCATGGAATATTTATCAATGCCCTAATGTCAAAATCCATGTGTTATACATGTTTCCATGATACAAGCCTCCAGCTTTTCCATCATGCATTTGGTTTTCATAGATAATCTATAAAAGCTATTATGTTGGTGAAAACATTCTTGCAATTTTCGATGAAAATATTGCCAAATATTTGTATGTCAGATTTCAACAGAATCTATCCCAGGATGCAGTGTATGATACATGTGCAATGGCACATGCAAATCCGCTATTGAGGAGTATATAATCAGTATAAAACAGTAGCGTATGCCGCATTAATCTCACAATAAAGCGCAATTTTTTACATAATAATAATAATAATAAAATATGTCTTGTTTGATTTATTATTTTCAAAGATCTCAGGCGTTGCCTATTAAGAATAAGTGTACAAATTATATAATATATTAACTTCAAGAGTGTGTACTTTATTTGTGCTGAATGGATTCTTCATGGTTTTGCAATTGAATCACTTCATTTGTGTGAAGCAGAAGTCCCTAGCATACAACCGCTGCTGTATTTACTTTCTTTTTCCTGGCTGCGTTGTATACCGATGTGACCCATTGGTCACCAGAAAATGTACAATTTGCAGATCTACACATTTATCAAATTCTGCTAAATTGGGCTGGAAAAAGATAAATACCAGGTATGTCTTGAGTATATTTGGCATCGAGATGATTAAAGGCATGTGTTTGGTTATGTTGAATTGTGTTTTGAGTCTCATTTTTGTATTAAATACGGGTTATTTGGAACGGTTTCTGGATGTGAATTGTGCATTTTCTGGAAATATCACCCGCTATACATTCTTAGAGCACTTACATTTAAAAACTTATTTCTTCACCTACAGTACGTCACAGGTTGGACAACAGCCATAGAAAATATAAATGAAAATGTAGCACTTTGCTACAATCAATCTTCCATGAAACAAATATTGTTTGTCATACATTTATTAATAAAGCAAAATATGAACTTGAGAATAATAAAATATGGGTCAGATCTTCAGAAAATGTACAATTGGCAGCTGTATACATTTAGTAAATTCTGCTAAATTAGACTGCAATTTGGTCAATACTAGGTAAATTCTAGTATATTTGGCATTGTATTGATTCAAACAGTCTGTTTGGTTAGGTTGAACTGTATTTTGAACTTCATTTTCGTCTTAAATGTGGGTTATTTAAAAAGATTGGTGAAGGTGAATTATACATTTTCTGAAAATCTGACCCATGGAGTAATGTTGTCCGAGGTTAAGGGAAAGAAAAACAGCAACAAGTTGTGTAAAGGCACAAACAAAAGCAATTGCATTGTTTAAAAATACATGTTTCCACCAAATAAACAAAAAAAAAATTTCTTGTCGGGAAGGAAGAGATCGGTAAAACTAATCAGAAAAGTAAAAAAAAAGTAAAAAAAAATAGTTTAAAAAAAGTTCTAAAAAATATTTTCATGATATATCTTAGCATTATGAGCCTCAATGGCAAGTAACCATGAATACAGTTTGTGATTTAAACACGAATAAAAAATTGAAAATGGTCGTTTCTAATTTACTGTCTGCTTTGGGTGTTGCTTTAGGTCTAATTTCAGAATGAATCTGTACTTTAATCCTATTGATATGTTAAACTAAACACTTCGAAAGTTGGAAAGACTAATCTCTAAAACTCCGCCTGTGGTGCATAATTGAAAATTGAAGTGTCTTGTACCTGTCACCGTGATTATACACTCTATGTCATTTGGGTTTAATGGTTTAGAATTTATTGGGAACAATATTTCTTTGAAACAAACCTATTTTTATTGAGAAAACATTCATTCTAAAAGGTATACACTACAAAAAAAAACTACAAAAGATGCTTTTACCATTGTGTAAAATATGTTTTAGGTGATTGAAAATTATTCACCATATTGAGACCCCTAATTAATTTAGACATCACTCAATATCAACTATTGTAATTCCTTTAGTTGAAGGTCCTGTTCTTGGATATTACTGATTCAGCTGGTAGGAATTAGACGCTTTCAAATGGTATTCAGCATAATATGTTGGGAGGGAGGTAGGAGTTGTGAGGGAGAAGGGTAAGAGGGAGGAGGGTCTGAGGGAGGAGGGTCTGAAGGAGGTGGGTCTGAAGGAGGAGGGTCTGAGGAAAGAGGATGTGAAGGAAGAAGGTGAGAGGGAGGAGGGTGTAATGTAAGAGGGTGTGGGGGAAGACGATTTGAGGGATGAGGTGATCGATGAGGGTGTGAGGAAGGAGGGTCTGAGGGAGGAGGGTCTGAGGGAGAAGGGTCTGAGGGAGAAGGGTCTGAGGGCGAAGGGTCTGAGGGAGAAGGGTCTGAGGGAGGACGGTCTGGGGCAGGATGGTCTCAAGGATGGTCTCAAGGATGGTGAGAGGGAGGAGGATCTGAGGGAGAAGGGTCTGAGGGTGGAGGGTTTGAGGGAGGAGGGTTTGAGGGAGAAGGGTTTGAGGGAGAAGGGTTTGAGGGAGGAGGGTTTGAGGGAGAAGGGTCTGAGGAAGGAGGGTCTGAGGGGGAAGGGTTTGAGGGAGAAGGGTTTGAGGGAGAAGGGTTTGAGGGAGAAGGGTCTGAGGGAGAAGGGTCTGAGGGAGAAGGGTTTGAGGGAGAAGGGTTTGAGGGAGAAGGGTTTGAGGGAGAAGGGTTTGAGGGAGAAGGGTTTGAGGGAGAAGGGTCTGAGGAAGGAGGGTCTGAGGGAGAAGGGGTTGAGGGAGAAGGGGTTGAGGGAGAAGGGTCTGAGGGAGAAGGGTCTGAGGGAGAAGGGGTTGAGGGAGAAGGGGTTGAGGGAGAAGGGTCTGAGGGAGGAGGGTCTGAGGGAGAAGGGTCTGAGGGAGAAGGGTCTGAGGGAGAAGGGGTTGAGGGAGAAGGGTCTGAGGGAGGAGGGTTTGAGGGAGAAGGGTCTGAGGGAGAAGAGTCTGAGGGAGAAGGGGTTGAGGGAGAAGGGGTTGAGGGAGAAGGGTCTGAGGGAGAAGGGGTTGAGGGAGAAGGGGTTGAGGGAGAAGGGTCTGAGGAAGGAGGGTCTGAGGGGGAAGGGTGAGAGGGAGAAGGGTTTGAGGGAGGAGGGTGAGAGGGAGAAGGGTCTGAGGGATGAGGGTGAGAGGGAGAAGGGTCTGAGGGATGAGGGTGAGAGGGAGAAGGGTCTGAGGGATGAGGGTGAGAGGGAGAAGGGTCTGAGGGAGGAGGGTGAGAGGGAGAAGGGTCTGAGGGAGGAGGGTGAGAGGGAGAAGGGTCTGAGGGAGAAGGGTGTAAGGGAGGATGGTGTGAGGATGAAGGGTGTGAGGAAGAAGGGTATGAGGGAGGATGCTTTGAGGGAGGAGGGTATTAATATATAAAAGGAGATGCCTTATTTTTTTCATGTTTTAGGCAACCCTTGAGAGAACCTCCTAATCACGATCACCTAAAAACTATTCAATAACTGGTTTATTTTACAGAATGATAGCAAAGGTAGGATTCTAGATATCAGACGGCTATTTCTGCTATTATAATGATTAATAAAGTGTTTAGTGATAGTTTTAGACACAACAAATTATTCACCTGAAGATATTAAAAGAAAGGTATTGGGCCAGTAATTTTGTCATAATCACGGTGACACATAATTTCACAATGACAACAAAATTCACAAAATATTACAAAATCAGGAGTGACTTTTTAAAAAGAAATCCTAACGAAAGGACATGAAAATCATTTGTGGGATCGTCAACGATTTTTAACCTGCATCTTATTGAAAGATTCACTTTTTTCAAACAAAATATTAGCCACTGACTAACCCAGCCCAACCAATCAGGGATAATAAACAAGGTTACATATATCACACACAAAATTATAAAAAAGGGTAAGAATAAGGTATCATAATTGGTCGAGATGAAAAACATTAAGAAATGGCTCTATTAAAGGAATGTTCATTATCCTGCTACTAAAAAGTCTTTTAGTTCAAGTAAACGATAAGAAGTCTCTGTGTAGAAGTGTGCTTTTGAACACTGGTTAAAATGCCTCAACGTCCTCTTAAGGTGACTCAGTAGTGATTTTGATTATTGATGAATTTCTCTAAAATTTTTACCAATGATACTTGACATGATTTAATGATTATTGAGTAAAAAAAAAATATAGGTCACCCGGCTATTTTTCATGCTATGGTGGTATGGAGATAGAAATAATAAATCATATTTGAGTAACTTTACTACGTTTGAGTAATTTATTAACATAATTCATTTAAAATGGTTCTGACATGAATTCAGACATCAAATTTCACCCAGACATTCAGCATAAAATATATATATCATCACATAATTTTTTCCTCAGATCCTGAGTTAGCCCCCTGGAAGCCCCTTAGTGGCAGTATGGGGCTCTAGCAAAATTGACTTTGGCTGATGACAATCAGCGTTTTTAAAAAAAACTGTTTGATGAATATTTTTTTAATTTAATATGAATGTAGATACAGTATTTGCCAACTCATATACAAAAAATCAGGATGGCTTACCAGGTTAGATTTTTCGATATTACGGCTTATTTATGAGAAAAAATGGGAAAAAAATGGAAATTCCTGATAAATATTTTAATTGAACAAAAATGGCTGCATAAATCTTGATGAAATTCTATATCGATATAGCTATTGTAGTTATTAACTTGCACAAAAGAAATCAGAAAGAAATTTTATGTTAAAACTTAATTATGAGACAATTGGCTAAAAAAGAGAAAATTCTTGATAAATATTCAATTTATACACATATGGCTGCATAAATTTTAATGAAATTTAATATCGATGTAGGGACTGTAGATACTAACTACCACACCAAAAATCAGCATCAATTTGCTGGCTGAAATGTTGATATCAACACTTAACATATACATACTTTGTATGCATAATGCTGATATTCCTTGCTATATGTATTGAATACACATTGCGTGAAAAATGGCAAAAGTTGTAACCCGCTACTCACGCTAGGCGAGGCCGCGCACCCCGTTACATAATCACTACTTAAGAATTCGGGTACACAAAAGATCTTATGTGCGGTTGTCACCACTATCCTCTCTGCCCGTACAGCCAGCCGAGGCCCCCGCTGGACCTCGTTGCTGAGCGACAGAGTGCCTGTCTTACTCTAGCCTCCTGGCCATGTGGAGTGGAGTGGGTCGTTAGTCAACACTATAGTATTTTCATGGTGGAAACATTTAACAACTGCAAAAACACAAGTCAACTTTTTCTGTATTGTTTTGACACCTCTTGTTTCTCGCAAGAAACTAGAAAAGACTCTCTTCAAAGCTGACGGTGAAGGGTAAATGAGAACACTGGTCCTATGGTGCTTCTCCTTAGCCCCCTCCCCCTCCGCCCATCTGTTTGAGACAGCTGACTTCTATTACAATTCTGGCATGCTTGAAATAAGTTTTGATTACCGGCTTTTGCCCAGGACATCTCAAAATGGTTACAAAGGTTGACATATAGCCAGAATGACAGAACAAATTGACTCCCCTTCTCTAAACACCTGGTTTGTTATATTACCATGTTCTATAATCTTGGTTTTACAAAGATCGGGCCTTTTCCCCTTAAAAATGTTTGATTCACAAGTCAGCATTAAATGCTCTATTGCAGCTGAGCAAATCTGCAGATTAATCCCTACACCCTGCTGTGGGAGGAAAGACGCACTTGATATGCTATCCAGGGCCACTTCCTCTTCTCCTTCAAACTTCCTCAGATGGTCAGCATCGTATGGGATGGAGAAATACTCTAATCTATAATCGAAAAATTGGGTGCCTGAAACTGCCGGAATTACTGTCTGGTATACCAACTCCTGTTTGCCGTCCAACAGTAGTCGGATGTTCAGGTGCCTGTAATACCAGCGATCATCTTGTGGGATATAATGCTTCCCTTCTTGTAATTTAGTTAGAACTTCTGATAAGTATGCCTGTGGTAAAATCTGGTTTGTTAAAAACCCTTTTTAATTGAATCTGTTGGCAATATAACAATTCGTTCTGACGGTTGTAATTTTCGATAATCTGGTAGGTTAAAAACACTCTTTCTACTTGAATCTGCTGGTGATAGAACAATTTGTTCAGGTGGTAGTAATTTTCAACCACCCTGCCCACCTGCTGCAATAGAACATCCACTTCCCTTTTC
Source organism: Sthenelais limicola (assembly GCA_942159475.1). Taxonomy (NCBI): domain Eukaryota; kingdom Metazoa; phylum Annelida; class Polychaeta; order Phyllodocida; family Sigalionidae; genus Sthenelais; species Sthenelais limicola. The sequence continues at coordinate 60,872,681 of OW804102.1, read as the reverse complement.
TTGTGGATCTGTGAATCTCTTTACTAAAACAATTTAAATGTGTTAGGATGTTGGTTACTTGACGGGAGATATTAATAGCTACAGCCTGCAGCTGAACTATGTCCATTATGTTCTCTTTTACATGAAGTCTCATCTTGGCAATGAGCCAACACATTCTCATTGTTGTGAGTCGCTTGGACGGTGGCCTGCAGCTCATGGGCCTAAATGACATTCCCACTCTGCTGGTCTTGCATTGATGAAAGGTTTTGTTAAATCTCTCAATTTTACCGTTTGTCATGATGTGGAAAGCTGTACAGTGCCTTCCTTCAGTGCCTATGGGTTTGAGATACCCTTCCACTTGTTGATTGTCAGATATTACATGGGATATTGATATAGATTTTGCCATATCTATAGGCCATACCTAGGAACATATTCATTAGCCAAATAATCAGTAATATTTTTAGCTGCTTTGGAGGGTATGGGTTTGACTTCTAACCAGCCTGTTGCATGATCTATCACAGTCAGAATATATCTATTCCCTTTATCAGAGACTGGAAAGGGACTGCAGAGATCCATTCCTAGTATCTGACTGGGGTATTTTGCTATTGACATAGCAGTAGGAGGTACACATGCTTGGACTACTCTGTCCTCTGTTCTTTACGGCACACCTGGCGTATCTGATTAAAACATTATAGGTATGTCTTCTCATGGTGGGCCATTTATAAGCCTCTTGGATACAATATAATGTCTTTCTCATGCCTTGGTAGCCTACTTCAGTGTGGGCACGCCTCACTACTCTATATCTAGCTCCTCCTCCATTCCCTGTTTGAATTCGTCCATTTTCCTCAGTTCTAACTATATTTTGTCTTTCTCGAGTTGATCCAATTCCCAAGAAATTTCATCTACATCCTCCAATGCACAGACCTCAAGAAAACTAAGAGTCGGTCCTTCTGTCTTGGGGATTGTTTTTATTCGAGAAAGCATGTACGCCCTGTTATTGTTTGCCCCTTTCCTATACTTAATGGGAGCCCTAAACTTTGCTAGTAGTATGGCCCATCTCTGAATTTTGGTGTTTTGACCTTCACCCACAAACAATGATTTAGTGGTCAGTGTAAATTTTGAATTTGCTACGCTGAAGGTAAGGTCTGAAGTACCAGTATCAGTATGGCCCCTATTGCATAATCGCATGCATTGCTGTAGAGATGATGAGGCTTATCCAGTTGAGGATGCGCCATTACTCAATCTGAAGTCAGTAATTCCTTCAGCGTCTCAAATGAATTTTGCTGTTCTTCCAAACATTCAAACCTGGCATACTTTTTGGTAAGCTTGACCAAGGGATTAGCTACCTTAGTGTAATCTGGGGTACATTGACGGTAATACCCAGTCATTCCTAGGAAGGAGCGAATGCCGCTCACATCCTCTGGAGGTAGCAAATCCCTGATAGCACTACATTTATCAGGGTGGGAATTAATTCCATATTTTGAAACTTGGTAGCCGAGGAGATCTACCTTTTCTTGCTTGAAAATGCATTTACTCTTTTTGACTGTAATTCAATACTCTTCTAGTTTATCGAACACCAGAGCCAAATGATGATTATGCTCCTCTTTGGTTTTTGAATAAATCACAATATCATCCATAAAAGTCATGCAAAACTTGCGGATGAATTCAGAAAACATTTTGTTCATGGCCTGTTGAAAGACGGTCTGTGCATTAGTGAGTCCAAAAGGCACAAATAGGCCCATATGGCACACAAACACTGTCTGTTCAATACTATCTGGATCCATGTACATCTTAGCCATGTGATCGGCTATTATGGTCCTTGGGTGTGGGAACGTCAGTGTGTGTGCCCCGGCTTGTGGTGGTGGCTCTGCGCCCGGGTAGGTGGGCAAGTCGTGGGTCGCTGCTTTTTCAGTAGTCGGTTTTGGTGGCTCCTCATTATTAACCTTCGTGGACAGATTTGCCATTGCCTTAGCTATTGCTGCAGTTATCGTCTCTTCCATACTATCTGCAATGGCTTTTACCGAGCCTTCAATCTTTTCCACTCTGTCTGCGAGCTCTGTGTCCCCCATTTTGCTTGTGTTGTGCGACGGTGTTATGCAATGGCCGCCGTTGGGGGTCTGTTCGATCGCTGGGCTTCTTTGTGTCGGCCCTATAATGCACTTCTTTCCTCCTTTTTTGTGGGTTTTTTCTTTTGGTTGACTGGGTTCCAGAGATTTTGATATTTCGTCTCTTGAATTCCTAGTCTGCCTGCTCATTCCTCTCCGTAGAATTTCTCGTAAAAAATTTCCAAAGTATATGAATGAGTGTTTGATTTTGGTGGTGGAAGAAGAAGGAAGAAGGTGGAGAGGGATTGTGGGTATAACAAAGTCAGCGGCTAGGGGGCAGCACCCAATGCCTCGGAATCAAAGATTCCATCCAAATGATCATTGCCTCAACGCTATACAGTGGCCCAGATCCACCCTACATACATCCCACAATACAATTTACAAGCTCAATCTGAGTTTTAGATTTCCACTCACCCATGCCTCCAGCTCATCCTGCCTATGCCTCACTTCCCTCAGAAGATTGAAGTGTTGCTATGTAGCAACTTAGTCTCTTCAGTGAGTCGCCAGTGTAAGAATCTAAGAGCATTTGCCCATAGGTTTGGTCTTGTATCGAGTTGGTAGAGAAGAAGTCAGAGATCTGTGAAGTTTGTCAGGTTAGGCCCAGGCAAGAGGGACTGAAGGCTTCCCCTTCAGCTTTATTTATACTCAGGAAAACACTGAATTAATTCATATACAGAGTTATATGCAAGAAATATTCCACTGCCCTAACTCTTTCTAATTCAGTGAGAGAGAACCCTTCTCCTCCATGTGGACTGACCTCCTCCCCCAAATCATGTCAAGGTCATGCACTGTGCATATGTAAGATTGGATCCTCCTCAGCCTACCCCCCCCCCTCCCCTCCCATACCCTTAGATCCCTGTGGGTTCTGCCCGCCCTTCCTTCTTACCCCCTCCCACCTCCCTCTTCATCAACCCAGAGCAGCGAATATATTAATTAGGTGGGCCAGGTGGAGAGGTCAGCTATGGCTAGCTCATACCCCCTACCCCTTCCTAGTCAGGTGTGGGGTGCATGGTCTGGCCATGATCAGTGGCTAATTGGGTCAGATCCAATCCTACAGAATGCAATAATTATTGTTTACAATGTTTTGCTGACTCGATGGCCTGAACCATTAAGCCCCAAATAACCCCATACCTACATTGTGGGATTATTGGGGTTAACGAATGGTCATCTCCACTAGCAATACTTTTTTTGGTAAATAACATATTTGGTCATAAATCACATGAGTAACACTTGAATAAACATATAACAGTAGTAGAATGTTGATAATCCAGTCCTATAAGTCATAATATGAGTAACACTTGAATAAACATATAACAGTAGTAGAATATTGATAAATCCAGTCCTATAAGTAATAATATTAGTAACTCTTGTATAAACATATAACAGTAGTGGAATAGTGATAAATCCAGACCTAAAAATCATGATATGAGTAACACTTATATAAACATATAACAACAGCAGAATCTTTGTAAGATTTTGTTTGGCGTAACAGCTGATAATTCAGCTGTAAGGTAGGTGTGTTTTTTTGTTTAGTCTAAGTCTAGATATTGATCTATTTGTTTGTAAAAACTCCTTAGCAGTGGTGTAAGACTTATCAGATGCAAGTCATTACGCGATTTTGCGCTGTTTGCCTTTGCTGAGGGAGGAGGATGGAGGGAGAGTTGGGGAGAGGATGGAGGGAGATGATGGAGGGAGAGTGGGGAGAGGATGGAGGGAGGGTGGGGGAGAGGATGGAGGGTAAGGATGGAGGGAGGTTGGGGGAGAGGATGGAGGAGAGGATGGAGGGAGAGTGGGGGAGAGGATGGAGGGGAGGATGGAGGGAGAGTGGGGGAGAGGATGGAGGGGAGGATGGAGGGAGAATGAGGGGGAGGAGGGAGTGAGGGAGAGGTTAGAGTGAGTGAGACGACGGAAGGAAAAATGTGGAAGGGAGAGGATGGAGGGAGAGTGAGAGGGATGATGTAGAAAGGGAGAGGTTAGAGTGAGTGAGACGACGGAAGGAAAAATGTGGAAGGGAGAGGATGGAGGGAGAGTGAGGGAGAGGATGGAGGGAGAGTGAGGGAGAGGATGGAGGGAGAGTGAGGGAGAGGATGGAGGGAGAGTGAGGGAGAGGATGGAGGGAGAGTGAGGGAGAGGATGGAGGGAGAGGGAGTGATGTGGCAGGGGGAGGATGGAGGGAGTGAGAGGGTGAAGATGGAGAGTGAGGTATGTGGGGGGAGGAGGGAGTGGGGGGCGGATGGAGAGTGATAGGCAGAGAATGGAGGGAGACCATTGTGGCACTGTTAATGAGGAGTGAGCGAATGTGAGAGCAGCAGGGCAGCCAGTGAAGCATGCAGGAGTCAGACTCTTCATACCCCATGAGCTGCGGGGACAGGTTGACAGGTAACCACAGGGTGTGTCGGTGCATTTCCCCCTCATTAGTTCTACATGTTGATATACCATCGTGTATCTCCGCGCGTCCGGCAGAGAGGCTTCAACCTCCCCGCAGTCCCCACACACCTGACACAGCCACCCGTAAGTACATCTTCATTACAGCCAAAATATTATTCATTTATACCTTTGCGTGATATATGACAATAAGGAACCTTACTTCAGAAAAGACTTTTCTTATAATGATAGTCAGAATGATTACATTTAATTCAAAATATTATTTATTTATACCTTAGGATGATATATGACAATAAGGAGTCTTACTTCAGAAAAGACTTTTCTTATAATGATAGTCAGAATGATTACATTTAATTCAAAATATTATTTATTTATACCTTAGGATGATATATGACAATAAGGAGTCTTACTTCAGAAAAGACTTTTCTTATAATGATAGTCAGAATGATTACATTTAATTCAAAATATTATTTATTTATAGCTTTGGTGATATATGACAAAAAGGAGCCATACTTCAAAAATTGACTTTTCTAATAATGATAGTCAGAATGATTACATTCAATTTAAAATATTATTTATTCATACCTTAGGGTGATATATTATTATTGATTTATATCTTAAGGTGATACAAGAGGAAAAGGAGCCATAATTATTTCAGAAAAATATATTTCTCATCTTCTAGTGAGTTCCTGCACTTGGGGAAAAGAAGATTTTTATTTTAATGAACTTTATTTATATTTAAAAAAGAAAGTGACAAATTAACACCGCATTACCAAACGCAGCTATATTATAAATTACATTTTATCATAATTATTCAAATTTAAAAAATAAAATTACAAATTATTGCTTCACCAAATGCATCTATAATGTAAAAATAAACTTTAGTGGTGCATTATCAAGTACCAAATACATGAAACCATGCATAACTAAGATATATTGAAAATTAATATTGAAAATTAAAACATTTTATCTGAACCTCTGCTCTCCCAACTCTTATGTGAAGCAATGTCTTGTAACAGACTATAAATTACCTTCTATCATCATTGCTATAATGATTTGATTTGATTTAAAAACTTTATTTCAATTAATGATTACATTTATATATAAAGGGGCAGCTGGAAGGGGGTGTCAAGTGTCCTTATCGCTAATTAATAATATTAGTTTTTGGTAGTTGACAATTCTCACCTCCATCGTTGACTGAAGATGTCCAACCACTACTCTTTCAGTTCTTAAAGTGTTTTTTTGTATTCATTTACATGCCAAGTAGTCATAATTCAGTTCAACATGATAACATGGGGTTTGATAGTTACTTACACTCGGAGAAGTAATATCCTAGTCTATAATATTGTCATCTGACTATATGGAATATTTTTTACACATATTTCTGGAATATTTTCGGATCATTTATATGATGGGCTCCCGTCTGTTCCAAGAGTGGGGAATTCATGGGTCAGATTTTCAGAAAATGCACAATTGGCAGCTGTACACATTTAGTTAATTATGCTAAATTAGGCTGCAATTTTGCCGATACTAGGTAAATTCGAGTATAGTTGGCATTGCATTGAATGGTTAGGTTCAACTCTATTTTGAATTTTATTTTCGTCTGAAATTTGGGTTATTTAAGAGGATTGATGAATGTGAATTGTACAATTTCTGGCGACTTCACCCTCATCTTGTTTTCCTTTCTTTGGCAACCTTTCTTGTATGAATGTTCTCAGTTCTATAAAGGTGCGTGTGTGTGTGCCAGACGGTAGTATACTCTACCATCTGAGTCAGATTTTCAGAAAATGCACAATCTACAGTTCTACACATCTATCAAATTCTGTTAAATTAGAGTGAAGTATGATAAATACTATGTATATTTGACTGTATTCTGTATTGTATTCATTAATAAATCGGTTCTGTTGTGTTGAACTGTATTTTGAACCTGATTTTCGACGTAAAATGTTGGTTATTTGAGAGGATTGGTGAAGGTCAATTGTACATTTTCTGAAGGCTTGACCCAACAAGGTGAAATATCAATTGGTGACTATTGTACTTAAACATAAACCAAAAACAATGTCTCTATACGAATAAAGCAACTTTATTATAAATGGATATCGACAGATAACTCTTTTTAAAAAACGATATAAAAAGTTTTTAAAAATCCCTTACCAAAAAGATCAAAATGTAATTTACAAGGACTGAAATAGTTCTAAGCATTAACTAATATCGAGAGGGTTGAAGAATTTAATTGTGAAACATATGCATCGCATTGAAAGATTGATTGATTTATTGCTTAATTATTTGATTGTGAAAGAAAGAAAAATCTGAACTTGTACAATCCACAATCCACAAACATATGGTGAGTTATAAACGTCATCCAAGGTTCTTAGTGTCAGATTTTCAGAAAATGTACAATTCGCCTTCACCAATCCTCTCGAAGAACCCACATTTAAGACAATAATGGGCTTCAAAAGGCAGTTTAACATTTTTTATTTTTTTTAATAATTTTTTTTTAAAACTTGGGATACAGGATCCCCTAATTGGGATTTTCATCAGTCGCATTACAAAATTTGGTTATCAGAAGTCTTTCACTACCTTGTAATCATGAGAAAAGTCTTAGAAGTAAGGGTCAAATACACTTGCCGCTCTATTACAGCTGTAACACAACAGAAAATACTTTTATTCAATGCAATATCATATATATTCAGATATACCTAGTATTGACCATTTTTCAGTCTAATTTAGAAGAAATTACTAAATGTGTAGAGCTGCCAATTGTGCATTTTCTGGAAATCTGACCCATTATAGTAGTTCAGCAATACATGTAGGCGCTCACAGATGAACGTATCCCGTGTTCCAGATATAAATATTATAACATACAAAGTTATAAAAAGTTATTACATAAACATTTGACATGTAACTATGGATACTTGGCAGTCCCTTCAGTTAGCGGCACTTGTCCCTGGATGTCCTACAATCATTGAATACATGAAAATAGACTAGGCTCAAAGTTGAGCGAGTCCCTCCATACTGAGGGAAAGCTTCTCCAGTCTAGGCTCAAAGTTGAGCGAGTCCCTCCAAACTGAGGGAAAGCTTCTACAGTCTAGGCTCAAAGTTGAGCGAGTCCCTCCAAACTGAGGGAAAGCTTCTACAGTCTAGGTTCAAAGATGAGCGAGTCCCTCCAAACTGAGGGAAATCTTCTACAGTCTAGGCTCAAAGTTGAGAGAGTCCCTCCAAACTGAGGGAAAGCTTCTACAGTCTAGGTTCAAAGATGAGCGAGTCCCTCCAAACTGAGGGAAATCTTCTACAGTCTAGGTTCAAAGTTGAGAGAGTCCCTCCATACTGAGGGAAAGCTTCTACAGTCTAGGTTCAAAGTTGAGAGAGTCCCTCCAAACTGAGGGAAAGCTTCTACAGTCTAGGCTCAAAGTTGAGAGAGTCCCTCCATACTGAGGGAAAGCTTCTACAGTCTAGGCTCAAAGTTGAGAGAGTCCCTCCATACTGAGGGAAAGCTTCTACAGTCTAGGCTCAAAGTTGAGAGAGTCCCTCCAAACTGAGGGAAAGCTTCTCCAGTCTAGGCTCAAAGATGAGCGAGTCCCTCCATACTGAGGGAAATCTTCTACAGTCTAGGCTCAAAGTTGAGAGAGTCCCTCTATACTGAGGGAAAGCCTCTCACAGGAAACTACAAAGTGCCATTATAATCCAATTAGGACAGGAAAATTTCATTATAATCCCATAAGAAACGTTTTCACATGACATAACAGGATGCCCCATTGATTAAGTCCATCATATGATATCTCCCAGATGAAATGAAATCTTAAAAAAAAAACAAAAAAAAACATACAATCTGTAATACAATCACTGTTAGGGCGCCATCACAAGGCTCCATCTGTTTGACTAATTATATGAACATCGAGGAATGTTTTAGATATCATTTTTCACTGAAGATGAGATAATTTATTTCTCTCACTGCTCGTAGTTACATAATCATGAACAGGACAAATAGGTTTACATGTTTACTGGACTGAGCAGATAAAATATGATAAAATAGAATGAAATTAAACCAAGTAAATAAAGCATAGAAATGAAAACCAAGTAAGTAATAGCATCGACAATTCTCCTGCATGAAATTGTGTCGGACCATCATGGGTCAAGAACAAATCTCGAGCAAACATAAGGGTCAGATTTTCAGAAAATGTACAATTGGTCTTCACCAATCCTCTCAAATAACCCAAATTTCAGACGAAAATAAAGTTCTTAATACAGTTCAACCTTACCAAACAGATTGGTAGAATCAATGCAATGCCGAATATGTGATGTGTTTCAGGAAAATGAGTCATAAGTCACAAAAAAAAATTTTTAGATACCAATAGATTTGAAAAGATGAGATCAAGCCGATTCCGATGATAGTAAAAAGTCTAATAGCGGAACTCCACTATAGGTAAAAAAACGGCGCCTACAGGCAAAATTCGTCGCCGACATTTCGGAAATTTTGGAAAATTCGACATGACTAAAAATTCTAGTGGATGAGGGGGTAAAATAGGTTGTCGGCAACACATTTATTGTTGTGATGTGTTTCAGGAAAATGAGTCACAAGTCGCAAAATTGATATTTTTTAAAGTGTTTTTTCACAAGATCACATTATTGGAATGTTCTAACTTTTTAAGGGTTGATAACTCATGGTTGCATCAATCGATGTGTCAAATTCCAGGACAATCTATGTAATATATCCTTTAGTTTTAAAGGTCCTCATATGGACTACATTTAGTTACTTTACTGTTTATTGACCCACAGAAATAGTGGAAACTTTTTTTTTCAAAAACGAAAATATCAAACTTAAAATCTAAAAATACTTATTGGATTATTAGACTGTTTACTAATATTGGAATCGGCTTGATCTCATCTTTTCAAATATAATGCTATTTCAAAATATATCTTTTGTGACTTATGACTCATTTTCCTAAAACACCTCACAAATTAATATTGTATTACTAAACTTGAATCGGTCTCCGAAGCTAACGAATTAGAGCCAATAGGCGATACATCAGGGAGCTAAACATCTCAAAATAACCAAACTCGGTCAAACTACTGAGGAGTTTATAAAAACAAGGCATAATTATTATAAGAATTTATTTTCATTTCACATATAGAATCGTTGTCATATATATTAAGTGCATACAGATAAAGAAAAGAATGGAAAAGAAGTATTGGCTGGGACTGTCACAGCTCTTCTGAACATCCTATGAACTTTTTATTACTGATAGAAAAGAATGGTACTAGGTGATACAAGTTGACTAGTAAACTAGAGTAGAGTTTCAGGTACATAATACTAAATACAGGAGAAAATACACGTAACAAAGAATGTGTACACAAGTGTTCATGTATTTCCATGTATTAATAACTGTAATTGATAAAGAAACTGTAACCAATGATGTCTAAATTATATTTCGTGGTTCAAAAAAGATCAGCTGGAGAACGATTTCTCTAAAATGTATCCTTTGTTTATTAAATTTATTTATTTATTTATTTATTTATTTGTTCCAATCCTTTATTCAAAAACACCTGCCATCTGGGCATTCAATTCAATACATTGCTAAATAATCATTATTGACCAAAGAAACTCACATAGTAACCACATAGTAATATCCTTTTGAAAACATTCATTAGTTGACCTTGAAAAACTACATTGTAGAAGGATCATCCCATTTAGTAATATGTCAATTCGTATGTGATGCGTTTTAGGAAAATTTGTCATAAGTCACAAAAAATGGATTTTGAGATATTATTATATTTGAAAAGATGAGATCAAGCCGATTCTAATGATGTTAAACAGTAGGACATTTAATATGCATTTCTCTATTTTAAGTGTTATATTTCTATTATTTCAAACAAAGTTTGCAGTATTTTGGTTAAAATTCATTATGGCTCATTGCTGGAAGTTTTCATGTCGTCAATTGTTTTTCCCCCCGAAAAGTGTGAGAAAAATGATGTTTTGCCACCATTAGGAGCGAAACGATTGGAATTTTATGGAGAAAAGGAATGCTATTCCGTTTTTAAAGATATTAGCGGTAAACTTTGTATATAGAAGAAAAGAAGCTCCACAGGCTTTTATCTTTTAAAAATTCGGGCAAAAAAAATGTATAAGAAAAACAATAATCATGTGAGGTGGTGATATGAATGTTTAAAATTGTTTAACGTTAAATTGAATTGCCTTATGTGGTAAATTGTAATAATCTAAACTTAATCGATTAGAATATTTCATAGAGAGATGAGAAGTTTTATGGATTGTGGCATCTGGTTACACCTAAATCTATAGACCGCTGTACTCTTGGTCAACGCCAGTCAGAAACTAAAAATGTTATCCTTCAAACAACAAAAGTTTGATGCATTAAATAAAGGTTTATATGCAAATGCATTTGAATGCATTCACACATATATTGTAAGTAAAATGTACTTGGGTGATACTCCTCGTAGCATGAGAACGCGGTAGGTGATGACCTTGGCATGACATTGCCTCAGTCTCTTACATACATATGGATCTGGTTGTGCCAACATGTACAATTGACCTTCACCAATCCTCTCAAATATCCAATTTAAGGCAAGAATTAGATTCAAAATACAGTTAAACATAACCAAACAGATTGTTTTAATCAACTAAATACCAAATATGCCCAGATATACCTATATTTATTGAATTTAAGACTAATTTAGGAGAATTTCTTCAATGTGTAGAACTGGCCATTGACACGCGTAGAAGCATACACACATAGCTGTGTGCAGATGCAGTCAACCAAGTAGAAGAGACCACGCATGTGTTGTAGTGAGGGCGAGCCAAGGTGGCTAATTGTATGTGAAGCTACATCTCAAGCCTCAACAAGCAAGTAACTCATAGGTGTAGCAAGTTAATGAGGCGCGGGGCAATGTAGTGATGGAGGGTGGAGGGGAGTAGAGGGGGTAGAGTTGGAAATACAGGGGAATAGGGGGGAAATAGGCGGGTAATAGAGGGGGAATAGAGGGGAAAATAGGGGGTAATCCCTTGTATTATATTTTTATTAATAGGGGATAATAGGGGAATAGGGGTAATAGAGGAGGAATAGAGGGGAGTAGAGGGGAAATAGAGGGGGAATAGGGGGGAATAGAGGGGAATAGAGGGGGAAATATGGGGTAATATGGGGAATAGAGGGGCTAATATGGGGGTAATATGGGGCAATAGAGGGGTAATAGAAGGGAGTAGAGGGCAAATAGAGGGGCAAATAGTGGAGCAAATAGGGGGCAAATACAGGGGGAATAGAGGGGAAATGATGCCTGTACACGACACCTGTATATGACAGCTGTATGTGACATCCTGATGCCTGTATGTGACACCCTGATGCATGTATGTGACACTCTGATGTATGTATGTGACACCCTGATGCATGTATGTGACACTCTGATGTATGTATGTGACACCATGACGCATGTATGTGACACCCTGACGTATGTATGTATGTGACACCCTGATGCATGTATGTGACGCCCTGATGCATGTATGTGACACCCTGATGCCTGTATGTGACACCCTGATGTTTGTATGTGACACCCTGACGCCTGTATGTGACACCCTGATGCCTGTGTGTGACACCCTGATGCATGTATGTGACACTCTGATGTATGTATGTGACACCCTGATGCATGTATGTGACACTCTGATGTATGTATGTGACACCATGACGCATGTATGTGACACCCTGACGTATGTATGTATGTGACACCCTGATGCATGTATGTGACGCCCTGATGCATGTATGTGACACCCTGATGCCTGTATGTGACACCCTGATGTTTGTATGTGACACCCTGATGTTTGTATGTGACACCCTGATGCCTGTATGTGCCACCCTGACGCCTGTATGTGACACCCTGATGTTTGTATGTGACACCCTGATGCCTGTATGTGCCACCCTGACGCCTGTATGTGACACCCTGATGTCTGTATGTGACACCCTGATGCCTGTATGTGCCACCCTGACGCCTGTATGTGACACCCTGATGTCTGTATGTGACACCCTGATGCCTGTATGTGCCACCCTGACGCCCGTATGTGACACCCTGATGTCTGTATGTGACACCCTGATGTCTGTATGTGACACCCTGACGCCTGTATGTGACACCCTGATGCCTGTATGTGACACCCTGACGCCTGTATGTGACACCCTGATGTATGTATGTGACACCCTGATGCATGTATGTATGTATGTATGTATGTATGTGACGCCCTGATGCATGTATGTGACACATGTATGTGACACCCTGACGCCTGTATGTGACACCCTGATGCATGTATGTGACGCCCTGATACATGTATGTGACACCCTGACGCCTGTATGTGACACCCTGACGCCTGTATGTGACACCCTGATGCCTGTGTATGACACCCTGATGTCTGTATGTTCTGTATATAACAGCTGTATATAATAACTCTCCATGTGTTATGTTCCAGAGAAGCTGCTGGAGTGAGAGTGGTGACCATGAACATGTATTCAGTCATTAGCCTCCTGCTGCTGGGCTTGCTGTCAGGCACAGCGGCACAGCGACCAACTGGAAATAGCGTTGCCATATATAATGGTTCTTATCTCTTTTATTACTAAAATGAGAATCTTTGTATTTTTCCCATATAAAATCCTCTCATCATTATTCCAAGTATTCATTCATATTGCATATTTGGGGCGTTTTTTTTTATATCCTATTCACAATTAATGAAGTAGTTCATGCTAATTGTTTTGATATGCTGTCTGTAAATTTTATCAAATTTATGGTTCAAATGAGAAAATATTTTCCAGTCGGAATCTTATGTTAGTTATACATCAAAATATCAGAGTATATTTTAAGTATTTAATCGTTTTGAATTGATTTTGGGTCAATGCCAATTTTCTACAAACAGCTGTATTCTAGCTATGTAGTAATTCAATGTCAAATATGTTAATTGTTTTAACAGCATAATTCCATCATTAAGTATGCAGATGAAGCAAGAGATGTATAATTGATCAAAGAATAATAAGTTATAAAATTACCTCTGACTCTGCTGGACAATTTTCATACCGACATCAATGCAACAATCGCGTAAAGAGAAAGAAAAAAAAGAAAAAATATGTAACACATAGATTTTTGTAAATTGTTAAGTGTTAACATGTCGCCTCTTTCAGTGAACCACACGTGCCAAGGTGGCATAGGTCATGCCTCGCTGACGTGTAAGTCATTTTCAATTATCTTATTTGTGATCTGTTTCAGGAAAGTAGGTCATAAGTCGCAAAAAACTGATTTTGAGGTGCCATTATATTTGAAAGGATGAGATTAAGCCGATTCCAATGATAGTAAACAGTCTAATAATCTAATATGTATTTCTAAATTTTAAGTTTTATATTTTCGTTTTTGAAAAAAACAAATTTCCAATATTTCTGGGGTTCAATAAACAGTAAAGTAACTAAATGTAGTCCATATGACGACCGTTAAAACGAAAGGGTATATTACATAGATTGTCCTGAAATTTGATACATCGATTGATATAGCTACAAGTAATAAATTCCAATAATGTGATCTTGTGAAAAAAACGCTTTGAAAAATTGTAATTCTGCGACTTATGACTAGCCACTTTCAGGGTTTTTCACTTGGCCCAGTTTTAACAAAATTTAGTCCTGGTTTGTTGGTCTGGCGAGGACGATTAGAAAGGCAGAGAAGTGGCCTCCTAACTGTATCCAGTCCCTTCCAGCTTAGAGGGGGGCATCTATGGGTCAGATTCTCAGAAAATGTACAATTGGTAGCCGTACACATTAAGGACATTTTTTGTCTTAAATCTGGGTTATTTGAGAGGATTAGTGAAGGCGAATTGTACATTTTCTGAAAATCTGGCACATCCACCTTCTGGTAGGTCTGCACAACATAGGCCTATTTGGTAAACACAATACAAGGATGACTGCAGGGTTTAACTAGCCTAATATATACAAGTTCTAAGGCGAATTTAGAATTTATTTTTTCTGGGAAACTGATACTAACTGACTAAAGTGATAGTAACAGTCCAACCAACGGGGACTAAAGCAATTAGATCCTTTGTTTATGGTCCTCACTTTTCTCTAAGCCTGCCGGAAACAAGCCTGGGTCCTTAGAGAAAACTGAGGACAATGAACGTAGGGTCAAACCGCCTAGTAGATATATTACCACTTCCACCACTTAATAAACAATTTTACAATCTTTTACATTTTTTTTGCAATTCTTTACAAACATCTATCTATTTGTATATTGTTTATTTTCATGATAACTGTAACAGTTGTGGTGGAAAATGGTGGTCCTCGTTACATATGTCATGTGTTTCAGGAAAATGAGTCATAAGTCGCTAAAAATAGATTTTGAGATACCATTATATTTGAAAAGATGAGATCAAGCCGATTCCAATGATAGTAAACAGTCTAATAGTCCAATAGGTATTTCTAGATTTTAAATTTTTTATATCCGTTTTTGAAAAAAAAGTATCCAATATTTGTGGGGGTCAATAAACAGTAAAGTAACTAAATGTAGTCCATATTAGGACCTTTAAAACTAAAGGATGTATTGTATAGATTTTCCTGAAATTTGATAAACCGATTGATATAAGTCTCAGTGATAAACTCGCAAAAAATCAGAATATTCCAATAATGTGATCTTGTGAAAAAAACACTTTGAAAAATATCAATTTTGCGACTTATGACTCATTTTCCTAAAACACATCACATATAGCTGCCTATCTATCTGTCTATCTATCTGTCAACATGTCTATCTGTTTATCTATATATCTGTCTATCTATTTAACTGTCTCTCTATCAGTTTCTATCTATATGTCTATCTGTCTCTCTGTCTCTCTGTCCATCTATCTGCCTATCTATCTATCTGCCTGTCTGTCTATCTATCTGTCCATATATTTGTCTATCTATCCGTCTATCTATATATCCATTTATCTATCTATCTGTCCATCTATCTATCTATCTATCTATCTGTCTATCTATGTGCCGACATGTCTATATGTTTATCTATACATCTGATTATCTATTTAACTGTCTCTCTATCTGTTCTCTCTATCTGTATGTCTGTCTGTCTGTCTATTCATCTATTTATCTATTTATCTATTCATCTATTTATGTATTTATGTATTTATGTATTTATCTATTCATCTATTTATCTTTTTATCTATTTATCTAATTATCCATTTATCCATTTAGCTATTTAGCTATTTAGCTATTTAGCTATTTAGCTATTTAGCTATTTAGCTATATATATCTATCTATATCTATCTATATATCTATCTATCTATCTGTATGTCTGTCAGTCTATCTATCTACCTGTCTATATATATATCTGTCCATCTATCTGCCTATCTATCTATCCGTCTGTCTGTCTATATATCTATCGGTCAATCTATTTGTCTATCTATCCATATATCTATCTGTCTGTCTATCTGCATATGTATCTATCTGCCTATCTGTCTATCTATCCATCTGTCTATCCGTCTGTCTATCTGCCTATCTATCTATATATCTGTCCATCTATCTGCCTATCTATCTGCCTATCTATCTGCCTATCTATCTGCTTATATATCTATTCATCTATATATCTATTTGTCCATCCATCTGCCTATCTATCTATCTATCCGTCTGTCTATCCATCTATCTGTCTATCTATATGGCTATCTATATGTCCATCTGTCTGTCTATCTATCCATCTATCTATCTATGAATTTATCTGTCCATCTATCTGTCTATCTATACATCAATTTTTCTTTCCATCTGTTTATCTATGCATCTAATAGTCTATCGATATATGTTTGTATCTATGACTATATCTCTATATCTATCTATCAATCTGTCTGTCTATCTATTTATATATCTATGTATCTATCAATATGTCTATCTATCTATCTGTGTATCAATCGATATATCTATCTGTCTATCCATCTTTCTATTCATGTATCAATCTATCAATCTGTCTGTCTATCTATCCATCTATCTATCTATCTATCTATCTATCTATCTATCAGTGTATCTATGTATAAGTTTGGATGACACTCTATATTTCAGTGAAGCAGGGTCCGTTATGTGTCGGTGACTATGTCACGTATCCTGATGCAGACGAACCTGTATGCCTGAAAGCAACAGTGGAAGGAGTGATGAGTCAACCTTGTAAGTAATTAAAACTTTATTAAATTGTTAACTTGAACTGAAAAATCCAAACGTTTGACTTGCATTACATGTCTTAGTCTGTTGAAGCCAAGAAGGCAGGGAGAAGAAAAAAAAGAAATTGCACAAAATACATAAAAAATTGAGAACTGTAATTTTGATCGTCCAATGAAATTACATAATTAGTTTTTCCTTAAGCTCTGTGAGAATATCGTGTATAAACGAAATCAGTCTCAATAAAATTTATTTCTAAAAAATGAAAAGAAAGAATAACACTTGATTTGCATGTGCCACTGTGTATCTTTTTTACACTACAGTACATGCTAGGATGGATTCTGTTGAAATCTGGCATACAAACATTTTTATCAAAAATTGCAAAAGTAGTTTCACCAATATCATAGCTAGTATAAAGGATCTATGAAAATCTAAAATGTATACAATATCGACGCTGACATTAAAGCATTAATGAAATTGATTCCTCATTATAATAATAATAATAATAGATTTTTATTTCCATATTACATTTACAACAATTGTTATACAATGTAGAATTAAAAGAGAGAAACCTATGGAAAGAGGAATAATCTCTGTGACAGTCACAGCTCTTCCGAATATCCCTTAAATTTTGTTTTATTTTGCTATGGGTATTATGGTATGGTATCATAGTAAGAATATAGAGGGAGAATAGAAAGTTATTACTAGTACATAATGTGTCTATAGAAATTGGATAGTAAACAAATTTTTATTATAAAGCATTGAATGGATGTGATATCTGGGGAGGGCTGGTTGATGGGGGAGGGAAGTGTAACAGGGGGTATTGTCACTGTATCTCTTAAAAGAATATTTTAGATTGTCGAAGTATATGAAACAGCCAGGAAATAAATAAGAGATGAAATAAGGCTGTGGATGTATGCTAGAGAATTTTTGATATGTACAAGAGAAATTGAGGAATGATATCTGACGCTGTGATGTTTTTTGAATAGAAAAGTATTGAATAGAGGTATACTAGAATTTTAAGAGGTAATTTGGATACAGTTTTCTGTTTATTTTTTATTTCGAGAGGCAACGCCTGAGAACCATCCATGACGGACAGAGCGTATTTTGTAATGTATTAAATATTATATTGGCCTTTAATGAAAAAAAAAAAAAAATTATGCATGCCTGGTGTGACAAGATTCTTAGTGTAAGAGGACAGGCATGACCTGTCCCTGAGTGTAGCATTTGTTGTTTGGTCTTAGTTCAGACTTGCAGTCTGGTCATGGCAGTAAATCCCAAATAAGACTTGTTCCGTGTTTGAAACTTTCTTTGGCTTTGTTGAGATCCCAAGCTGTTGGAAGAGAACCTGGGTTGTTGTTCATTCAGTGAATAGTGCCAGTTCCTATGAAGCAAATTCACTACAATGGTATCTCAATATTATTATTATTATTATTGTTATTCAATTCAGATTCAGATGTGAACATGGATAACGCCAATGTGGGCTACTATGCATGCAGGGGGCCCGGACAGAGCATCACCTGGAAGGAAGTGTGTCCGGACAACAAGAAAATCTGTGGCTCCCTCCTCTGTAAGATTTTAGTTTAAATGTAATGGGTTTTAAGAAAATGAGTCACACGTCGCAAAATTGATATTTTTCAAAGTTACTGTTTCGAAAGATTCTGTCATTGAAATGTTTTGATTTTTCTAGGGTCGAGCACACATAGTCACATGAATCTATGTACCAAATTACAGGACATATTATTAAATATATCCTTGCATTTTGAAAGCCTTAATATTGGTAATGTTCAGGTACTTTACTGGTAATTACCGACCCAGAAACATTGCAAACTTTATTTTTCAACGATAAAAATACCAACATTAAAATATAGAAATACATATTAAAGGTAAATACCAATGTTCACTTAAAAAATGAATGAATCATGGAATTTTCTTTAAACTTTGGATTTAGAAAGAAAATGGTTGGGGGAACCCAAAAAGCCCCAAAAAACCATATGTCATTGGATTAGTTTTTATTTCAGGAACCACTGAAACTTATTACTGTTCACTATATAAGTCTATGGAAAAACGGGTATTTTCTGCATTTTCCCCAATAGCATATGATTGAATCATACGATTTTCTTTTAAATCTGCATATACATTGCTGACATATTATTCTACCCTCCCAATTAAAAAAAATAAGGGGTCATTGAACTAAAAAAAAAGTTATTCAGCTAAACTTGTATCACAATGAGCTTCCCCCATTGAAATCAATAGTGAAGGGAAGTAAACTTCACTCATCCCTAAAACACAAAATAATATGATAATATCCAGTTTTTTTGGCATTTTGTATTCCCCCAACCATGTTCTTTCTCAATACAAAGTTTGAACAAAAGATATTGAATTCTATTGTTTCATGCATTAGTTCCTTGAATTCCCGCCTGCTGCAGTGCTGACAACGCTGGTATTTATCTTTAAGTGTCCCATGCAGTATTTACTATCATTGGAATCCCCTTGATCTCATTTTTTAAAATACGATGATATATCAAAATCCTTTTTGGGGGACTTATGACTCATTTTCCTAAAACGGATCAGGAATATTAAATTCAATTCAATTCAAGAATTCCTTTATTTCCGCTGAGTGCCTTGGTTCTTGGCTTTAGTTTTGAATTTTTGTTTCAAAGCATAGATAACAAAAAATAAATTATAAAAATAATTTGATAACAAGAAATATTTAAGAAGCTTTATGAGATGGTAATAATCATGACAAAATTCAACAAACCATGGAATATGAAACATTATGGCGATTTAGTACCCGTTGGTTGGTCTGAGGTGGCCCATTATAGACGCACAGTGTCCAGCGGGACCGATAGTGGCCACTGGACTGGCTTCCGACTGGCCCTCTATGCCTAGAGAACGTCCCGTAAGCCCTATATAGGTCAGGGCTTGCCATATATGGCATATAGGTCAAGGCTAGCGTAGCCTTCCCCTGAGAGCCTTCCCCTGAGAGCGTGGCAGGGACTGGGGACGGGCTGAGGGAGGACCATTCATTATGTGTGGGTAGGGGAGATGCGAAGTTGTATGTATGTATGTATCAATTTTATTTCCAAATATTTCATATACATCAGTTTGGAAAAAGGGAAGAAGTACTCTTACAAACTTCAATAACAACCTTCTGAAAAAGCTTCGTTTCTCAGGTCTTCCAGGCATCCCTGGTTAAGTTGAATATGAGCATTGTATGATTAGTGTACTAGTAGGCTTTTGAGTAACTCCTGAGTTTACAATATTGACTTTTACATACATTGAGTTTAGTTTTAAATCGAAATTACATTAATTCTGGTGAAACATTACAAGCACCAATTCATTATACAGTACATATATCCAATCAATTAATAGATAAAACTCAATTTTGATTTACAGTTTACAAGGGAATTCTTACTTTTAGTATTACATAGCCATTTATTTTGGTTTCAATAGGTAATACTGGATCTAGGAATAATTCGTATTATAGTACTTAGATCCTTCACTGTATATGGGTTGACAGACCATAATAAAGATGAGATAGATTAACAGAATTCCTGGAACTCTATTATATACTCTTTGCGAGTCTAAGTCTTTACATATTTTTTTATAAACTTCCAAACAAACAATTTTTACTTACAATTGTTATTCTCAGTTAACTTTTCGTTTCTCTTTTTAATATACCTTTGTCTGCATCTTGCTTTATTGCTGGTTTACTCAAAAAACACTTAAATTCCTCTTTAGAGGTACAAGATTTCCCCTCTCTAGGTAAGTTGTTCCATGACAGTGGTAATAAGTAGTACATAGATTTTTTAATTCTTTCTGTATATGGGGTGCGGGTGCAGGTGGGATGGGGTTATGAGTTTTGATTTTGTACTATTTATTTTAGTCAATTGAAGGGTAATTTGTTGTAACAGGCAAGTATGCTGTATTTATGCAACAAACAGAACCCCTGCTTCTGCCTGTATATAACCATAACCCACCCCTAGTTATAGGGACTGGACGCTCCCCCTCCACACTAGCGTCAGTGGGTAAGGTTAGAGAAGAATGCAACTTAACTAAACTGTAAGTAAATGCTGTCTGACAATGTTGGAGGTTCAGGAGAAGTGATAGTAATGGAAGTAGTTGATAATAACAGCCCAACCAACGGGTACTAAAGCGATTAGAGCCTGAGTTTATTGTCCGAGCTGGCCCTCTATGCCTGACGGGAACCCTGAGCCGCAGCCGGAGGCCAAGGCTCAGGGTTCCTGTCAGGCATAGAGGGCCAGCTCGGACAATAAACTCAGGCTCTAATTGCCCAATAATATAATACAAAGCTTTGCTGTTTAGTCACTGCTGATATCCCTGATGATTAATGTGTGTTAGTGAATGAGCCTCTTTGGACTTACTAGAAGAGGCTTGGTCTTTGAGTTCATCTGTAGTAAGGGCATAAAGGATGGTCTCCACTGGCTGCAGTAAGCTCTGCATAAGCTCTGCGGTAAGCCTTGCGATGGTGCTGTGATGGTGAGAAGTGGTCATCGAACCATGTAGGCAGGACCTTATCATTCCTCTCCACCTTCAGAACCAGCACAACCATCGCAAGGCTTTCTGCAGAGCTTACCGCAACCAGTGGAGACCACCTTTAACTAATGTTTTATCTTCTCATGTTTCAGACTCAGTCTCAGACTCAGACAGTCCATGTAAGTTTTTTCCACATTTCCACCCTTGTTTCTTTACATAAAGTGGTGCTGCCACTATCAGCAAAACCTATTGATGCAAAGACGACACAAAGAAGATCTTGTTGCTGGTGATTCATATCGATAAGAAGAATCATCGTCTTTGCATCAACAACCAAAATAAGATCAGGAACTATAGAACTAATCTTTGCCATGGCCATTTGGCTCAGGTTTTCAGAAATTGTACAATTCAACTTCGCCAATCTTCTAAACTAACCCAAATTTCAGACAAAAATAAAGCTCAAAATACAATTCAACCTAACCAAACAAATTGCTAGGATCAATGCAATGCTGAATATACTCGATTTTTTTTAGTACTGACCAAATTGCAGCCTTATTTAACGGAATTTAGTATATGTGGAATTCTGCAAATTGTACATTTTCTGAAAATGCAAAGTAAAGCAAGCTAAATCACATCAGCACAATATATCAAACAAATTTAATCTACATCACCAGCTATTTTTATTTCATTTCATTTAAACAGCCAGATAACTTTTAACAGAGTTTACAAAAGATGCCTGTCCACCTTGCAGATGTTTTCTTGCATTGCTATATCAGCTATGCCAATGTTCTCATTGCCCAAGCATGGCCAGTCATGGCTTGCTGTGCTGATGTTGAGTGATAACAAGCCAGTATAGGATACATGGTTCTCCCGACCATGGGTGGCAGTACTACACTCTCCCAAGTGATATCGTTTAAAAACTTTGGCACATCAGACATTGGTCATTCACGGGCGTCCATCATAATACAGAGGGCCAGCGTCATCCCCACAGAAAGCTAACCGTAATTGTCCCCTCTTAACGTAGTCGCACTGTTGGGTGGGGGAGGGGGTTTGTCATGCTGTGGTGATTAAACACATCACATTTGGAAATAAACTTGATTTACAAGTGGAATTGACTCAAGACACTCATAACCTTTTAGTGGCCTCCCTCTCCATTGTTGATCATCTCTCTGTCTCTATTTTCACATCTCTTATCCCCTCTCTAACACCTTGTACCCTCTCATACCTGTCTTTCTTCCCCTCCCTCCCTCCATCCTACTCTTCCACCCTCCCCATGCACCACCATCTGCCCCTCACTCCCTCCCTCCTACTCTTCCACCCTCCCCATGCACCACCATCTGCCCCTCCCTCCCTCCATCCTACTCTTCCACCCTCCCCATGCACCACCATCTTCCCCTCCCTCCCTCCATCCTACTCTTCCACCCTCCCCATGCACCACCATCTGCCCCTCACTCCCTCCCTCCTACTCTTCCACCCTCCCCATGCACCACCATCTTCCCCTCCCTCCCTCCATCCTACTCTTCCATCCTCCCCATGCACCACCATCTGCCCCTCCCTCCCTCCTACTCTTCCACCCTCCCCATGCACCACCATCTGCCCCTCCCTCCCTCCATCCTACTCTTCCACCCTCCCCATGCACCACCATCTGCCCCTCCCTCCCTCCATCCTACTCTTCCACCCTCCCCATGCACCACCATCTGCCCCTCCCTCCCTCCATCCTACTCTTCCACCCTCCCCATGCACCACCATCTGCCCCGCCCTCCCTCCATCCTACTCTTCCACCCTCCCCATGCACCACCATCTGCCCCTCCCTCCCTCCATCCTACTCTTCCACCTTCCCCATGCACCACCATCTGCCCCTCCCTCCCTCCATCCTACTCTTCCACCCTCCCCATGCACCACCATCTGCCCCGCCCTCCCTCCATCCTACTCTTCCACCTTCCCCATGCACCACCATCTGCCCCTCCCTCCCTCCATCCTACTCTTCCACCCTCCCCATGCACCACCATCTGCCCCTCCCTCCCTCCATCCTACTCTTCCACCCTCCCCATGCACCACCATCTGCCCCTCCCTCCCTCCCTCCTACTCTTCCACCCTCCCCATGCACCACCATCTGCCCCTCCCTCCCTCCTACTCTTCCACCCTCCCCATGCACCACCATCTGCCCCTCCCTCCCTCCATCCTACTCTTCCACCCTCCCCATGCACCACCATCTGCCCCTCCCTCCCTCCATCCTACTCTTCCACCCTCCCCATGCACCACCATCTGCCCCTCCCTCCCTCCATCCTACTCTTCCACCCTCCCCATGCACCACCATCTGCCCCTCCCTCCCTCCCTCCTACTCTTCCACCCTCCCCATGCACCACCATCTGCCCCTCCCTCCCTCCATCCTACTCTTCCACCTTCCCCATGCACCACCATCTGCCCCTCACCCTGTGATGTCATTGTCAAATGGAATTTATTTTATTTTTATTTTTTATTTTCAATTTGTGCATTGCTTAATTAGTATTATTCATGTTTCTCTTGGTTTGCCTTTCAGCGGTCATCGTAAACAACCGTGAGTAAAACCACTTCATGTGTTATGTCTGCCATTTGTTTGCCCTAATACCTTTCAGTAAAGCATTTTGGATGATATTATTATTTTCTTTTTTTCTTGAACTGGTTTTTATTCATCAAAATTTCACATAGTGATACGTTTCATTCGGGAATATACAAATTAACAAACAATGATGCGTAGTGCTTTAAGGTATGAATAAACGATACTAGTTTATCTAAAGAGGATGAGCAAGATGTGACTTTAAGTATAAGTCATTAAGTTAATTGCTTAATTATTAAAGAGTGATGGAATACAACAACAGTGTACAGGGGAGAGTGAAATCCAAAATGATTGTTTGGAAAAAAATTCTATGTGAGTTGGATGGAGATGAATAGCAAAATTCTTCGTCGATTGTACACACATGTTTTATAAGAAAAACCTGTTATTTTTTCGCTTATATACTTCATCTTTAAACAACCTTACCTGGGTTGGTTGCGTGTCAACGAAGACACAAAATACATCTAAAAATGTTTAGGTGTGAACGAAAAAGTCTGAAAACAACAAAAAACTAAAAAAAAAAATACAAGGGACGCGACATTGATGTCATTTGTAAGAGCCAAGATTTGTAGATTTGTAAGAGCCCAGATGGCAGCCTATGTTAAAGAAAACCTTTAAAAAAATTTTTTTTTTAAATTGCGTAATTATTACACTTTTACAACAATAATTGTTGTTTTTTTATCTGAAATTTGGGTTATATAAGTAGATTGGTGAACTTAAATTGTACATTTTCTGAAAATCTGACCCATTTATAAATGTCTTAGCCTTGAAATGAATAAAAAATGAATTTTGTTTTTACTTTGTTGCTAATAATAATGTTGTATGTTGTAGTGGTCTCGTATTGCGGAGAGCCTGTGAACCCTGATCAACTGGATTATGTATGTACAACACAACTCATCTTATACAATTGTATACTGTAATTATATGTGATCTGATCCAGGGAAAGAGTCCCAAGTCTCAAAATTGTTATTTTTCAAAGTGTTTTTTTTACAAGATATCTTTATTGAAATGATCTGATCTTTAGAGGGGTTAGCACTTATATAGTCATATCAATGCATGTAACAAATCTCGGGACATTGTATTAAATATATCCCTGTGTTTTGAGGAGCTTTGTATGGAGTATATTTAGTTACTTTACTGGTAATTACCCATCTAGAAACATTGCAAACTTTTTTTGTCAAAAATAAACAAATTAAACTTAAAATATAGACATACTTGTCGTCCAGGGAAAATGGGTCCCAAGTCTCAAAAGTGTTATTTCTTGAAGTGTGTTAAGATGCTCACTAATCAAGTATTATGAATAGATATACCAAATTTCAAGACCTTGTATTAAAGATATCGAAACCTTTCCAGGGTGAACCTTAGCTGTACCTACAACCCATTCAAGTGACTGGGCTGTAGAGCGCCCTATGCAATAATTTCCAAAATAGCCACATTGTGCATTAAACTTTCAAAACATCGCCAGTAAATGTACTTAGGTCTATGTTTAAGTTGGTGCATAGGTAAATGACATGTGTTGCTATATTTATCTCAAATAATCTGACTGTCTGGTGATAAAATCAACTCAAGACAACTATTGAAACAGACTATAGGCCTAAGTCAGTGGTGAAATGGACAATAAGCGCGGTGCTGATAGGCCCTAGGCCTATGTAGGCCTGCCGTAACTTGCGTAAGTGGCAGAAGAGGCTGACGATCAATAAAAGTGTTTTAAAACACAATTCCTATTTAATATACAACAAAATAATGCTCACATTCACTATTTTCACAATCGAAGAGAACTAAGATACAGTTTTCCACTTATTTTGAGGGGCAAAACCTTGTGCACTCCACCCAGGGATGGTGTGTCAATTTCAGTGCTGCTTAGCGGCAGACAACGTTCCGTAATGACCTATCGTGGGCTACGCCCACTACATCGCATCAGTCAATCAAATATCTACTCTGATTGTTTCACGAATATAGGCCTATGTTATAAATAATTATGGTCAATGGTAAAAGCGAAAATTTCGCTCACACAGACTGCCCATATCTCTAGCTAGGTCTATTCCCATTCCCCGAGCAGTAACCCACTTATTATGAAGAAAAAGCAAACGTTTAAAACGTTCTGTTTCGACCCGGCTGAATAGCGTAGTTGTTAGAGCACTGGACTTGGGCGCTGGCGACCCGGGTTCAATTCCCCTAAGACCCATGATATTTTTTTTTACGCAAGATGTTACTCAAAAGAAATCGGAAACGGCATCTTAGTTTTCCTTTTTTCCTTATTGTAAACATGAATGTGAGCCATATTCTGTTTTGTATTAACAAGAAATGGTGTTTTAAACACTCAATGATCATCAGCCTCCCCACTAAGGCACTTGCCCTTAGATACCGTCGTTAAGGGGGCGTGGCATAAATAGGTTGCGGCGATCCGTCAGATTGGGGGATGTACACGCGTAGCAGAACATAAACAACGTTCCTCGTCGACGGGACTTGTTGCAAAAGTTGGGATTACAAAATACATATTGTCCCCCGCAATTAGATAATATCCCCGTGCATCAAATTCATCATATAATATACTATATGTAAAGTTTCCCTGCTCAACCTGGTGCATAAGTCAAGATATCAGTGTTTCGTGTTTATTTTGTATGGGCTGCTCTTCGACCCTATTCACGCGTACACGGTAGCCAGGTATAGGGTTGATTGTTCGGCTAGGTGAACCTATCAAATAAATTTTGTTACTTTACTAGTAAATGTACAAACAGAAATGTTGCAAACTTCAAAAATTAAAATATTAAACTTAATCCATAGAAATATTTATTAGAGATCCTAGTGTTTGCTTTCATTAGAATTGTTCTCATCTTTTTCAAATGTAACAATATCTCAAAATACATTTTTTGTGACTTGTGACTCATTTTCCTTTAATACATCACATATAGAATTCATCTGACATCCAATGAGTCACAAGTGAAAAGTTATTTTAAGACAGTGTTTTGAAAATATCCTAAGGTCATCCCATACTAGTTGGTTACTTTAGTTGTAATTTTCCTCCCCCAAACTATTTTTTTCCAAAAGTAAAGATACTAAACATGAAATAAAATATCTTCACGTTTACCATCCTTATGATCTCATCTTTTCTAAGATCATATTTTAAAATCTATGATGCATGACTAATGTTTTTCCTGAAACATGTGTCATGTGTTCAATATCCATCCAGTAAACATGTACATCAATAATTATGGGTCAGATTTTCAGAAAATGTACAATTGGCAGCTCTACATATTAAGGAAATTCTGCAAAATTAGGCTGGAAAATGATAAATAAAGAGTATTAAATTGTATGAGTACATTTGGCATCGCATTGATTTAAAGTATCAGTTCTGTTATGTTAAACTGCATTTTGAAGGTTATTTCTGTCTGAAATGTGAGTTATTTGAGTGGATTGGTAAAGTTAAATTGTACATTTTCTAAAAATCTGACCGATATCTGATATGTTTCTGGAAAATGAGTCACAAGTCGCTGGGTTACGTGCACATACAGACGGAGGAAGGAGCTGGCCACCCCTCTACACCTACAGAACCATGTAGGGAGAACATCCCCACCCCTCTACACCTACAGAACCATGTAGGAAGGAGCTCACCACCCTCTACACCTGCAGAACCATGTTGGGAGGACCTCTCTTCCCCTCTACACCTACAGAACCATGTAGGGAGGACCTCTCCTCCCCTCTACACCTACAGAACCATGTTGGGAAGACCTCCCCACCCCTCTTCACCTACAGAACCGTGTAGGGAGGACCTCCCCACCCCTCTACACCTACAGAACCATGTAGGGAGGACATCCCCACCCCTCTACACCTACAGAACCATGTAGGGAGGACCTCCCCACCCCTCTACACCTACAGAACCATGTAGGGAGGACCTCCCCACCCCTCTACACCTACAGAACCATGTAGGGAGAACATCCCCACCCCTCTACACCTACAGAACCATGTAGGGAGAACATCCCCGACCCTCTACACCTACAGAACCATGTAGGGAGGACCTCCCCACCCCTCTACACCTACAGAACCATGTAGGGAGGACCTCCCCACCCCTCTACACCTACAGAACCATGTTGGGAGGACCTCCCCACCCCTCTACACCTACAGAACCATGTAGGGATGACATCCCCACCCCTCTACACCTACAGAACCATGTAGGGATGACATCCCCACCCTCTACACCTACAGAACCATGTTGGGAGGACCTCTCCTCCCCTCTACACCTACAGAACCAGCACAACAAAATCGCTCTGCTCATTTATTTTGTTTTCACTATTTTCAGGCTCAGACAATGGCAGAGCAGAGTGGTTTCCTAATGACGAATAACCCAGGCGGGGAATGGTGTGGACACAGCAATCGCACCGAAATCAGAAATCTCATGGGATTCATGAATAACTACATACATATTGGTAGGATCATTGTCTTTAATATCACTGGAACCCAGGTCTTCATAAAATATACAATTCGCCTTCACTAATTCTTCAAATAACACACACATAAGACAGAAATTAGCTTCAGAATGCAGTTTAAGGTGTATCAATGTGAGACCTAATATACTCCAATATACCCTGTATTCACCATTTTTTCAGTCTAATGTAGCAAAATCCCCTAAATTTATAGAGCTGCCAATTGAAAATATGACTCATCTATATTTTTGATGTGTCACAGAAACCTGAGTCGCAATAAGAATCTAATAGTGGTATTTGTTGATGGTCTGTCATGGTAGTAAATTAGTTAAGTATTACTTTATATGTTAGGTTTACCTAAGATATACATATTTATTACACATGCATTGCTCTGAAATCAACTTATCAAGAGTGATTTACGCATGCTGTGTATTTCACTAGTGATTTATGTAGGGTTGTCATGGCAACCAATCTGTTTTTTTACTAAGATTACCAGTAAAATTAAAATTCATGATTTTGTTTTCTATTTTCATCATTTTCAACTTATTTGTTGGTTTCAGTCACTTAGAATATTGTGCAATATTCACGCTCCTTCAACCAACTTGTTAGTTAACCTTTATATATATATTCAAGATAGACATTCAATACAGTTTTAAATATGGTACATGCTATTCATGCTAAAGTTCTGAGTGATGGTTTGTGTGGAAAAGCATTTGAAAAACTTAATATAAGTTCTGACTCATTTATCTGTAAGAAATCACATTTCATCATGTGGGTTTAGCCAATGCCAAGTGTTGAGGGCACTATGTGGGTTTGACTGTACCAAGGGTTGAGTGCATTATGTGGGTTTGACTGTACCAAGGGTTGAGGGCATTATGTGGGTTTGATTGTACCAAGGGTTGAGGGCATTATGTGGGTTTGACTGTACCAAGGGTTGAGGGCATTATGTGGGTTTGATTGTACCAAGGGTTGAGGGCATTATGTGGGGTTGACTGTACCAAGTGTTGAGGGCATTATGTGGGTTTGACTGTACCAAGGGTTGAGGGCATTATGTGGGTTTGACTGTACCAAGGGTTGAGGGCATTATGTGGGTTTGACTGTACCAAGGGTTGAGGGCATTATGTGGGTCATTCTCTGGAAACAGTTGATTTGTTTCTGTGCAGATATTTGTTGCAACAAATTAGTGGGCAACACTAAAATTTGTTGACACCATGTTTCTCTCTAGTGGAGTCACCCTATAATAATTATGTGCAAATTTGGTAAGATTTGCTTAGTCATAACATATAATTAATTAATAATTATTACCTTGCTCTATTCGTGCTATCTCTCTCCAGTAGTACATGATACCCATGATTATTTTAACTTGATCAATTGATAAGATCTGTTATTTAATCTTTTAGTCATTTTACTTCTAAGTCATTTAATTAGTTTAGTACTCAGTTTGTCCTACTAGTTGTATGTCGACCCATTTGTCTATTTTATCGCCTTATTCAATTGTACTCACTCCTGTACCCTTGATCATCACAAATAAAAAAACTTCTTATCTTATCTTATTTCCAGGCACAATAGGCAATGTGGGTGAGTGTTCTTATTGACAAAATACAACTATCTAGGATAGACTTTCACTCAAAATCTTAAATCTTAGTATATTTGAAATTTAATTTTTGAATAGAAAGTAAAAAAAGAAACTCATGTCTTGAACAAAACTTACAGTAACACATTCTAACCTAAACTAAGCACTTCATAAACATTATGTAGTGTCTGCTATTATAACACTAAGCACCATATAAACATTATACAATAAGCACTTTATTAACATTATACACTAAGCCCCTTATAAACATTGTACACTAAGCCCCTTATAAACATTATACACTAAGCACCTTATGAACATTATACACTAAGCCCCTTATAAACATTGTACACTAAGCCCCTTATAAACATTATACACTAAGCACCTTATAAACATTATACACTAAGCCTTTATAAACATTATACACTAAACACCTTATAAACATCATACACTAAGCACCATATAAACATTATACACTAAGCCCCTTATAAACATCATACACTAAGCACCTTATAAACATTATACACTAAACACCTTATAAACATTATACATTAAACACCTTATAAACATTATACACTAAGCCCCTTATAAACATTATACACTAAGCACCTTATAAACATTATACACTAAACACCTTATAAACATTATACACTAAGCACCTTATTAACATTATACACTAAACACCTTATAAACATTATACACTAAGCACCTTATAAACATTATACACTAAGCACCTTATTAACATTATACACTAAACACCTTATAAACATTTTACACTAAGCACCTTATAAACATTATACACAAAACACCTTATAAACATTTTACACTAAACACCTTATAAACATTATACACAAAACACCTTATAAATATTATACACTAAGCACCTTATAAACATTATACACAAAACACCTTATAAATATTATAACGTACACTAAACACCTTGTATCTTAAACATTAAGAAGTAAGAAACTTGTAAATTTAGCCTTAACAAGTTTTTATTTTTCCCCAGTTCATGTACTGCATGATTTTGACATGGTGTTCCTTACTCAAAACACCAGCAACAGCGCGCTTGACAACTTGGAATCCATTCCATGTAATCTAGTAAGTGCTTTATGCTGTTTCATTATACTCGCATTGCTCTTAAAACAACATATCTAGAGTGAGTTATGCACAGTGCGTATTTCACTAGTGAGTTATGTGGGGGTTGTCATGGCAAGAAATCTGTTTTTTTTACTAAGATTACCACTAAAATTCAAATTCATGTCTCAGTTTCATTCTATTTTCATGATTGAATGCATATTTAACTAATCTGTTATTTAACAAGTTTGTTTCAGTTACTTAGAATATTGCACTCATTGCTACACAACTCATGTAATATTCACGCTCCTACAACCAACTTGTTAGTTAACCACTATGTATGCACTATTTATTGCAGACTCATCAGTGGCTTCCACCAGGCATACCGTTTTACTCCTGCTATGCCAGCTATGTCATTGGGCAGTCTACGATAGCAATGTCCTATCACATGAGTTACATCACCTCTGTGGAAACACAAAACAGCAATGTGATCCACAATATAATACACAGTGCAAGTTTTATCAACCATGTGTACCAAGAAACACATATATCCTGTTGTGCAGGTAAGTGAGAATATTTGATATTATAGTATTTTTTTTATTTTTTTTTTGAGGATTTTATTCAATCTTGCCAACTCCCCTTTTCGGGGTTAGTTCTGTCAGTGCAAGCCATTTTTTGTTGAAATATATTACAGTAATTATCTTTGATTAAGATTTTTTATTCCAGCCAAACATTATGTAACAATTGTACCCTGTTCTCACTTGTAGCTGTATAAGGTATGGTAATCGTTATATCGAAAAAAGTATTCAGTCAGTAATAGCTAGGAGGCCAGATTTTCAGAAAATGTACAATTCAACTTTGCCAACCGTCTCAAATAACCCAAATTTCAGATGAAAACATACTTTAAAATACACTTCAACAGATTGCTAGAATCGATACAATGCCAAATATACTCAAATTTACCTTGAATTGGACAAATTGCAGCCTAATTTAGCAGAATTTACTAAATATTTACACCTGCCAATTGTACTTTTTCTGAAAATCTGACCCTAGTATTAGAGAAACACAGTATTAAGGAAAAGGTGGAAGAAGCAAAGTAAACAGCCTACAGAAACAGACGTACAATCAGTACCAAACTGGCGGCTAGAACTCGAAATCATGATCATTCCTGCATTTTTAAACCTTTAAAATGTCTCACCGAAAAACGAGTCGCAAGTCGCAAAAATTGATATTTTTCAAAGGTTTTTTTACAATATCTCTTCATTGAAATGTTTTGATTTCTAGAGGGATTATCACTTATTGTCATATGAATCTATATAACAAATTACAGGACATTGTAATAAATATATTCTTGCGTTTTGAAGGCCTTCATGTGGAGTATATTTAGTTACTTTACTGGTAATTACCCATCCAGAAAAATTGCAAACATTTTTTTTCAAAAATGAAAATATCAAACTTAAAATATGGAAATACTTATTAGGTGTCCTAGTGTTTACTATCATTGGACTCGCCTTTTTCTTCTCTTTTCAAATATGATGATATCTCAAAATCGATTTTTTGCGACTTATGACTCATTTTCCTAAAACGGATCACAATTATGAATTGATATACTACTGCTTCATGATTCCAATGATAGGAAACAGTAGGACATCTATTATGTATTTTGTTATTTTAAGTTTGATATTTTTAATTTTGAAAAAGAAGTTCATAATATTTCAGGGTAGACAATTGCTTAAAAAGTAGCTAAATATCATTTATAGGATAACCTTAGACATGTTAAGAAAATTGCTATTTATGCTGTGAAATTTGTTAAGTAGCCATGAAATGAAAACATTCCCACAAATACAAATCTCTCTGAGTAATCTTTGTGAGTACATAAAATTGAAAAATAGCAATGTTGTGAATTGTGACTCATTTTTATAAAACACATCACATAATATATGATGTGTTACCCTGGGTTCCACTGCCCCGCTACAAGTAACAAGAAGTAGCTGCTTGAATTCAAACAGGTTTGATTTGAAACAGCCTCTTCCTGTTACGTCCCATTAGGGGGCTATCATTATTTACCTCATGGGGGGGGGGGTATACGAATTATGGGGGGGTCACAAAATCATGGTACCCTCTGATGGGGGGGGGGGGGTCACAAAAACATGGGACCCTTGGATGGGGGGGTCACAAAAATACATAGCACTGACTGCCAAAATTCTTATACCCCCCCATGAGGTAAATAATGATAGCCCCCTTAGTTTTAAACTAGTGGGAGCAGATAAATGGGAGGAGTAGTGAGAAAAGTAGCTGGGCAGTGGAACCCTTATTCCACTGAAGAAATCATAATGATGATGTAAATTGTTATGGAGAAAAAAAATCAATTATAATTATTTATTTTACACAAATTGCCTGCTAGACAGGTATAATAAACACCCAATGCTGTAGCCTATGGCATTCCATATTACCCTCTAGACAGGTATATAAAACACTCATTGCTGTAGCCTTTGGAATTCCCTATTACCCTCTAGAAAGATATAATAAACACCCAATGCTGTAGCCTCTGGCATTCCATATTACTCTCTAGAAAGATATAATGAACACCCAATGCTGTAGCCTATGGCATTCCATATTACCCGCTAGACAGGTATATAAAACACTCAATGCTGTAGCCTATGGCATTCCATATTACCCACTAGACAGGTATATAAAACACTCAATGCTGTAGCCTATGGCATTCCATATTACCCACTAGACAGGTATAATAAACATCCAATCCTGTAGCCTATGGCAGTCCATATTACCTGCTAGAAAGGTATAATAAACATCCAATCCTGTAGCCTATGGCAGTCCATATTACCTGCTAGAAAGGTATAATAAACATCCAATCCTGTAGCCTATGGCAGTCCATATTACCTGCTAGAAAGGTATTACAAAGGGGCATGATATAGGAGATGAAGGAGCTCTCACAACAACAAGCTTTGTACTCAAACCAGTATTTCTACCCCAGGTCATGGATGCACTCCCCCAACAACTACAACATCAACAACTACAACAGTTCCAACAACGACTACCCCAGTCCCAACAACGACTACACCAGTCCCAACAACGACTACACCAGTCCCAACAACGACTACACCAGTCCCAACAACGACTACACCAGTCTCAGCAACTAGTACCACACCAGAGACCCCACCCGGAGCATGTAAGCCTTTCTTGCTAGCAATAGAAAATAAAGTAATACATATTTTCATGGACCGATGCATTCATCTCCAGTGTTTCATGAATTATGCATGCATGTGGGTCAGATCGTCAGAAAATGTACAATTGATCTTCACAAATCCTCTAAAAAAACTCAAATATCAGAAGAATATCAGGTACAAAATACACTTCAACATAACCAGACAGATTAATTGAATGAATACAACACAGAATATGCTCGGATATACCTAGTATTCATCATTTTTCACTCTAATTTACCTAATTTGATAGATGTGTAGATTTGTAAATTGTGCATTTTCTGAAAATCTGACCCTTGTGTTCTCCGCCCTGGGGGCTTATGAACCTTTCACCACTCATAGTTTGTACAATAACTATTTGAATCAGGGAAAATGTGCTTATTTAAGAAGAGAGAAAAGTCAGGAACTTCAAACGTTTGACCCTGAGTTGCAATTTGTTTCTGTTCCATGTGCAGCTGCTGTGTTTCATCTAGACAGACTATCCATGGATGGAAGAACTGATTATATACTGGCTCCGGTTCATCATGATTGATTGCAATATACTGCCTCTGGTTCATCATAATTTTTTTATTTTATTTTCAGGCCAATACATTAAATAGAATCAATAGTTAGAAAAGACACAATTGTCGTTTGATGACGTGTTTCGAGTGTTGCCTATTAAATGTCTCAAAGCTTATTACCCACGAGATTTACATTTCGCAGGCATTTAAGATTATAAAAATAGAACAGAGTCCAGCTAAAACTAACTAGCGGAACAGACACATCGCATTACTACATTAAATTAAAATTACATTCATCCATCTCCAAAAAACCTTATACCGAATCAATCATCATTGTCTCCTCTATGTATACATCAAATGATTGATTGCAATGTACTGGCTCTGGTTCATCATGATTGATTGCAATGTACTGGCTCTGGTTCATCATGATTGATTGCAATATACTGGCTCTGGTTCATCATGATTGATTGCACAGAGCAGCTCGCTGGGTAAAGGGTTCTAAGGACATTAACATGAATTGAATTAAAAACCCCAGCCATTTTCCCTCTGTTTTCTCCCTGTGTGAAATACTTTTTGGACAGATTATAGCCGGTAACAATGGTTGGCAATTTTAGACCTCCAGCATATAAATTCCAGAATAAAGAAATTTCTTTTGAAAAGGATATTCCAATACCCTTTGTTTGACTATAAGTAAGACATAAATGCAAGTAAAAAAATAGGGTTTGGGTACTTGGTACTTTTGTACTTGGTTTGTTGACCTGAAGGTGACCTACATGTTTTGACCTAAAGTTGTTGAGCTAAAGTTGTTGACCTAAAGTTGTTGACCTAAAGTCAATAAAGTGAATATTGAACTTTGTGCAATATTCACGCTCATTCAACCAACTCGTTAGTTAAACTTGTTGCTATGCAACTCGTTAGTTAACCTGTATATAACCCATTTTATTATTGATGAATGTACAAGTACGCATTGGACCATACCTTACAATTATTCACTTCAACCAAATTATTATCATATTAAACTATTAAGTTATTATTATATTAAACTAAATAATTAATATTAAACTCGTAAAGATTGGCATTGTTCATATTGTTATGAGGATTATGTTGGTCAGATTTTCAGAAAATGTACAATTCACCTTCACCAATCCTCTCAAATAGCCCAAATTTCAGACAACAATAAAGTTTAAATTACAATTCAACCTAACCAAACAGATTGCTAGAATCAATGCAATGCTGAATATACTCGAATTTACCTAGTATTGACCAAATTGCAGCCTAATTTAAAAGAATTGACTAAATGTGTACAGCTGCCAATTGTACATTTTCTGAAACTCTGACCCATATAATACAGTGAGTTAATAATGTCCATGTATACTTACAGTCCAGTTGCTCATCTGCAACATGACGGTCACCTTCAACATGACGGTCACCTTCAACATGACGGTGGAGACGTTCTTTCTTGGCGTGAGTAACTCACTTTGTACCTAATCTTGCCCTATTTCTTTTTTCGATAAACAAATCCACACAGTTGTGATGTGTTTCAGGAAAATGAGTCATAAGTCGCAAAATTGATATTTTTCCAAAGTGGTTTTTTTCACAAGATTACATTATTGGAATGTTCTACTTTTTGGAGGCTTCATCACTTATAGCTATATCAATTGATGTGTCAAAGAACAGAACAATCTATGTAATATATCCTTTCATTTTAAAGGTCCTCATTTGGACTACATTTAGTTACTTTACTGTTTATTGACCCTCAGAAATATAGGAAACTTTTTTTTCAAAAACGAAAATATCAAACTTAAAATCTAGAAATACTTATTAGATTATTATCAAAAAGATCTAACCAGTTTCTCATTCATAGTCATGTCATATTACATCTTTCTGCTGACATCTGTGTAACAAATTTTTTTTTTTTAAGGTTTCCCCCACCAAAGGCGGTACGAGCGCCGAAGGCGCTTGTACTGGGAAACCTTATATAGGTTCCAGTTCTTGCCGCCTGTTCTTTGCGCTTCCGCATCACCCTCTTATAAGGAAAACCCGACTCTGCCTGCTCCCACCTGAATTTCCGACGCACTTGCGTACACATCGCGGTGATTTTACGCTCCCGCAAATTGATTAAAATCGCTATTTCTAGTCGAAATACATGGCCAAGATGTTGAAATTCCAAAAGAGCATGCTTTTCTACCCCTAAACCTGTGTTTATATCATGTTCAGCCTTTAAATGAGGCATATATGAGAGAAAGTTTTCAGTTACATAAGTAAACAATAAAAAAGCTTGCCGATGATTGTAGGCCTCTACATCTTCTGATGACCTGGGTTGTGGCAAGCACATCGCGGGAAATTACGCTCCCGTGAAATTATAAAAAAACGCTATTTTTACTCGAAATACATTGTCAACATGTTTAAATTCTGAAAGAGCATGCTTTTCTACCCCTACATATCTAATTTTATCAATATTTGTATTGAAATAAGGAAGATATGAGGGAAACTGCACTGTTACCATTAAACAATAATTTTGGCTGGTTGACAAGTAGGCTACGGTATTGACTCCACTGTCAAAAATCAGATCGTTGTGCAAAACTGGGTTGTCTTATATTGTATTCTAAGGCATTAATATAACATAATTGCCTAATCCTAAACACTATCGGAAAGAGAAATGTCTAAGCTTGCATTTGGTGGGAATCATATTTATATATATAAGTGTTATCGATATAGATATCGATCATGACAGACCAATGCAAACTAGGTTTTAGACCAAAGTACATTATTGTGTTGTAGCCGGCACATCGCGGGGGAACCGCGAAATAATAAAAAAATGCTATTTCTACTCGAAATACATCGTCAAGATGTTGAAATTCAGAAAGGGTATGCTTTTCTACCCCCAAATATATACCTATATCAACACCTGAATTTAAATAAGAAAGATATGAGGAAAACTTAAGGCCTACTGTTAGGCCTACAAATTCTTACAACAGTTTGACAATTTTTCAGCGAGATTGAACACTGACAGTTCTGCTATGAAGTAAGAAAAGGCAATTTCTCCTAAGGATAGGCTCGATTAAAATTCGGAAAGAGGACGATTTCCTACTCTGAAATGTGTAATTTTGAGAAATAAGGGATATAGTCCCTGATATCTTTTTGTCAACACTAGATATGCCGGACAGGATGCAACATTGTTGTACCAGTCTTTGTGACATCTTCTAATTTCACAATGTTAGTAACGCGCGGTGCTCTTCTGAGTCCCTGACAATGCTTTTTCCCGCGCCAAAAAAGAGTGGGTTATGGGTGGTGGTTCGGGGGGGGGGGGGGGGGGGGCTGGGGGGCAGGGGGCTCTACCCAGGGAAACTGTATTTTCCTTGGTCCATACCAAAATTTCTTGTTTAATAAATTTATTTCACAAACTTTCCAACAATGTGGTATTCTCATTTCAAGAATGAAAAAAAAAGACAATACATCAAGGATAAATTATATCGCAAATAATAAACAAAAGTAGAGGTTAACACACACTGCTACGGACCGACAGAATAACTTATCCTATCATTTAGATTAACAGCTATCATCTTTCCTTCTACACTAATTACTAATTACCTTTACTTATGCACCACTCCTTTCCTTCTATAGTAGTAGGACTGCACCTAACAGCCCCTGGCGGAAAATCATGGACAATGCTAAATAATAGCCCCCGTAAGCCTTGTATATCCTTATCACTTATGGCTGTATAAATATGTTAAATGAAATATAAAAAAAAAAGGTCACTCATCATGGCTTACTTCTGAACTCCCAATTATAATAATTTCTAAAGAAAGAATTCGCAAATATAAAGATTTTACAATCGCACAAGTGTGTCACAAGATTGACAGCAAATATTTGCAAATTACAGTTAAATACAACAGCCTAACCTAACCATATTTTACAGTGTTGCCTTTAGATGTTTTTATTTCCTGTCATCTTTTCAACTTTATATGTGAAGGGATCTTATTCTAAAGCTTCAGTCCAAGCTAAAGCAACCCAAACAAGTTTTTCTCTGTTTTTTCTTTGATTATTCAGGGTGCTGTAGAATGGAAGATTCAATTAAGATGAAGACAAATTCATATTTCCTTGAATTTCCTGACAATTTCCTGATTCATGGCTCTTTCTAGAATATTTTAATGATTTTGTTTTTTTGCTGGATCAAATGGGATTGATAGTGCAATTGGGTGGCTTTTTCATATACCTATATAGCCAGTATTATCCTTAGATTTTTCGACTCCTAAATTATTCCAAAAGTTAACAAAGATGATAGAGTTAAAATTGAAAAAAATGAGATTTTGGTGGGTCCGCTAAATAATTATTTTGGGAGATAATGAAGAAGAACGGGTCAATATCAGTTAATACCCTATCTGGGTGACCTTTAGATGGCTCTGGAGCGATTAGTTCACTAAATAGACAATTTCATTTTTGACGAAAATTAGCAGGGAATACAGCTTTAATAGAAAATAATATCTTGATTAAAGACAAATAACTTTTGAAGCTGGTTATATCGTTTTTTCCTAAGTACACATACATTGTATTTTATTTTTTTGTTTACCTTTAAACTATTTACTACCTTTCTTATTTATTTGAGTAATCAAAGTCAAAGTCCGGAACCTTTACCTTTCTCATTCTTTTTTTTTTTTTTTTAGAAATCAATCAAAAATCAATTATATTATATTGAGTAAGTAACTTAGTGGGCCTCAACTGTTCACCCATTAACTATTAAATTATGTATAGATATCCTTTATAGTTCCTTATAACTTCATTATTTTAAAAATTGATTCAGGGAAGATCTCCACGTAAATGAATACATGGAGAAGGACCATTCCTTTTTAGTACTTCATTGATCAGAAATTTATATGTTTACTGAATACAAATTATATTATAATAATAACACTGACCGTAAATGTAACATGGAAATGGGTCAGAATTTCAGAAAATGTACAATTGGCAGCTCTACACATTTAGTAAATTCTGCAAAATTAGGCTGCAATTTGGTCAATACCAGGTGGATTTGAGTATATTTGGCATTGCATCGATTCTAGCAATCTGTTTGGTTAGGTTGAACTGTATTTTAAACTTTATTTTCGTCTAAAATGTGGGTTATTTGAGAGGAGTGGTGAAGGTGAATTGTACATTATCTGGCATTATCAATATTGTGATGCAGTTTCCGGGGGACATGGGCATTGGTGGACATGGTGGCATGGAACTCCTCAGTTTTGACTATGATGTGAGTGCCGGCGGAGCCAACAACCTCGAGTACCACTGCTTACTCAAGTTCTTCTGCCCACCAGGTCGATGTGCTCAGATGCAAGCTGAGCTGGAGGACGACTCCTATATGTCAAACATGTACAACTACACCCTCATTCACGCCAGTAAGTCTCATTTTGTGATCTGTTTTAGGAAATATTATTGAGTCATCAGTCGCAAAATATGGATTTTGTGATATCACCATATTTGAAAAGAGGAGATCAAGCTGGTTCCAATGATAGTAAACACTTGGACACCTATTTCTACATTTAAAGTTTGATATTTTTATTTTTGAAAAAAATGTTTGCAATGTTTCTGGATGGGTAATTACCAGTAAAGTAAATAAATATATCCCATATGAAGGCCTTCAAAACGCAAAGATATATTTGATACAATGTCCTGAAAGTTGTTGCATGGACTTATATGACTATAAGTGCTAAACCCTCTAAAAATTAGAACATTTCAATAACGAGATCTTGTGAATAAATCACTTTGAAAAAGAGTGTGAGGGCAAACGGATACCTCTCAACCCAAGGCAACATCACCCATGGTGTTCCTCAGGGAACAATTTTAGGACCGATTTTGTTCTACATCTACATCAATGACCTTCACCAAGTTGTCAAACATTCGACTATTCAACACTACGCAGATGATACTGTCCTTTTTTACAGTGATAAAAAAGAAACACAAATATTCCAAAAAAATACAAACAGACCTAAACTGCGTAGACACGTGGTGTAAGGCCAATAAAATATCCATGAACGTTACAAAATTACAAAATATGAGTTTTAGAAAGAAAAATTCATATCTAGAAACAAATCAGACCATGAGCCTTGCCTTGGGTAGGGAAACATTAACACAAGTTGATGAGTACAGATATCTAGGGCTGATCATAGACAGAAACCTGTCATATAAACCTCATGTCAATAACTTAATAACCAAACTAAAGTGGAAGGTGAGACTATTGTCCAACGCTCGCCATGTTAAGGTATGAATGGAAGAATAGCAAACGAATGTGTGGTCTTCATGAGAAGAACTAAGCAACTGATTTAATGATCTAGCATCTGTACATATGTCCATACAGGATGTGGGAAAGAGTAGGGGGCGGAGCCCTTACGTAATACCTATGGCTTAGCATGAATAAGTAGACTTGCACAGTACTGGATAGCTAAGTATAATTAGCGAATTTAATAATGAGATATTATAATTAATGGGTGATAATTAGATAGATAATGAGGTTACACAATGTTACGTAATGTTACATAACAGCCATACACTTACAAAAAACGTAAAAACAGACATGGTGAAATCTGTAATAATTCCGAATATATATTGACCAGGGAGATATATTTTATTCCTCTACAAATAAACAATTACTAAATAGGTTAGACTCTCTGCGGAACTCAGCAGTGAGATCGGTATATAACTTGAAAAAGAGAACACATGTTGAAAAAGAAATAAAAAACCTGAATATTCTACCCAACTCTTTAAGGAGAGTGGTAAATACACTAGAAAGTGCTCATTATTTAGCTCAGTCAAATCAGAAACTTCCGACCAGGAGCCATCCAAAAAGATGGAACAATCTAAAAATAAGTCGTCCAAAACATCACTATATCAACACAGCTTTCTTTATAAGACTAACATGGCCTGGAAACTCACTATCAACTGAGAAACAGGCCATAGAATCAAGAAAACATTTTAGAAAAGAAATCGAAAATTTGTATAATATATAACAAAATCAGAAAGTGGATCCTCTCTCCAGGGAGACTATTATTAAGTCGATATCTTGCCATGAAAACATCCTGTACTGGATTGCCTTGTCCACCGTTGTAATAATTTGTATCGACCATCCCATGTTTAAATGATGTGTCTCATATATTTTGTACTTTATGCT
Organism: Sthenelais limicola; assembly: GCA_942159475.1. NCBI lineage: Eukaryota > Metazoa > Annelida > Polychaeta > Phyllodocida > Sigalionidae > Sthenelais > Sthenelais limicola. The sequence goes on along the minus strand of OW804102.1, from coordinate 60,831,013 downwards.
TTCATATTTTGTATTTTATACTCTACATTTTTATTTACTGTATCATGCAGCCAAACGATGTAAAAGTCTATCCTTAGAGACAGGGGAACGTATTTTGTATTTTGTATTTTACATTGTACCTTAAATTCTCACATTGAGTATCATATACCATATATCTTATATAATTTATTACACAACGACAATTATGTAGAAGCCTAAGGGAACGGCCAGAAGATCTCATTTCATATAATTGTGATATGTTCCAGGAAAATGAGTCACAATGTTTCTTTTCACAAGATCTCTTCATTGAGTTTTAGAGGGTTAGCACTTATAATAAATCCATGTAACACATTTAAGGACATTGTATTAAATATTATATTTGCTATAATTTTTGAATTTGTTTATTGCTTTATTTGTATTAATCCTGTTTCTCCTGGTTTGTCTTTCAGCGGTCGTCATCGTAAGCCACCGTGAGTATAGCTCTTCATGTGTAATGGCCTGTCTGCCATTTGTTTGCCCCAATAACTTTCGGGAAAGCATTTTGGATGATATTATCATTTTATTTTTTACTTCAAACTGGTTTTTACAATGATGCGTAGTGCTTTAAGGTATAAAGATAGAACATTTCAAACAATACTAGTTTATCTAAAGACGATGAGCAACATGTGACTTTTAGTATAAGTCATTAAGTTAATTGCGTAATTATTACATTTTTTACACAAAATATTACAGGATACTAAATCTCATATCTACCATAGAACAAAAATCATTTTTTTTTATAACATTTTTTGGATAACACAACGGACACACTTGAAGACATCCATGCTGGATAGTATGTTTTCTTTTTCATGTAACTTGAATATGATTTCCTTAAATTAATAAAAAAAAAGCTAATTATTACAGGGAAACCAACCTACCAACCCAGCTACGTAGTTCTCAGCTAGATGAAACAGAAACACACTTATTATGCTGCATGTATTGTCTAAACCCAGTGTATTAGCATACCATGCTGCATGTATTGTCTAAACCCAGTGTATTACCATACCATGCTGCATGTCTAAACCCAGTGTATTAACATACCATGCTGCATGTCTAAACCCAGTGTATTAGCATACCATGCTGCATGTCTAAACCCAGTGTATTACCATACCATGCTGCATGTCTAAACCCAGTGTATTACCATACCATGCTGCATGTATTGCCTAAACCCAGTGTATTAACATACCATGCTGCATGTCTAAACCCAGTGTATTACCATACCATGCTGCATGTCTAAACCCAGTGTATTAACATACCATGCTGCATGTATTGCCTAAACCCATTGTATTAACATACCATGCTGCATGTATAAACCCAGTGTATTAACATACCATGCTGCATGTATTGTCTAAACCCAGTGTATTAACATACCATGCTGCATGTATTGTCTAAACCCAGTGTATTACCATACCATGCTGCATGTCTAAACCCAGTGTATTAACATACCATGCTGCATGTCTAAACCCAGTGTATTACCATACCATGCTGCATGTCTAAACCCAGTGTATTCACATACCATGCTGCATGTCTAAACCCAGTGTATTACCATACCATGCTGCATGTATTGTCTAAACTCAGTGTATTAACATACCATGCTGCATGTATTGTCTAAACCCAGTGTATTAACATACCATGCTGCATGTATTGTCTAAACCCAGTGTATTAACATACCATGCTGAATGTCTAAACCCAGTGTGTTAACATACCATGCTGCATGTATTGCCTAAACCCAGTGTATTAGCATACCATACTGCATGTATTGTCTAAACCCAGTGTATTAGCATACCATGCTGCATGTCTAAACCCAGTGTATTAACATACCATGCTGCATGTATTGCCTAAACCCAGTGTATTAACATACCATGCTGCATGCCTAAACCCAGTGTATTAACATACCATGCTGCATGTCTAAACCCGGTGTATTAGCATACCATGCTGCATGTATTGCCTAAACCCAGTGTATTAACATACCATGCTGCATGCCTAAACCCAGTGTATTAACATACCATGCTGCATGTATTGTCTAAACCCAGTGTATTAACATACCATGCTGCATGTATTGTCTAAACCCAGTGTATTACCATACCATGCTGCATGTATTGCCTAAACCCAGTGTATTAACATACCATGCTGCATGCCTAAACCCAGTGTATTACCATACCATGCTGCATGTCTAAACCCAGTGTATTAGCATACCATGATGCATCTATTGCAGCGGTTGTACATGACTACTCCACGATACACATGCAGTACCCGCTCGATATCTTAACCGAGGCCCACCTGGCCAACATTTGTCACAATGTGAGTATATGAACATTATCATTATCCTTATCTTACCTCAGGTAAGAGAAATTTGTATTAACATACCATCTGAACTTGAGATACCATCATATTTGAAAAGATGAGATCAAGCTGATTCCAATGATAGTAAACTGTAATATTTTATTTTGTGTAAAGTGCGTGCAGGCTATGATAGTGCAGGTAGGAGTAGTCTACTCATCGACATGTACAGCGAATGGTACACTAGTGAACGGGGTGGCAACTATCTACGCCACCATAGACGCATGGTTCCAGATGGTACAAGGCATCACCATGCACGAGCAGCATCAATACATCTTCAACTCAGATGTTCTATCAGCATTCTTCAATGTCGCCTTCATGAATATCACCTGTAAGTACTATAAGTATATCCACATACTTCAATGTCCCCTTTATGACTATCACCTGTAAGTACTATAAGTATATCCACATACTTCAATGTCACTATGACTATCACCTGTAAGTACTATAAGTATATCCACATACTTCAATGTCGCCTTTATGACTATCACCTGTAAGTACTATAAGTATATCCACATACTTCAATGTCACCTTTATGACTATCTCCTGTAAGTACTATAAGTATATCCACATACTGCAATGTCCCCTTTATGACTATCACCTGTAAGTACTATAAGTATATCCACATACTTCAATGTCACTATGACTATCACCTGTAAGTACTATAAGTATATCCACATACAGCAATGTCACTAAGACTATCTCCTGTTACTGGGGAATTACTTTTAATTTTGTATGGCATTAGTCCAAATATTTTGTTAAAAGAAGTTACTAGAAAATGATTTTTCTGCGATGATTTTGATATCAAAATTATTACAAAGAAGTTGGACACAACTCCACTGAAAACATCTCACAGTGGTTTTGTTTTAACGACCCTGAGCATTTTGCTTTAATTTGGCTTCATTGATATTAATAGTTAAACAACAGAATCCTACGTGAACGTTAAAGAGAACATACATTCTGACGTGGGAAATTGTTTTAAAATTGGATATTATTGTGAAACTTCAAAAGCAATTTGCCCAGAGATTTGGTATTCTAGAAACGAAATGAAGTCAGAGATTCAGAAAATGTACTTTTGGCATCTGTACCCAATTAGTAAATTCTGCTAACTCAGGCAGCAGTGTGGTCAATGCTAGGTAAATTCGATTATATTCGGCATTGCATTGATTCTAGCAATCTGTTTGGTTAGGTTGAACTGTATTTTGAACGATTTTTCGTCTGAAATTTGGGTTATTTAAGAAGATTGGTGAAGGGGAATTGTACATTTTCTGAAAATCTAACCCATATAAGAAAAATGAAGCACAGTTTGTGTATCTTTGAACGAGAATTTACTTTACCTTTCAGGCGATATGGGCTGCGGCACTGAGGGTATGTATGTTTGGATTGAATTCAATTCAATTCAAAAATTCTTTATTGTATGCTCTTGTTTACAATGGGTCTAACAAATCTACATAGAGACATGCCAGGTCTTCCATTGACTGCCGACGTTTGGTTCTTTGAAATGATTTGTTACAACAGTAAAAAGTGAAAAGTAAAATCCCTTCTTGGGGCTTAGTAATAACAATACATGAACTTTGGATGAGATGAGTAAGCTCATATGTAATGTGTTTCAGGAAAATTAGTCATAAGTCGCAAAATTGATATTTTACAAAGTGCTTTTTTCACAAGATCACATTATTGGAATTTTCTAATTTTTTTAGGGTTGATTACTTATAGCTATATCAATCGATGTATCAAATCTCAGGACAATCAATGTAATATATCCTTTCGTTTTAAAGGTCCTCATATGGACTACATTTAGTTATTTTACTGTTTATTGACCCCCAGAAATATTGGAAACTTTATTTTCAAAAACGAAAATATCAAACTTAAAATGTAGAAATACTTATAAGATTATAAGACTGTTTACTATCATTAGAATCAGCTTGATCTCATCTTTTCAAATATAATAGAATCTCAAAATCTATTTTTTGCGACTTATGACTCATTTTCCTGAAACACATCACATATGAAAAAGCAGATGGGGGTACTAGCTTACATTCAATATAACTGACAGGTGTTATTGTTGTACGTTAAAGATGGTTCAGCCAAGTGCACAATAGAGGAAGTGTGCTTATTTGTGATGTGTTTCAGGAAAATGAGACAAAAGTCGCAAAATTGATATTTTTTAAAGTGTTTTTTTTCACAAGATCACTTCTTGGAATGTTCTAATTTTTTAAGGGTTGATAACTCATGGTTGCATCAATCGATGTGTCACATTCAAGACAATCTATGTAATATATCCTTTAGTTTTAAAGGTCCTCATATGGACTACATTTAGTTACTTTACTGTTTATTGACCCACAGAAATATTTTTCAAAAACGAAAATATCAAACTTAAAATCTAAAAATACTTATTGGATTATTAGACTGTTTACTATCATTGGAATCGCCTTGATCTCATCTTTTCAAATATAATGCTATCTCAAAATCTATCTTTTGCGACTTATGACTCATTTTCCTAAAACACCTCACATTTTGGTAAGGTAACAAGTAAATGACACACATGTTATGGCAGCAGTAACACTCTAGCAAGAGATAATAATACATTATAATAGATTGACAAGTAGATAAGAGCAATATTATTTGTGCCTTGGACGAGGCAGGATAAGCAGATAAATAGAAGGATTGAGAATTGAGTTGTACTGTTCATGTTTAGACTCCTGTCACCAATCCATTATTCTATATATAATCATTGTTGAATAGCTGAAAGGGAATGGTTTGTGAGGAAGAACAAAATTGAGGCAGCTGTGGGAAATTAAATATTTATTTAGTTTTAATAATTTATATAAAATGGATTAAAATAAATTTTTGTTTTAATTAAAATGTAAATTGTGGAGGTAAAATGGTGAATTGATGAGGTATAAAAGGTAGATAATAAATAAATGATTTGATGAGAATAAATAATTAGCCAAGAACTGCCAAATTTTGTAATTTTATGAGTATATGTTTGGGTGGTTGGGAGGGAAAGGAGAAAGTATGATGGGTTGAGAGAGGGGTAAATAAAATAGAGAGGTGGAATAAAATATATGGTATTATACTGTGTGTATCACAGATTTAAAAGTCAATCCCGTGGGCGGGTAGTCTTTTGTTTGCCCCAGTGGGGTAGTCCTTTAGCCGTGAGCGGCGAGTCTTTATGTTTTGATAGCCGAGGGCTATAATAGGGGGGTTGTGGGTGGATTGTATTTAGGTTTTAAGAGCTCCGTGGAGCAGTCCATGAGTAGCGATAAGGTCAGGGGAGGCTTATGGCCTTGGTGATAGCACTGTTGACTTTTGTGGCGTCAGGGTAGATGTAGTCACGATATGAGTCGGACCTCCATCCGATATACTTTTGTATTTGTAGGGCGGAGCATCCATTTGCAAACGCATTAGTGGCGGCCGCTTTTCTCAGACTGTGTAGCGAGTACAGGTGTGTCTGTGCGCCCGCTGCCTGTAGGAGCCGTTTCCATTGTGACGCCACATATGATGCTGGCATAGGCGACCGAGTGGGAAACATGAAGCATGGTTCGGTCGGTGATGTGGTCGGGAGATTCTTGATCATCGCTTTGATGGCTCTAACTACACACAAGCTGCGGTTCTCTGACTTGGTCATGGTGACTGATTTTGCTTGATATGCGGATTGCATGTTTTTCGCTGACTTAACGCGTATAACCACCGCCGCTGATGACAATGTGAGATCGCCGCGAGTGAGGTGTATGTTGGGGTCGAAATTTCGCACCGTCGGGGTGACCACCTCCGACTGGCGCAGTGCAGCATAGTATATGGTGAGTAGCGCTGCCTTGACTGTTAGCATGACTTGAGTGTCTGGGATGTGCAGTAATGCCGTGGTCATGATATGTGTGGGGACGGGGCTTTTAGCCTTTGGTATGAAGCTCTTGTTACGATCAATGGCTTGCAGGGCCCATTCGACCCTCTGGTGGTCAAGGGGGGCTGTGGAGAGTTCATTCTGCTTGAAAGCCGTACGTAGGTGTGAAATATGGTTGCGTATTGTACGGGGCGATGCTATAGTTGCCGTTAGATGTTCGATGTATGCACAGACTATTAAGTACGTAGGCTTGGTATGGTCGAACCCCACCTTCCTAGCGAACTCTGTGTATCTGTTTATGGCAGCTTTCTGGTTGGCTTTCGTCCCTGGGGCCCACGCTCCTGCCTGCCTTAGCCTGGCCTTCGTCATGAGCTGTCCTATGAGATTGCCTAGAAAAACGTGGAGCATAGAATGCGTTAAGTGCAAAGAGGCATGGCTGTACAATGTTTAGTGATCGTTGGTTAACAATGTTCTGGGTGGCTATTTGGTATTTCTGGCCGAGGTGACATCTACTAAGATTATCGGCCAAGACATTTTGTACCCCAGGTATGTGTTTATAAGAGACTTTGACATCTAGTAACGCTTCAACCATCCAGGCCATTCGTGCCGCTTCCAATATGGTCTGTTTTTTCCCCTTCCAGACTGAAAAACGGAAACGCTTGCTGAGTTGTCGCATAGTATTTGCACGTGTGCGCCCCTGTCTCGCTCGGATAGCAGTGTGTGGAGAGCTATCGGTATGTTCACCGCCTCCATCTCCGATATGTTCTCGACTCCATGGTCAACGGGTGTGATTTGTGCGGCGTATGCGTTCTCAGAGTCAGCACCTCCCACGCCTGACAAGCATGCGTCGATTTCAATTACTTTGGTTGGGTTTCTGGCCGGTATGAGTGCCTTGCCATTCCAGTTGGCGCAGAAATCACGGAACCATTTCAAATCCTTTCGCATTTCGGCATTTATGTATCGCCCTGTCATTGACCTGAGCCCTTCCAGTAATCTGCTAATGAACAGGCGTGCGGGCCCCACGCATTTAGCGATATGTATGAGCGTGCCTATTAATGACTGCAACTCTTTTCTCGACATAGATCTTCATTTAATGTATTTCTCTACCATCTTGATCGTATCCTCAACCTTCTTCTTTGGTATAGAAAGGCTCATCTCTGGGGCATTTATGTTTATGCCCAGCCACGTGACTATGGGGCCCGGGGGTTGGCGTTTCTCGACGGCCTCTGGCAGTCCGAGCTCGTCGAATAGTTCTATTGCGCGTGCATAGTCTCGTTCCGCCTTTGCTTTGTCGCTGGAGATTATGACTAAATCGTCCAAGTACATTTTACTCACGATACCATCTTTCTTTAGGATGTTGACGATGGCATTAGCTATGCGCTGCATGTGGCAGGATGAGGAGCGGGAGCCGAAGGGCATAGTTACGTCCATATAATATCTCCCTCCCCATTTTAAACACAACAGAGGCCAATCTAGGGGGTCGGATTTAAAATTTTTGTATGCCCTTGATATATCGACAGTCGACATATAGGCTCCGGGGCCTATGTCTGTGAGCTCCTGTACGAGTCCTTCAACAGTCGGGAGGGAGTGTTGTCGCTCGACACCCCACACTGAGTTTTTCATGAGAAACGCGTTGACACTCTTCTCTTCAGGGTAACTAAGGTCAATTATAACACGTCTAGATTCCGAATCGCGTTTCTCCCTAGACATCAGGGGCGAACAGTGATACCAATGTTCAAACGGTGGACTCACAAGTGGGCCGACCAGTCCGCCGAGGCCTACCTCCTTGTTAATGAACTGATCAATCTTCTCACTATACTGAACTGCGCTTGAGTGATTCTTATCGGCGTCTAGGTGCGTGACGGGGCCCATGTAGCCCATGGGGAATCCATATGCTATGAAGTCATATAGCTCGCGATCATCGCTTGTTTCAGACAGATAACTTTTCCAATTATCGAGTTTTAGATGAGTAGGGAGTTATATCCTAGATGATAGTGCGTTAGGAGTGCCTGTACTTTGCACTGCGTTGTAAATGAGTCTATGTTTATTGTGACTGTCAGTGTCATCAATGGCCATGCGAGGCCAATGTGCGATGCGGTCACGTTGGAAGACAGCGGGGCCGAGGTCGGTGTCTCCCTTGGTTGCTTTACCCGAACAGATATTTCTAACATGATCAAATGATATATCAGTGCCTTCGATTCGAGCATGTACAATGTCACTAACCTTTCCACGGCCTGGTATAGCAGTAGGTCGATATGTTTCCGTGGTGGCAGTGTGACTATTGGGACTCGCTGTGTTATGGTCGCCATCTTGTTTCCGGTTCTCGTGTTGCGCGAGAGGTCGTGAGGTTAAGTCCGGCGCACGTGGAGTGGGAGTGGCCTTGTTGATGTTTTGATTCGCATGACACATGGCTCGGGCTCGAGGTGGCATCGCTGGAATGAACTCGGGCGCCTCCGGGTTCCACATAGTAGAGGCGCCGTCTAGTCGTTTTTTGAACTGGAATTAGACTGAGTAAAGTTATTCGATTTTTGTGCAAAACCTCTACCACCGGAGTTTCCACCTGCATACCCCTGATGTTGTGACTGGCGGTTATTGCCCTGATCCTGGTGACCAGCAGCGTGAGTCACAATATGTACAAATATGCATACAATACACTGCACCGTCTGTGTGACTACTACCGTGCCTGCAGCCCTGCCTACTGTTGTACGCGCGGCAGACTACCTCCTGCTGCCCTGCTTGGTTTCTATTAGAGTGGGGGTTTGGGGCCTGCCTGTTGCTGCTGTGGTGGTTATGGCCGCCACTTGCTCCTGCCATGCTATAGTTTCCCGTTAAGCAAAGTCTAACCCTCTCGTCTTGAATGAGTGTCTTATCTTCCCAATCCATAGTCCCACTCTCAATACAGTCCCATACATATTGTGTCCAGCGTCTTACAGCTGGCCACGGGCGCTCCAACGTGTCCCTAGTTACTCTACGTAAGTGGTGAAGCATGTCATGATATTCGTGCTGGCAGTATGCTCTAGGGTCATCTAATAAGCTAAGAAAACCGTCTACATATTCCATGGAAGTCATGTTCGGGCGGGCCTCTAATCTTTGCTTAACTGTTGTTACACCATCTCGATTGATATACATGTATGGCTTAGCTAGTATTTTTGCAGAGAGAATGTCAGACATAATTTGGCGCTTACCATGGAGGCCCAAGGTTTCTTTCTCCCTTTGTATCTCGCGCTCTAAGAAGCGGTCTGAATCCAATTGGCGTTTCAGGACATGGGGGGCCTTGACCTCGGACCTCCGATGGCTGCGTCCCTTCTTGTGCTTCTTTGGTGGTGGTGAAGGAGTGTCGGACTCCGTCTCACTCGTCTCGGTCTCTGAGGATTCAGAGGATTCGGTCTCGGCCCTTTTCTTGTGTCTTGAGGATTTCTTGGTTTGGCCGGCTGCATGTTTCACCACCGCGGCCAGCTGGAGTGCCATCTTATCCACACAACCCTTGAGGCCGCCCATAGCCTCATTCATATCACGTACTTGCGTATCCAAGATTTTCATACTGATTTTCACGGGTTTTCCCTTTGGGGGGGTAGCCGTCACCGTATCGTTCGACTCCTGCTCCGACCCAATGTCACTCACTTCAGGTAGTGCATTCTCCTTGCCAGGTAATGGCACCTGATTTGGCTGTATCACCGGCTCTTGGTCGTCCGCCTTCTTCGTTCGGTGCTTCCTTCTATTAGCCATGTTAATGGTATAGTATCGTGCAACACGGTTCCTCTCTCTAGTCTTTTTAGGTAAGAGTAATATCATTTGGTGAATGCTCAACTGTCGAGGTGAAATGGTTTCGACAGCGGTATGTATTCACTTGGCCAAAAATAGATGCGATGAAAGCGGTGGCGCGAAGTGAAGTGAGGGTCAAGGGAGGGGAGAAGAGTGGTCAGTGTGGAGTGGGAGCGATAGAGGGAGTAAAAGTAGGTTAGTGGGGATTGGCTAACAACAATGCACACGCATTGCTAATAGCAACTGCTGTACACATGCTGAATGATTTGCCTATACATTGACATTCAACACTACTGTAAAACTGTTTAAATGTTTATCGTGAAATTTCAGGATATGGCAGAATACAGGGTTAGACCCTAGCCCTACAAAGCCTTATACATCATCAATAGTGTTGCTTTCTCATTGCAGAGACAACAGTCACTGTTCCCAGCGTTACAACAACCCCAACAGAATCAACTACCTCCCCACCGACTACCACCACATCGACTACCTCCACATCAACTGCCTCCACAGCAAGTACCTCCACGGCAAGTACCTCCACATCAACTGCCTCCACAGCAAGTACCTCCACATCAACTGCCTCCACGGCAAGTACCTCCACATCAACTGCCTCCACAGCAAGTACCTCACCTACTGCCTCCACAGCAAGTACCTCACCTACCGCCTCCACCAGTGTTGGACCCTCAGTGCCACCCCAGCCAGGTACGGGGCTTTTATGTCAGACATGTTTGTTTTAAGGTTTTTATTCAGCCCAACGTTATGCTGGGTACTTTGCTCACAGTCCTAACTGATCTTTTATAATACTCAAAGATAAGAACCATAACTTGATTAGTGTTAATAATTCTTTCAATTTATTATTAGATACAGAATCAATTCATATATTTTTTTCAAAATCAAAACATACAAATAAATTGTGATGTGTTTCGGGAAAATGAGTCATAAGTCGCAAAATTGATATTTTTCAAAGTGTTTTTATCACAAGATTGCATTATTGGAATGTTCTATATTTTGGAGGCTTCATCACTTATAGTTATATCAATTGATGTATAAAATTTCAGGACAACCTATGTAATATATCCTTTCGTTTTAAAGGTCCTCATATGGACTACATTTGGTTACTTTACTGTTTATTGACCCCCAGAAATATTGGAAACTTTTTTTTCAAAAACGAAAATATCAAACTTAAAATCTAGAAATACTTATAAGATTATTAGACTGTTTACTACCATTGGAATCAGCTTGATCTCATCTTTTCAAATCTAATGGTATCTCTAAATCAATTTTTTGCGACTTATGACTCATTTTTCTGAAGCGTATCACAATTGAATAGTTGAATGCGTTTCTGCCTTGTTTGCCATGGTTAAGCATGTTTATGTGTGGGGAGAGATGTTGCTTTGCCCGTTAATTTGTGATGTGTTTTAAGAAAATGAGTCACAACTCGCAACACTGATATTTTTCAAAGTGTTTTTCATAATATTTCTTTATCGAAAATGTTCTGATTTTTAGAGGGTTTAGCACTTATAGTCATATAAACCCATGTAACTTATCTCAAGAAATTGGCTTAAATATACCATTGCATTTTGAAGGCCTTTGTATGGAGTATATTTAATTGATTTACTGGTAATTACCCATCCAGAAACATTGCAAACTTTTATTATCAAACATAAAGATATCAAATTAAAAATGTAGAAATATTTATGCTATCCTACTGGTTACTATCATTAAAATCGGCTTGATCTCCTCTTTCCAAATATGGTGATATCTCAAAATCCATATTTCGTGACTTGTGACTCATTTTCCTAAAACGGATCACATTTTCTGAATCAGTATTGAACATGAGAACATTCAAGCAGCTACAGTAACCACCATTCCTCTGACACAATGTGTACAACATCTATAATTATGTCTGTTAATCAACTCAACATGAGCGACCATGGGTTGGAGGGACAGTCGTAGGGAGACAAGGCAGTAGTAGCCCTGTGATAGTCAGTGAGTTGGGGCCCAGAGGTAGCGAGACAATGCAGTAGTAGCCCTGTAAGGGTCTGTGAATTGGAGGGAGAGACACAGACAAAGCAGTAGTAGCCCTGTGAGTGACCAGAGTTAGAGGGACAGAGCTAGAGAGACAAGGCAGTAGTAGCCCTGTGAGTGGCCATGGGTTGGAGTGACAGAGGTAGAGAGACAAGGCAGTAGTAGCCCTGTGTGTGGCCATGGGTTGGAGGGACAGAGGTAGAGAGACAAGGCAGTAGTAGCCCTGTGAATGGCCATGGGTTGGAGTGACAGAGGTAGAGAGACAAGGCAGTAGTAGCCCTGTGTGTGGCCATGGGTTGGAGGGACAGAGCTAGAGAGACAAGGCAGTAGTAGCCCTGTGTGTGGCCATGGGTTGGAGGGACAGAGGTAGAGAGACAAGGGAGTAGTAGCCCTGTGAGTGACCAGAGTTGGAGGGACAGAGGTAGAGAGACAAGGCAGTAGTAGCCCTGTGAGTGACCATGGGTTGGAGGGGCAGAGGTAGAGAGACAAGGCAGTAGTAGCCCTGTGAGTGACCATGGGTTGGAGGGACAGAGGTAGAGAGACAAGGCAGTAGTAGCCCTGTGAGTGACCATGGGTTGGAGGGACAGGGGTAGTGAGACAAGGCAGTAGTAGCCCTGTGAGTGACCAGAGTTGGAGGGACAGAGGTAGAGAGACAAGGCAGTAGTAGCACTGTGCGTGGCCATGGGTTGGAGGGACAGAGGTAGAGAGACAAGGCAGTAGTAGCCCTGTGAGTGGCCATGGGTTGGAGGGACAGAGCTAGAGAGACAAGGCAGTAGTAGCCCTGAGAGTGACCATGGGTTGGAGGAACAGAGGTAGAGAGACAAGGCAGTAGTAGCCTTGAGAGTGACAAGAGTTGGAGGGACAGAGGTAGAGAGACAAGGCAGTAGTAGCCCTGAGAGTGACAAGAGTTAGGGAGACCGTGAGTTGGAGGGGCAGAGGTAGAGAGACAAGGCAGTAGTAGCCCTGAGAGTGACAAGAGTTAGGGAGACCGTGAGTTGGAGGGGCAGAGGTAGAGAGACAAGGCAGAAGTAACCCTCTAATTGACCATGAATTGCAGTGAATGAGGCAGTGAGACAAAACAGTAGTAACCCTGTGATTGACCATGAGTGACAGATGGAGTGACTCTAAGCAGATTATTGTGCTGTGGCCTGACACTACAGTTGTATATATCATGTTATTCTTATGTTTTCAGCTCAACAAGTCACCATCATTGTTATTTGTAGCTTCTCAACAGACTACATCATAGTGGAGGCCCAAGAGATTGTATGTAACAATACTTGCTCAAATCAAACTATTCTCCACTTAACAGGGTAGATAAACGTAATATCCAGAAAGCATGCAGAGCTAGACAGTTGGCATATTATAGATTAACAAAGCTGATTCACTGATATATAATTAGAGAGAGAATGGAATGAGCAGGCAATAATTGAAAATTTATTGGACGAGATTTGTCTGTATAAGCATGATGCCATAGGCAGAGTGCTTGCATGTGGACGAGAATGACAAGTCATCGCAACCAATCTGTCTTTTACTAGGAACTGGTAAAATTCAAATTCATGATTCAATTTGTTCTATTTTCATGATTGAAAGCATGTATAGTAAATCTGTATGAATACAAAGAGGTTAACCAATGTTACATAATGTTTCATTACACTTATAGTTGACAGAAATGATGCATGTTCATGGTGTGTATGTGGCATCAGTACAGTTTGAGTCGGCCGAGGGCGGTGATGAGTTGACCTGCCAGAGCAACTGTCTCTTCAAGATCACCATATTCTCAGTGGTTCTTGAGATAGAAGCCTACCAGCTGTGGTTCCAGCCCAGGAATATAATGCTCTTCTTTGGTCCAGAATTGCTCTCAGCCTCCCCATGTAAGTGGACAGTGTGGGACCAGATCTCATAGTATCTTTTTACATATGTGATGTGTTCCAGGAAAATGAGTCATAAGTCGCTAAAAGTAGATTTTGAGATACCATTAGATTTGAACAGATGAGATCAAGCCGATTCCAATGATAGTAAACAGTCTAATAATCTTTTAAGTATTTCTAGATTTTAGTTTGATATTTTCGTTTTTGAAAAAAAATGTTTCCAATATTTCTGGGGGTCAATAAACAGTAAAGTTACTAAATGTAGTCCATATGAGGACCTTTAAAACTAAAGGATGTATTATATAGATATTCCTGAGATTTGATACACCGATCGATATAAGTCTAAGTGATGAACTCGCAAAAAATCAGAACAGTCCAATAATGTGATCTTGTAAAAAACAACACTTTGAAAAATATCAATTTTGCGACTTATGACTCATTTTCCTGAAACACAACACATATTTGGGTCAGTTTTTTCAAGTGTGCTGTTTTGCTATTTTGGGATCTGGGAAAGGGAGGAAATTTAGAATACTTTGAATATAATATTTTGGCCTTGGATCATAATATACTGGTGTTGACATTCTGGGAAAATTTTATTCCAACAAATTCGGACCTGTGGTTGTCTTATTATGTAACTTTTTAATTTTCTCTTTTATGCAGTCACACGTGAAATCCCTATTTTGTTGGGAAATATTGAAATCATTTAATTTAACTGCAGGGAATGGCTTGTAAAACCTATAAATTGTATGTGTGATACTCATATGGGCACAAATAAGTATTTATTATTACTTTCAATCCAAAATTACTGCCGAATATATATATTTTGGCCCCTTATATTGTGTCTAGGCAAGGGATTTTATGTGTGAAACACAATAATACATCAGTTGAACAACCTTCATGGAATAAAAATACCTTCATCTGGCTTTAAATCATTACAAATGGAACCGAATATAATTTCTAATTATACTTTCAATCTAAAGAGAGACAAAAGGAAAACACAAAACTAATTTAGTTGAAGTGTCTTTCTGAAATAAGATTGGCATCAACTTGCTTTATATCATTATGAGATGGAATAACAACTAGTTTATAAATACTTTTAATTCAAAGAAACAGCTAAAAATATATTTTTAGCCACCCTATGTCAAGATCATTAATGGGATTTCGTGCGTTATTCTATAAACCCACACAATATTAATTTAGTTGAACAACCTTTATGAAATAAAAAGTATCATCCCATTGCTTTAAATAATTACTAATGGCATCATAATTAATGCATAATTCCTTTCAACCAAAAGAGAGAGCCCAAGATAGATATTTTGGGCCACACTCTGTCATGATTATTGAAGGGACTTCATGCGTTACTATGTTGGAAAACACAATAATAATTTAGTTAAACTGGCTTCATGAAGTAGAAATAACATCAAATTGCTTTAAATCATATCAAATGAAATCAAAACTAATTGATAATGGCTTTCAATCCAATAAAAGTGCTGAAAATATATATTAGGTCCCCCTATATTGAAATCATTGAAGGGATTTCATGCGTTATTGTGTAAACCAACATGATAATAATTTAGTTGAACAGCCTGTATGAAATAAAAAAAGCATCCCCTTGCTTTAAATAATTTGAAACAGGACCTAAACTGATCTATAATTACTTTCTACCCAAAGACAGAGTCCAAGATATATATTTTGGGCCACCATTTATCATGATCATTGAAGGGATTTCATGCGTTATTATGTTGGAAAACACAACAGTAATTTTGTTGAACTGGCTTCATGAAGTAGAAATAACATCAACTTGCTTTAAATGATATCAAATGAAATCAAAACTAATTGATAATGACTTTCAATCCAATACAAGAGCTGAACATATATATTAGGTCACCCTATATTGAAATCATTGAAGGGATTTCATGCGTTATTGTGTAAATTAACACAATAATAATATAGGCAAACAGTCTATATGAAATTAAATTCATCATTACTTTGCTATAAATAATTCGAAATGAGATCAAAATTAATGCATAATTACATTCATCCTAAAGAGAGAGTCTGAGATATAAATTTTGGGCCACCCCATGTCATGGTTATGCAGGGGATTTCATGCGTTAGCATGTAAATCAACAGAACAATGATCTAGTTGAACAGGTTTTATGAAATAAATATGAGCTTCACCTTGCCTTAATTAATTACAAATGCAATTACAACTAATATGTAATTAATTTCAACTCAGACAGACATACATTGACATATCTTTTGAGCCACCCTATGTCATGATAATTGAGGGGCCTTCATGCGTTATGCTTAAACAGACACAATAATACATCAATTGAACAAATAATATGCTTTGAATCATTTCAAATAGAATCTCAACTAATTTATAATCATTTTCTAACCAGAAATACAGCCAAATAATTATATTGGGCCACCTTTTATACTATATCTGCAGATGTGTTACTGACAGTTTATAAAGGGATTTCATGCGTTACTAAGGGACATTTTAAGGGTTATTGACCTGTTATTTGTCCTGAATCAAGATTATCACCAAATTGTGTAGTGGTGCCATTAGGGAGACTGAAATGGGACTAGAAAATGGTTATATGAACTTTTTTCTTTTGTTTGTTTATCCTATATGCATTATTTTTCAGCCATAACGCATGAAATCCCTTCTGGTTGGAAAATAAGGGTTGCAGACAATAACCTCTCAGTCACCCAAAAGTTATGAAAATATCAGGTGGAAATTTTTATACAGTAAACAATACATGTATATCATCTTCAATATACAGTTTTAGATAGATATGACAAAAATATATATTTTTAACTATTCATGTAATAAAAGGGACTTCATGCGTTATTTTGAAATAATTGCATGCCACTGTAGAAATTGTTACCATGTTCATATGCTCAAAAAGTAAATTATAACTAATTTAGTCCTAGATGTATTGGAGAAATGAAAAGAAACATGCAGAAAAATGTTCTAGGCATTGTGCAGATCTTTTTTATTTTACTTCATTGGTTTTTTCTGTTGAAAAATGATGCAAAAAAACAGTTTTCAGAATTTTAAGACACTAAATATTAGAACAGTCTAGGAAAAGTAGACATGGAATGAAAGCCCTTGTTCATGGGAATAATATGAGACTAATATCTTTAAGATCCATCGCATACTGACGATGATAAGGCAGCAAATATGATATTTAGGCAAAACAGCACACTTGAAAAAACTGACCCATATGTGATGTGTTTCAAGAAATAGTTCTGATTGTTAGAGGGTTTATCAGTTATAGTCATATTAATCTATGTACCACATTTCGCAACATTGTATTAAATATATCCTTGTGTTTTGAAGGCCTTCATATGGAGTAGATTTAGTTACTTTACTGGTAATTACCCATGCAGAAACATTGCATTATTTTTTCAAAAGTAATAATATCAAACTGAAAATCAAGAAATACTTGTTAGATGCCCTACTGTTTACTATCGTTGGAATCAGCTTGATCTCTTTTCATATAAGATGATATCTCAAAATCCATATTTTGCGACTTGTGACTCATTTTCCTAAAACGGATCACAATACAATAATTTTGACCAAGTTTCATCTTTATTCTCTTTTCAGCTATTCAACCCAACACTGTACAATGTAAGTAAACTTCATTCAGCCTTTTTTTTTTATTTTAATTTTAATAAATTGTATTTGACAAAAAATGTCATAATCTGTGATAAGTCTCATTCTGTCAAAGTACAAAGATTATTTCAGTAATTACATTTACACATTTGCATGTTTTAAACATATTAAGTTAAGTTGCCAACAGTCTCCAGCATTATCAGAGATGATATCCAATATGAGTTAAGCCTTATAGTCTGGTTGCTTATGTCAAAAAAATGGCTCCCGTGTGGAATTCATGTTAATTTTTGCAGACAAACTTTTTTTTGTAGTATTCAATGAGTAGAATTCAAAAATCGATGTCTGCAATTTTTTCAAACAATTTATCATGCCTAAATCCAAGATGGCGTCCAAGATGGCGGCCCAGACTATAAATGCACATAACTCTGGTTCTAATTAACATAAATGAATGATTTTGGTGTCCATTTCTATGTTTTCCATGTCAGGGAATCCAATGAAATAAATATAAAATCCATGGCACATGATGCCTTTCCACTAGGGAGCCATTTTTTTGACATAAGCAAATAGACTATTATCAACGATATTAACCATAACCACATTAAGGCTCAATATTAGTTCTGAGTAAACATTGTAATAACCATACACAATTATCTTCGTATTGTATTTAAAGATTTTTATTCAGTAGAAAACATTATGTATCAAGTACACTTTATCTCAGTCGTCACTAAAGGTATCACTAATATTAATCATAATCATTATTACAAATAATATAAGATATCTAGATATTTCGTATTCTGTCAAGTTAATATTATTACAATTAACCAATATACACAAGTTAAGAACAATACATAATTTAAAACCGTCACCGACGCATCTCTATATCAACAGTCCGTTTGGTTTGTTACAAAAAGGTCACACCCAGTACATACAATCAGTCTACTACCAAGAAGTCATTCTCAGTACATATAATCACATACTTCTCGCGTGTGCAATATACATAGACAAGGGATAGCTCTACCACTTAACATATACTACAATTCAAACAATCCTACATTTAATAATTATGATGAAATGCGTCCTAATTACATTAAACACCCGTCAAATCACAATAGGATACTTGTGTGAGATGGGGATACTTTTGAGATGTCATAACATCTTTTCAAAATTTTTCGCCCAGGTAAAAACAATACAAAATAACCATGTGAAACGTTGAGAAACAGCCATGAATAGAAGAAGTTCGGATAGAATAAGCCCAGCCAGATAACCATGTATAGAACATGAACATATGGGTGAGGTTTTCAGAAAATGTACAATTGGCAGCTCTACACATTCAGTAAAGTGTGCTCAATTAGGCTGATAAATGAAGAATACCAGGTATATCTGAGTATATTTGGTGTCACATTGATTTAAAGTATCAGTTCTGTTATGTTAAACTGCATTTTGAACCTCATTTTTGTCCTAAATGTGGGTTATTTGAGAGGATTGGTGAAGGCCAATAGTACATTTGTGACCGAACACCCCAAAACCAGGCTCTTCTCGATTTTTGAAGATTCCTAGATATCTTAATATTCAAGAAGAGGTCAGCTTTAGCTTTACAATGATGTTTGGATCTTGAGCCTATGTTTATTAGTTCAAAAGTTATGACCAGAAATGTCAGAAGCTGTCACCGGTATCAAAACTGAGAAAAATGACTACAAAGATTGTCCTTCATAATGGCAATGTTACATCTATAATAAGTTAGGTTGATTTTCCCTTAATTGAATCCATTCGTGCATGATGATAATTAGTTAACTAATTTTGAAATGAACGGTTATAACATTTCTAAAACTATTTTTAAGTTGAAATTTTGGGAGATGGTTATTTGGATATGAAACTTGATGGCAAAACTCTTAACTCAATATTGATGAAATAGTGGTTTTCTGCCTTTGCATGGCTGTAGCTCAACATGAACTTGAGCGAGAAGTGCCTGTTTTTGGGGTGTTGGGTCACATTTTCAGAAAATCTGACCCATGAACATATGAGCCTTGTCATATAATAAATTATAGAGAAAATACACACATGATTTTTGTCTTACAGCATTTCAGTATGTGAACACGGTTATTGTGTACACCGTTAGTGCCTCATCCTATAACTCAGAGTTCATCGATCTCCTATGTTTGGCAGTAAGTATTTGTATTTAAAATAATGTGATGCGTTTCAGTAAAATGAGTCACAAGTCGCAAAATTGGTGTTTTTCAAAGTGTTTTTTTCACAAGATCTCTTTATTGAAATGTGTTCATTTTTGGTGTCTAGTCCTAGTTGTTGTATCAATACATGTAGCAAAATTCAAAACTGTTCATTAATTACATCAGTGCATTACTCAGATCTATTGAGTATATTTAGCTACTTTACTGGTAATTATCCACCTAAAAATATTGCAAACTTCTTTTTTTTTTCAAAAATAAAAATATCTGACTAAAAAATTGAAATTACTTATTAGATGTCCTTAATGTTTACATTCATTGGAATCGGCTTGGTTTTATCTTTTAAAATATTATGATATCTCAAAATCTAATTTTCTAACTTATGACTCATTTTCCTGAAACATATCACAAATTATCTCTGACAAAACATTGTGTAACAGGTACATTATTCTCAGAGTTTGCTGATTCTAAGTTACTTCTATGATTATGCTACATGGTTAATGAGGTGAGGGGTCTCTACCCACTGTCTATACTGTCTACTACCATATGTGACGTGTTTCAGGAAAATATGTCATAAGTCGCAAAATTGATATTTTTCAAAGTGTTTTTTCCACAAAATCACATTATTGGAATGTTCTAATTTTTGGATCGATGTCTGAAATATCAGAACAATGTATTTATTATATCTTTTTGTTTTAAAGGTCCACATATGGAGTATATTCAGTTACTTTACTGGTTATTGCCTCCAAGAAATATTACAAACTTTGTTTTCAAAAATAAAAATGTCAAACTTAAAAGCTAGAAATACTTATTGGATTATTAGACTGTTTACTATCATTGGAATCGGCTTGATCTCCTCTTTTCACATATGGTGATATCTCAAAATCCATTTTTTGCGACTTATGACTTATTTTCCTAAAATGGATCGCATATGGGTCAGATTTTGAGAAAATGTACAATTAGCAGTTGTACACATTTAGTAAATTCTGCTAAAAAAGGCTAAATTTGGTCAATACTAGGTAAATGTGACTGTATTTGGCGTTACATTGATTCTAGCAATCTGTTTGGTTAGGTTGAACTGTATTTTGAACTTCATTTTTGTCTGGAATTAATGTTTTTTGAGATGATTGCTGAATTACACATTTTCTCAAAATTAGACCCATATAAGTATTGTCTATTGTCTATGTCATTATTCTTCATTATATTTTTTAATTATATGTGTTGTGTTTTATATGTAATGTGTTTATGTAATTTAATGAATAAACGCTTTCAGACTAAATAATTCTGAACTCTAAATATTATAATTGAAATTAAAAATAAAAATGTACTTTTTCTTCTAGTCCAGGAACATACTGGCAGACCAAAAAAGTCTTTCTCTATAATGGCTTTTTTTGTATGGCTTTGTCATGAATAAAGAATATTTTAAATTAAATATAATTGACATTGCCTACGTCCACTACAAACAGGAGACTGCATGAATAAGTACAGTGGTTTAGCCTAATATTGTCTATTGTATATGTCCACTTGTAGGTAGAAGACTGCATGAATGAGTACAGTGGTTCAGCCTAATGTTGTCTATTGTTTATGTCCACTTGTAGGTAGAAGACTGCATGAATGAGTACAGTGGTTCAGCCTAATATTGTCTATTGTTTATGTCCACTTGTAGGTAGAAGACTGCATGAATGAGTACAGTGGTTCAGCCTAATATTGTCTATTGTTTATGTCCACTTGTAGGTAGAAGACTGCATGAATGAGTACAGTGGTTCAGCCTAATATTGTCTATTGTTTATGTCCACTTGTAGGTAGAAGACTGCATGAATGAGTACAGTGGTTCAGCCTAATATTGTCTATTGTTTATGTCCACTTGTAGGTAGAAGACTGCATGAATGAGTACAGTGGTTCAGCCTAATATTGTCTATTGTTTATGTCCACTTGTAGGTAGAAGACTGCATGAATGAGTACAGTGGTTCAGCCTAATATTGTCTATTGTTTATGTCCACTTGTAGGTAGAAGACTGCATTAATGAGTACAGTGGTTCAGCCTAATATTGTCTATTGTTTATGTCCACTTGTAGGTAGAAGACTGCATTAATGAGTATGACGGTGAAGTACAAGGCTGTGAGGGAGAGGCAGTGGTTATTGGTGGCGTGGTGCAGGTGTCGCTCACCGTCATCATGTTCTCCGCTAATTTTGGTGCAACAAACCAGTACCTGCTCATCCTCACAACATTCAACCTGGGGACTACTTCTTTCCTACAGAATATGGACTTGAATATGTGTCAAGGTAAGCTACACAACTCTCCACATCTAAGGATGCCTTGTTATTAAAGCCCCATGGCTGACTTAACTGATTGTTGCACATGTGTATGTATGTATAGTGTTTATTTCATATAGTACATATAATAACAATAATGATAA
This sequence comes from Sthenelais limicola, assembly GCA_942159475.1. Classification (NCBI taxonomy): domain Eukaryota; kingdom Metazoa; phylum Annelida; class Polychaeta; order Phyllodocida; family Sigalionidae; genus Sthenelais; species Sthenelais limicola. The sequence goes on along the minus strand of OW804102.1, from coordinate 60,808,929 downwards.
TAATATTTCTGGAAATGGGTCTCCCTTTCTATTGTAGCCTTAGCTCTTCTAAGGGGTCCATTGTACATTAGCTAATTAATTTCAATAAGTTTCCATGTAGCGTATACATATCATAGTCAATTTAAGCTTCAGCAGAATTGAGTAGATTTTTGTAGGGATAATTCCTTATGGTTTTATACAATGAAACTGATGTATTACATATGCTTTTTATTATTTATTTTAGGAATGCCAGGTAGGTGGTTGCATTCTAACGAACACTTCACATACCATGGGTTATTTTGTGTCCATGGGTGGGTCGCCGAGGCCTCGCCCTCCCATCCATAGACACAGGATATATTATGTGGTCGCACTATTTATTTTTTTTTAAATTTTATTTATCCAGCATCTCAACACTTGATTCACAGTAAACGAGTCGAGAACAGGTAACACAAGAACAATTGTGGCCTTCTACCTGCCGCTGCATTCTACATTTTAACAGGTTGAAAATTAACTAGCACAACTATCTAACACATTCAAGAGGTAATAAGATACATGGTAATACACGGTAATAACCAGGTGAATATAATATAATTGGAATAGCCATGAAATTTCTATTGTAGTATTCTATTGTAAATTTGTTTCGGCAATCACCAACCACCCAGGAACTTAGTGGAAGACTTGGAACATAGGTTTCAAAACTGGGCCCTCCTTTTTGTAATCACCATTGATGCAAATAAAAAATGATTTGAATTGAATACAATACAATTATTTCTACCTCCATTCACCTGCTAGGGAGACTTCACAACTGATCTTGGAAGTGACATATTAGGTAAAGACTCCACTGTTTCTTTACAAGCTCAGATGAGAAAGTAAAAAAATTAATCTACTCTTGTTGTTTCAGGCGTCCCATGCAACCCTTATATGCCTGCAGGTGAGTCACTCATCCATTCCTCATCAAGATTAACTCAGCAAGACCTAAGCTTATGGGTCAGATTTTCTTTCTGATTTAAGTAATAGTGGTTCAGCGGCACATATAGTGTGGGAAAAGTTGGAAATAAAAGGTGTAGAGGTTATTGTTGTAACATGCCTTAGTTGAATCTTACCAAATCGCGTCTAAAAGCACTAATACCCTCGGTTTTGGATGAACTAAGTGGTCTGTTGCCTGGTGGACAATTCTTGGGGCTACACCCCTCGAATTGTCCACCAGGCAACAGACCACTTAGACCAGCCAAAACCGAGGGTATTAATGCTATAATGTGTCTTTGTTGTATACTATTAGATGCCAATAAATAATGTAGAGTTGAATTGAGTGTATGAATATGATCCATATATTACAGAGACACAGGTTGAGATAGTGCACATGAATCTGATTGGTCAAGACTTCACCATGGACGCGGCCTTAAGTTTCTGTGATTATGTGAGTATAGTCAAATTTCATCAAGAATAATATGTGATGTGTTTTAGGAAAATGAGTCATAAGTCGCAAAATTGATATTTTTCAAAGCGTTTTTTTCACAAGATCACATTATTGGAATCTTCTGATTTTTTTAGAGTGTGTCATTTATAGTTGTCCCTTCGATATATCAAATTTCAGGACAATCTATGTAATATATTCTTTCGTTTTAAAGGTCCTCATATGGATTACAATCAGTTACTTTGCTTTTTATTGACCCCAAGGAATATTGGAATTTTTTTTTCAAAAATGAAAATATCAAACTTAAAATCTAGAAATACATATTAGATTATTAGACTGTTTACTATCATTGGAATCGGCTTGATCTCATCTATTCAAATATAATGATATCCAAGAAAGACCAGTCATTTACAAAAGGGACTGCCAATTCTAAACCCAGGGAAATCTAAAAATTGAGAAACCAAAGTTGCTGGAATCTCAAAAATATGATGTGAATGTGTCAGTAGGGGTACCACTGGGTACAGAATTTGTGTTCAAGGGAATATGCCCCTCCACCGTTGCTCGGTTCCTGATGGAATCAAGTAACTACAAATCATTAGGCATACCCTATATGCCAACATCATATTGAAATATTGTTTATTGGCACTCTCTAACGAGGTTGCTCACCTACTCAATAGATCCATCAAAACGGGTACTATTCCAGAATTCTTTAAGGAAGCGACTATTACTCCCATATACAAAGCTGGGCCAAAAGATTTAGGACAGGTATGTCTATCACAGACGCCCAACAAAACATGTTTACCAACATATATAATGCTGTGAATAACAACCAGTATATTGAACTCACCTTTTTGGATTTCAAAAAGGCGTTCGATATGGTTAACCATGATATACTATTGAAGACATTACATGCTTAGGGAGTAAGAAAGCACCCCTAAAATGGTTTGAAAACTACCTGTATAACAGGAAACAGGGGGTTCTAGTGAACAATATGTGATGTGTTTTAAGAAAATGAGTCACAAGTCGCAAAATTAATATTTTTCAACGTGACGTTTTCGTAAGATTCCTTTATTGAAATGTCCTGATTTCTCGGGGGTCTAGCACACTTAGTCATATGTGATGTGTTTCAGGGAAATGAGTCTTAAGTCGCAAAATTGATATTTTTTAAACTGTTTTTTTTCACACGATCACATTATTGGAATGTTCTAATTTTTTAAGGGTTGATAACTCATGGTTATATCAATCTATCTCTCAAATTTCAGGACAATCTATAGAATATAACCTTTCATTTTAAAGGTCCTCATATGGACTACATTTAGTTACTTTACTGTTTATTGACCCCCAGGAATATTGGAAACTTTTTTTTTCAAAAACGAAAATATCAAACTTAAAATCTAGAAATACTTATTAGATTATAAGACTGTTTACTATCATTGGAATCGGCTTGATCTCCTCTATTCAAATATAATGATATCTCAAAATCTATTTTTTGCGACTTATGACTCATTTTCCTGGAACACATCACATATGAGCCTATGTACCAAACTCCAGGACATAGTATTAAATATATCCTTGCGTTTCGAAGGCCTTCATATGGAGTATGTTTAGTTACTTTACTGGTAATTACCCACCCAGAAACCTTGCAAACTTTTTAATCAAAAACAAAATTATCAAACTTAAAATATAGAAATATTTATTATGTGTCCTATTGTTTACTATCATTAGAATCGCCTAGATCTCCTCTTTTCAAATATGGTGATATCTCAAAATCCATGTTTTGCGACTTATGACTCATTTTCCTAAAAGGGATCACATATTACCTCAGACATGAAAATGATCAAATGCAGCGTCCCTCGGGGAACATCGGTTGGACCACCGTTGTTCAGTGTCTATGTTAATGACATGCACAAATGTACAAATAGTTCAGAAATAATGCTATTCACTGATGATACTGTGGTATACAATAGAGACTCAAATTCTAAGGACCTTGGAACAAACCGCCAACATGATCTACAAAGCATAAACTCATGGTGCAGGATAAATAAAATTTCACTTAACATAGATAAATGCAAAATGATGAAGATAAACTCTGGTAGAATAAAGAATCAGAAGGACATGAATACCTACAATTTCGGTATCCAACAAATTACACATGCGGATGAGTACACATATCTAGGTCTGAAGATTGATTTGAAACTCAATTTCCAAACACATCTAAAGAAGAAATTACCAATTATCCAAAACCAAAGCAGAGTCTTGTGTAAATCTAGACATAAGAATATTATATTCACCGAGAAAATGTTCTTAAACCTATATAAGGTGATGGTACTACCACATATAGACTTTGGTGACACCATTTATAGTGGGACAAGCAACACCGCTTTGTTAAATAAACTACAAGTATATATATATATATATATATATATATGATTTTTATTCTGAATAGACATACATACAATCAGAAAAGTAGTACAGGCATTTTAGCATGGAACCCGGAATAATATAATGTAAAGCTGATTTTTGGATATATAATGCAGGACACATGGGTCCTAAAAAGTCCCCACCTGTGTGCTTTTTGAGATTTTGACATTTTTGTGTCATTTTCCACAAATAGCATTGGGAAAAAGCACCTGGCTCAGGCCATTGTTGCCAACATTAAGAATATTAAGCATTGTTATTTGCAGGGAATATAACTTATATAAAATATACTGTACAGGTTGGGGTATTATAGTAAACAAGTATGTATGGAGATTCCAAAAATATGTTTCAACAAAATATCTTTATTTTTGAATTTTGTTACCATGGCAACGGTCAGATTTTGGTGAAAAATGCATTTTTTCAGATCATACTATTTGGGGACCTTATTGTCTACATTGTGCATGTTTTGACACCTTTTTGAAATTTGGCATGTTGTTAAATAAGGCCTGACATTTTCAAAAAGCACCAGCTACAAATTGGTAGACACCCCTGGTGGCCAATAGCTGCAAAGTTCAAGATGGCCGCCCAAAACAGTATGGCATATCTTGGCTTTTATATGGTAGATTTTCAACTGGAATACCACTTTATTGATGTTTTCAAGTATGAGGAATTCATTTCTCAAGGTCAATTTATGTTTCAAGGTCATTTTCAAGGTCAAAATCCAAGATATGCCATATTTACTGTCAAGATATGCCATATTTACTGTTTTGGGCAGCCAAGCTAATTTAGCAGGATTTACTAAATGTGTACCGCTGCCATTTGTACATTTTCTGACCTTGCCTACCGTGTCTCTATTGTAGATCAGCCCTGAGACCTACACCATGTCATATGGAGCTTCCATGATGGACTGTCAGTGTAACTTCATCAACTCTACCATGATGGAGTGGTTCATGTATGTCTCACTGTCTGTATCTGTAGAGAGCAGCGTTTATCTCACCTTCCTCCAGCAGACCCTCATGCAACAAATAACCCACATCCACATCACCCATATACAGCGTAAGTGTAGGAGATTAGATTAGATTAGAAAACGTTTATTGATGAGCATGTCACTGTCAGAAATTATCTCCGGCATAATGGGAGGTTTACAAGCTTTCTGTTAGTTTTACATTTTGGTTTTCAGCAACGTACAAGATCCCCAGTCGTCATTGATGAAAGTGGGACGTTACAATTTCGAATTAAAATATGATCTTATATTTTGTTTAAATATTAAATTTGTTTAAATATTAAATATCCTGCGCAGTAGATTATAATTCGTGACTCTCAGAAAATAGCTTATATCTATGATGATAAGAGTCAGATATATTGTTTTTGTATGTATACATTGTTTCTACCATTTTGATGTTTTTTTTCAATCAATAAAATATTGGTCTATCCAAATGAGATTTTTTTTTGCTACCATTTTAAACTTTAAGTGTATGAGATTAATTGATTCGGAAAAAGGGAACGAAGCTACCACACAGCCTTCTCTTTACATCCTTCTGTGAAATATACATTTGTCAGGTCTTCAAGGCATCCCTGACAGTATGTTAGACTTAGACTTGATTTTGACATACAATATCTACAATTTTATCTAGAATTCTAAGAAGTTTGGTGAAACATTACAAGCACCAAATAATTCAACATTATATATTCATATATAGTGGAGATAATTTCAGAAGGAAGCGATGCGTATAAAAAAATGTATGTTTTGAAGATATAGAGTAGAGGAAATGTTTTATTTTATTATTCATGTGTTTGTTTATACTCACCGAAAACCTGAGCACTGTGATTGTGTGTAGCCTGTCCCTTGAACATTGCAGTTGTGCCACTCGTACCCTGGTCAATGCAGCAGTCTCAAATATGTGAGTAACTCATGGGTTATGTAACATTACGTAACATTGTGTAACCTCATTATATATTAATTATTAATTATCTCTGATTTATTATATCACCTTTGGTCCTCGGTATGACCATAAAGTGCCTGTCTGTCTCTTTTCTCTGTCTCTCTCTCCCTTCTTCTCTATCTCTATTTCCTGGGTAAGATCATAAACTGCCACACTCTCAGCTCTCCAACTCTTGATATAACCTTCAATGTGTTGATAAGGGCGTAAAGCAACCAGTCTCACTCATTCACTCAGTCTCACTCACTCACTCCCTCTCAGCTCCCCCGCCCTTGATATAACCAGATTAAATGTGTTGATAAAGATGTAAAGCAACCAATCTCACCCACTCACTGCCTCTCAGCTCTCCCGCCCTTGATATAAGCATATTAAATGTGTTGATAAGGGTGTAAAGCAACCAATCTCACTCACTCACTCCCTCTCAGCTCTCCCGCCCTTGATATAACCATATTAAAAGTGTTGATAAGGGCGTAAAGCAACCAGTCTCACTCACTTATTATAATTAACTTATTACTGAAATCGCTAATAATACTTAGCTACCCAGTACTGTGCAAGTCTACTTATAACTAGAGGAATTATTTGGACATTTTATTTGAGTTTAAGCTATGGAAGATCCAGCAAATTCGCCTGAGTTGCAACACGTTTGTTTGTTTTCTTCCATCATCCCTTAACACATGCAGGAAAACCTATTTACAAAATACTGGGTTTCATGCATTGCCATCAAAGATGACTGGACAGTTCTGCATATATCTATGTCAGGGAAATGAGTCACAAGTCGCAAAGATACAGTTTTATATTTTTATAGGATCACTTCATTGGAATGTTCTGATTTTGGGGGAGTTTTTCACTTGTAGTTATATCAATAGATGTATCAAATCAGGACAATGTATGTAATATATCCATTCGTTTTAAAGGTCCTCATATAGAGTATATTTAGTAACTTTTCCCAAAATTTTGATTAATTTAGTAACTGGTTATTACCCCCCAGAAGTTTTGCAAACATTTCTGTTTAAACGAAAATATCAAACTTAAAATCTACAAATACTTATCAGATTATTAGACCTTGTACACAGGGCCTGGGCTGATTGGTTTATCCTCTCTGGACCAATTAATTACCAGGTTAGATAAGAGATCCAATCAGCCACAGGATAACAATGAACAGAAAAATATCAAAACGAGGGTGAGAGTGACCACTGCCACCTTGACCACTCCCTTTGTGTAGTGACCAGGTCATGTGGTTATCTCCCCTCCCCTCTCCCTCCCGCTCTTAATACCCCGTCCCCTGACCTTGCGGTCAGTCCCTTCCCTCCCTTCCCATGTGATCAACCTTGAGATAACCATCAGATCTGGACATCATTTGTACCTTTGGACTTGTGATAAGCAATCCATGAGTGTTGTGGCGGTAAGAAAGTTTAATTAGCCTTCTCATCTGTAGGGGGCATGGCGGATGTATGTCTGAATGAGACTAATTAAGAATACAGAAATCTGACAACTTTCTCTGAAGATTTTACAACATTTTTTGTGACTTGTGACTCATTTTCCTGAAACAGATCATATATTAATAATGTAATGTTTGTATTACAGTGGGCTCCTGGGCTGGATACGGGTGTCACTGGTTTGAACATTCCATTGCCTCTGGGGATGCGGAGCACTACTGTGACAGCATGAGCGCAACATGGGTGGAGAACCCGTGGAGCATTCCAGGATGTCTTTCAAACTTGCTTATGCCAGCTGGCTTCTGTTCTGATAGCTCTGGTGAGTATATGGGCTGAGCCCTTGGGTAAATTTAGGAAGAACTGGGAGTGAACAAACCTGGACATACATATTATACCCAATTTACACATCTCTACATACTCATGTAACTGTTTTATGATGAATCAAAGTATTCAATCAATTCATTTGGGTCAGATTGTCAGAAAATGTACAATTCACCTGCACGAATTCTCTCAAATAACCCATACTTTAGATGAAAATCAAGTTCAAAATTTTGACCCATTTATATGAGTTTTGACCTTGCCATCTATAATATTGTATATTGGAATATTTTCACGACCAAATGGTCACAAATTGTCTTGCAAACCTTGTAGTTTTATCTTGTGGATGTTAACTATGAATCGTTTTCATTATTGGCAAAGAAAAAATATTTCTTACTTAGATGTCTTTGAAGAAGTTGTAATCTATTTTCATGATTGTGCGCTAGGTTAAGGACAAGTCATATTGTTAAATTAGACATTATATGTGATGTGTTTCAAGAAAATGAGTCATAAGTCGCTAAAAATAGATTTTGAGATACCATTAGATTTGAAATGATGAGATCAAGCTGATTCCAATGATAGTAAACAGTCTAATAATCTAATAAGTATTTCTAGATGTTAAGTTTGATATTTTCGTTTTTGAAAAAAAAAGTTTCCAATATTTCTGGGGTGAATAAACAGTAAAGTTATTAAATGTAGTCCATATGAGGACCTTTAAAACGAAAGGATATATTCCATAGATTGTCCGGAAATTTGATACAGCGATTGATATTAATCTAAGTGATGAACCCTCCAAAAAGTAGAACATTCCAATAATGTAATCTTGTGAAAAAAACACTTTGAAAAATATCAATTTTACGACTTATGACTCATTTTCCTGAAACACATCACATATTTGAAACATATCAATTTGTGCGAAACTGCCTCTTGAAATAAAACATGTTTAAGAAAGCCCCACTATGTGTCACACTATCACAGACTATGATAGCGACATGCCTATGTGGGTCAGATTTTCAGAAAATGTACAATTCAACTTCAACAATCTTCTCAAATACGCCAAATTTCAGACAAAAATAAAGTTCAAAATACAGTCCAACCTAACCAAACAGATTGCTAGAATCAATGCCATGCAGAATATAGCCAAATTTACCTAGTATTGGCCAAATTGTAGCCTAATTTAGCAGAATTTGTATAGCAACACAAACATTTTAAAAAAAATTATACTTCAATATCTGACGTCTCAAAGAAGAATTGATAGTTTCCAAGTGATTTATTCACAAAATGTTTTCATTGGAATGTTTTCATTTTTGGTGTGTTTACTATCATTAGAATCTCCTTGATCTCATCTTTTCAAATATTATGATATCTGCAAATCCAATTTTAGCGACTTGGGACTCATTTTCCAGAAACATATCAGATATAAGGCTTTACTTCTATTCTGGATTATGAAGTTATAGTTATAAAAGAACTAACACTAAATGTGATCCATTTTAGGAAAATGAGTCATAAGTCGCAAAATATGGATTTTGAGATATCACCATATTTGAAAAGATGAGATCAAGACGATTCCAATGATAGTAAACATGAAGGACATTTAAGAAGTATTTCTATATTTTAGGTTTGATATTCTTTTGGGGGAAAAAAAGTTTGCAATGTCTCTGGATGGGAAATTACCAGTAAAGTAACTAAATATACTCCATACAAAGGCTTTCAAAATGCAGGGATATCTTTGATATAATGTCCTGTAATTTGTTACATGGATTTATATGACTATAAGTGCTGAACCCCATAAGAATCAGAACATTTCAATAAAGAGATCCTGTGAAAAACATACTATGAAAAATACCAATTTTGAGACTTATGACTCATTTTCTTAAAACACATCACAAATGATGTCTCACACTATTACAGAAAGTGTCATGACTGAAGACTATGATAACGGGATGGATGGTATGTGTGCGACGCCTGTTGGAAACAGTCACACGTGTTTGTATAGCCCCAGCTCCACATGCCACCAAAGCTCCACCCAACTAGTCGTGTGTGCAGGTCAGTAAACAAACCAAATGCAAGGGCATTTGCATAGCCGCCATTTCGAATCTTGAATCGCATGGAATTGTGGGACTAATGGTACAGTTTAAAATATATAAAAAAAACATGTTCAACATGGACTATTTATCAATGTTCTAATGTCAATATCAACAGGGGTGTGGTATACATGTTTCCATAACACAAGTCACCATCTTTCCCATCATACATTTGGTTTTCATAGCTCATTTACACAAGCTCTGATATTGGAGAAAACATTTTTCGAATTTTCGATAAAAATCTCGCCAAATAATTGATGCCAGATTTCAACAGAATCCATCCCATGATGTACTGTAATAGACATGCGCAGTGGCACATGCAACTCCCCTTATTGCTTTGATTTATTTTTAATCATGTGGCCTTATTGTCCATTGCCATTATGTCTAGTTGTCAATTCTTTATTGTACTATGCAGTTATCTGTGTATAGGTGAGCAAGAGGCTACAAGCCTCGTAAACCAAAAAAGCAGGCGTGTAAGTCCTGGCCCCAAAACTCTAAAATCTGTAAGGAAGCTTAGCCCTCCAAAAAGTGGAGTGAAATGTTGTACACTGTATGAGAGCCTTAATATTTTATATATATATATAAACATGTAGTTATAGATGTAGTTACAGAAGTCACATACAGTACTAAATCTTGATGATGTGAGTAACCTGTGAGTAGAATGAATAAAGAAGATATGAATTTCACTGAAATTTTTCTTCAAGTTTTGTAATTTTTTTTTATTGGGACTGCCACCCTAATGAGACCCCACTGCTACTGTATTATGTTTATAATAACTGATAACCTGTACCTACAGACCCCACTGCCGTCAGTCTCGTGGAATATACATTCACATTTCACGTCACCTTCTCACAAGAACCAGAGGATCCTGCTGCTATGTATGAAAATAATGATAATTTCGAAGCCGCGGTAAGTACTGTATTTGCACTTGCTCTATGGAGGTGGGAGCTTTTTATAATTTGTTGATTGATAGAGTTGATAGGGGAGTGGCATAGCCGCCATTTTGAATCATGACGAATCAAATCTTAATGAGTCATAAGTCGCAAAAAATAGATTTTGAGATACCATTAGATCTGAAAAGATGAGATCAAGCTGATTCCAATGGTAGTAAACAGTCTAATAATCTTATAAGTATTTCTAGATTTTAAGTTTGATATTTTCTTTTTTTTTTAAAAAAGTTATAGTCCAATATTTCTGGGGGTTAATAAACAGTAAAGTAACTAAATGTAGTCCATATGAGGAACTGTAAAACGAAAGGATATATTGTATATATTGTCCTGTAATTTGATACATCGATTGATGTAACCATGAGTTATCAACCCTTAAAAAAATAGAACATTCCAATAATGTGATCTTGTGAAAAAAACACTTTGGAAAATATCAATTTTGCGACTTATGACTCATTTTCCTGAAACACAGCTCAGATTAACTTCTGACTTGCATAACCTGACTAATGAGCCGAGTAGCTGTATCCAGTTCAGGACAGCATCCAGGAACAATTTAATGTAAAATATAAGAAAGAATACAGAAAGCATCTAGTACAGGATGCAAACAAGTATATTATAGCATTAATACCCGAGGGTTTGGATGGTCTGGTCGGAATTTCCACCTGGCAACAGACCACTCAGACCATCCGAAACCAAGGGTATTAGTGCTTTTAGACCCGGTATTAGTGCTTTTAGACCCGGTTTGGTCAGATTTGACTGTTATTTACCACTTACTGATTTTTATTTACCAGTTCTTTTGACGTCTATAACCCCCATTCCTTGATGGAAGTGATTGCCGTGGTCTATTGTGGCAAAAATACACCCCAGAATCTGACCAAACTGGGTCTAAATGTATTTAATCATACTGTACTGTATGATTAACATAGCAAACCTTGTAGTCAAGCTAATAGGAAACGATACCTCTTGGCAGTTAATTATGTAATTAATTAACATAGAGTTTAACTTTTGTACCCTATATTACTGTTATAAAAGCACTAGCCTTTGTAGTTCATCTTCCAAAACGAGGGAACGACTGGAAGAACTGGGGCCATCCCAGAAGTCTGTAGATCAATTTGTTTTTTCATTGTAATTGTTACCTTATTAATGACAAATAAAATATTTGTGATCCGTTTTAGGAAAATGAGTCATAAGTCGCAAAATTGATATTTTTCAAAGTGTTTTTTTACAAGATCACATTATTGGAATGTTCTGATTTTTAGAGAGTTTATCACTTAGACTTATATCAAACGGTGTATCAAATTTCAGGACAATCTTTATAATACATCCTTTAGTTTTAAAGGTCCTCATATGGACTACATTTAGTAACTTTACTGTTTATTGACCCCCAGAAATATATGAAATTTTTTTCTCAAAAACGAAAATATCAAACTTAAAATCTAGAAATACTTATAAGATTATTAGACTGTTTACTATCATTAGAATCAGCTTCATCTCATCTTTTCAAATCTAATGGTATCTAAAAATCTATTTTTAGCCACTTATGACTCATTTTCCTTGAACACATCACATTTATCATATCATATCATATAATGTAATTCAATTATCGGTATCCAATTTCTGCCAATCTTTTTAAAAGATTATTACACTATATTATAATCTGCAAATATGTATAAATCAAATACCAACATGTTAAGATTAAGATTATTGAATTGTTAGCTAGTAAGGGTACCTTGGAAGATCAAGATCTACTACAGGTTCTGAAAGACCATCCCGTTTCATATTGTGAAGTTAGAATGTAAATGTATACAAAATGAAATAAAGTTATACATACCCTACAGTGTATGAGCGAGATGGCGAGTTACGGATTCAGCGATATCTCCATGACCTACATTGGGGGTCACTGTATAGATAGTTGCTCCTGGACCATCCTATTCCACTGCCCTGGCTACCTCAGCAGCACCTTCCCGCACGTCTTCAGCGTCAGCAACATGCAGTCCTTCTGGCCCAGTGTTTCCTACTGTGCCTATGGTGAGTGAGCTTTATATCTGATGTCTTGCAGGAAACACAACTCGCAAAGTTGATATTTGTAAAAGGGATTTATTCACAAGATCTCTTTGTTGGAATGTTTACATTTTTGGGGTCCTTAATGCTGTAAGTAGAATGAATATATTTACCATATTTCACGACAGTGTAATGAATATATCTATGCATATCTTAGGTCATTGTATAGAGTATATTTATCTACGTTACTAGTAGTTGGGTCAGATTTTCAGAAAATGTACAATTCGTCTTCACCAATCCACTCAAACAACCTGAATTTCAGACGAAAAAAAAGTTCAAAATACAGTTCAACCTAGCCAAACAGATTGCCAGAATCAATGCAATGCTAAATATACTAGAATTTACCTAGTATTGACCAAATTGTAGCCTAATTTAGCAGAATTTACTAAATGTGTACAGCTGCCAATTGTACATTTTCTGAAAATCTTGCCCATACTGACTAAAATACAATACATAGCAAAATATATCAGTGATTATAAATCAGAGTTAGTTGCTGTCAAAATCCAGACATATTTTTGCAACAAAACTGTTTCAGAATTTATAAGGTGATGAATTTTTGAGACACCATCTCTAATGGTACAAGTAATACTGCTTTTTTGAAGAAATTACAGGTTATACAAAACAATATTGTCAGGACACCAAGGTATTTGAATAGGAAAACCAATGCAGTTGAGCTGTCCAAGGAGCTAGGTATTCATAGAAATGGCATAATTATGAACATTCATTGATACCAGAGAATATTGAAATAGATAGACCAGAGTCGTTCGTTTTTGTTTGTTTTAAATGTGTTTATTCAGCCAGAGACATTATGTTGTTATACACTATTCTCAGTTTTAGCTGATGGAAAAAGATTAATATTATAGGTTCGATACATCAAAATATAGCAAAAAGAGTTACAAAAGAAAAAAGAAATCTGATTGTACAAACATATTAATCATATGAAAAAATACTATAAGTAAAACCAATTATAAGAACCGACACCTGGGTATAAGCAACAATATTCTGCATACCAGAGAGATACAAAAAATAGCTAGAGCCACACATACAAATAATAATAATTCTGATACCGTTCAGATCAGATACAAAATCAAAACATCGACAACTGGAATGGTTATATCAGACTCTCAGGCTCTGGGATCTTCCAGACGTTTAGAGTAGTATGAAAAGCTTTCACATATATCATCTTCACCTCTCTTTTAAAACATGTCATCATCAAGGGTCTTAATTAAAATCGGTAGAGAGTTCCAGTAAGCAGTTATATGACCCAAAAGGCTCTTCCGGATTTTCTCCTTTCTCCAAGGGATTATTGGTGGTAGGGAGTCATATAGGGGTGGTTGAGGTCATGTAGGGGGGGTTGAGGTCATGTAGGGGGGGTAGGGGTCATGTAGGGGGGGTAGAGGTCATGTAGGGGTGGTTGAGGTCATGTAGGGGTGGTAGGGGTCATGTAGGGGTGGTAGAGGTCATGTAGGGGTGGTAGAGGTCATGTAGGGGGGGTAGGGGTCATGTAGGGGTGGTAGAGGTCATGTAGGGGGGGTAGGGGTCATGTAGGGGTGGTAGAGGTCATGTAGGGGGGGTAGGGGTCATGTAGGGGTGGTAGAGGTCATGTAGGGGTGGTAGAGGTCATGTAGGGGTGGTAGGGGTCATGTAGGGGTGGTAGAGGTCATGTAGGGGTGGTAGGGGTCATGTAGGGGGGGTTGAGGTCATGTAGGGGGGGTAGGGGTCATGTAGGGGTGGTAGGGGTCATGTAGGGGTGGTAGAGGTCATGTAGGGGTGGTAGGGGTCATGTAGGGGTGGTAGAGGTCATGTAGGGGGGGTAGGGGTCATGTAGGGGTGGTAGGGGTCATGTAGGGGTGGTAGAGGTCATGTAGGGGTGGTAGGGGTCATGTAGGGGGGGTAGGGGTCATGTAGGGGTGGTAGGGGTCATGTAGGGGTGGTAGGGGTCATGTAGGGGTGGTAGGGCTCATGTAGGGGTGGTAGAGGTCATGTAGGGGTGGTAGAGGTCATGTAGGGGGGGTAGGGGTCATGTAGGGGTGGTAGGGCTCATGTAGTGGTGGTAGAGGTCATGTTGGGGTGGTAGAGGTCATGTAGGGGTGGTAGAGGTCATGTAGTGGTGGTAGAGGTCATGTAGGGGTGGTAGGGGTCATGTAGGGGTGGTAGAGGTCATGTAGGGGGGGTAGACGTCATATAGGGGTGGTTGAGGTCATGTAGGGGGGGTAGGGGTCATGTAGGGGTGGTAGGGGTCATGTAGGGGTGGTAGGGGTCATGTAGGGGGGGTAGGGGTCATGTAGGGGTGGTAGAGGTCATGTAGGGGTGGTAGAGGTCATGTAGGGGTGGTAGACGTCATATACCCACAAATCTCTCTGCCGGTGGATGTTCCCACAATAGCGGCTAGTGGGACTCTCTTTCAGTTTTTTAATAACTCCAGGAATATAAGATTTAGAGATTTAACCAAATAAAAGTTGATGAAATATTTTGCCCCTTTATCAATATGATAGCCATGCTGAGGGAGATTACCGATGACATTGTTACAGGTGAAGAAAATATTTAGAAATCTCTGCAAGCGTCTATAACAGAGAGGAACCAAGGTGTACATTAATTTATTAATTTTGGTGTAGATCAATATTCGAAATTCTGTGATTATTTCTCCTGTTTTTTACGCCATAACATAGTCTAAGACAGTGATTTTGTTGGATTTGCAGCCTAGATATATCTTTTTCACATGCAAGATCCACCAATAATGACCCAAACTCAATGATTGGCAGGATATAAGTCTTGTAGATCAGTATTGAAATGTCTGTCGAAATAAAATGTCTGATCCTGGCAAAACATCTGAACAAAATCTGTAGAACAAGCATTCCCTATGTGAGGAGTCAGTGTTAGATATTGTTGGCAAAGTTTTCTTCCTATACAGCCATACATTGCCATCATTGTATATTTCAAAGCAGATATATGCTAGGGGCAGAGAATATTTACATTTATTACACCCCTGTGATGTTGCTTCCTATACCTTCAGCATTGTATGTCACACTTGGTCAAAGTGGTGCATAACATGTGAGTTATGTCACCCTTGGCGCATACAACAAGTAGGTCCACCAAAAACTTAAATTACTTCTTTTATTTTTAATTAATTATATTTTTTATTTATTAATGGGGTGTAATAAATATGGAACAAAGCTCGGGAGCGCAGAAGATCTCGGGCTAACGCCCTCTATCTTCCCCCGCTCCCTCGGTCAATAACAAGTGTACAGACTTCCCCCTTGCTAGGTTCCATCTATTTATTTCCCCAAAAGTATTGTTTCCCTTCAAACCCAATGAAATCACTTTGCAACTTTGAAAGATACTGCCTCCCCGTTCTAAAGAAGAAAACAATTGCTAATAATGAATAGACTAAATGTGTTGGGTGAGAATTCTTATTATCCAACTTGGGAGACACACTGTATGAATTTGTTTTTGATCAATCTTTCATGAACTTAATAAACTTGTTAATATATTTATTAGAACAACAGGATATGTACGAGTCTACCACCCCAGAGTCTACCACCCAAGAGACTACCACCCAAGAGTCTACCACCCAAGAGTCTACCACCCAAGAGACTACCACCCAAGAGTCTACCACCCAAGAGTCTACCACCCAAGAGTCTACCACCCAAGAGTCTACCACCCAAGAGTCTACCACCCAAGAGTCTACCACCCAAGAGTCTACCACCCAAGAGTCTACCACCCAAGAGTCTACCACCCAAGAGTCTACCACCCAAGAGTCTACCACCCCAGAGACTACCACCCCAGAGTCTACCACCCAAGAGTCTACCACCCAAGAGTCTACCACCCAAGAGTCTACCACCCAAGAGTCTACCACCCAAGAGTCTACCACCCAAGAGTCTACCACCCAAGAGTCTACCACCCAAGAGTCTACCACCCAAGAGTCTACCACCCAAGAGTCTACCACCCAAGAGTCTACCACCCAAGAGTCTACCACCCAAGAGTCTACCACTGCAATATCAGCAATCAGTTCAACATCAACCTCACCAGGTGGACCAGGTAAGAAACCTATCTTGTACCACTTATTAAACTGACAGAGTGATGTAGGGACAGAGGCAGAGACAAGGCAGTAGTACTGTGAGTGACCATGGGTTGGAGGGACAGAGGTAGAGACAAGGCAGTGGTACTGTGAGTGACCATGGGTGGGAGGGACAGAGGTAGAGACAAGGCAGTGGTACTGTGAGTGATCATGGGTGGGAGGGACAGAGGTAGAGACAAGGCAGTGGTACTGTGAGTTACCATGGGTTGGAGGGACAGAGGTAGAGAGACAAGGCAGTGGTACTGTGAGTTACCATGGGTTGGAGGGACAGAGGTAGAGAGACAAGGCAGTGGTACTGTGAGTTACCATGGGTTGGAGGGACAGAGGTAGAGACAAGGCAGTGGTACTGTGAGTTACCATGGGTGGGAGGGACAGAGGCAGAGACAAGGCAGTAGTACTGTGAGTGACCATGGGTTGGAGGGACAGAGGTAGAGAGACAAGGCAGTGGTACTGTGAGTTACCATGGGTTGGAGGGACAGAGGTAGAGACAAGGCAGTAGTACTGTGAGTTACCATGGGTGGGAGGGACAGAGGTAGAGAGACAAGGCAGTAGTACTGTGAGTGACCATGGGTTGGAGGGACAGAGGCAGAGACAAGGCAGTGGTACTGTGAGTGACCATGGGTTGGAGGGACAGAGGCAGAGACAAGGCAGTAGTACTGTGAGTGACCATGGGTTGGAGGGACAGAGGCAGAGACAAGGCAGTAGTACTGTGAGTTACCATGGGTTGGAGGGACAGAGGTAGAGAGACAAGGCAGTAGTACTGTGAGTGACCATGGGTTGGAGGGACAGAGGTAGAGACAAGGCAGTAGTACTGTGAGTGACCATGGGTTGGAGGGACAGAGGCAGAGACAAGGCAGTAGTACTGTGAGTTACCATGGGTTGGAGGGACATAGGTAGAGAGACAAGGCAGTAGTACTGTGAGTGACCATGGGTTGGAGGGACAGAGGTAGAGACAAGGCAGTGGTACTGTGAGTGACCATGGGTTGGAGGGACATAGGTAGAGAGACAAGGCAGTAGTACTGTGAGTGACCATGGGTTGGAGGGACATAGGTAGAGAGACAAGGCAGTAGTACTGTGAGTGACCATGGGTGGGAGGGACAGAGGTAGAGAGACAAGGCGGTGGTACTGTGAGTTACCATGGGTGGGAGGGACAGAGGTAGAGACAAGGCAGTGGTACTGTGAGTGACCGTGGGTGGGAGGGACAGAGGTAGAGACAAGGCAGTGGTACTGTGAGTGACCGTGGGTGGGAGGGACAGAGGTAGAGACAAGGCAGTAGTACTGTGAGTTACCATGGGTTGGAGGGACATAGGTAGAGAGACAAGGCAGTAGTACTGTGAGTTACCATGGGTTGGAGGGACAGAAGTAGAGAGACAAGGCAGTAGTACTGTGAGTTACCATGGGTGGGAGGGACAGAGGTAGAGACAAGGCAGTAGTACTGTGAGTTACCATGGGTTGGAGGGACATAGGTAATGAGACAAGGCAGTAGTACTGTGAGTTACCATGGGTTGGAGGGACAGAAGTAGAGAGACAAGGCAGTAGTACTGTGAATTTCCATGGGTGGGAGGGACAGAGGTAGAGAGACAAGGCAGTGGTACTGTGAGTGACCATGGGTTGGAGGGACAGAGGTAGAGAGACAAGGCAGTGGTACTGTGAGTTACCATGGGTTGGAGGGACAGAGGTAGAGACAAGGCAGTAGTACTGTGGGTTACCATGGGTTGGAGGGACATAGGTAGAGAGACAAGGCAGTAGTACTGTGAGTGACCATGGGTTGGAGGGACAGAGGTAGAGACAAGGCAGTAGTACTGTGGGTTACCATGGGTTGGAGGGACATAGGTAGAGAGACAAGGCAGTAGTACTGTGAGTTACCATGGGTTGGAGGGACAGAGGTAGAGTGACAAGGCAGTAGTACTGTGAGTTACCATGGGTGGGAGGGACAGAGGTAGAGAGACTAGGCAGTAGTACTGTGAGTGACCATGGGTTGGAGGGACAGAGGTAGAGACAAGGCAGTAGTACTGTGAGTTACCATGGGTTGGAGGGACAGAGGTAGAGACAAGGCAGTAGTACTGTGAGTGACCATGGGTTGGAGGGACAGAGGTAGAGAGACAAGGCAGTAGTACTGTGAGTTACCATTGGTTGGAGGGACATAGGTAGAGACAAGGCAGTAGTACTGTGAGTGACCGTGGGTGGGAGGGACAGAGGTAGAGAGACAAGGCAGTAGTACTGTGAGTGACTGTGCGTGGGAGGGACAGAGGTAGAGACAAGGCAGTAGTACTGTGAGTGACCATGGGTTGGAGGGACAGAGGTAGAGAGACAAGGCAGTATTACTGTGAGTTACCATGGGTTGGAGGGACAGAGGTAGAGACAAGGCAGTAGTACTGTGAGTTACCATGGGTGGGAGGGACAGAGGTAGAGACAAGGCAGTAGTACTGTGAGTGACCATGGGTTGGAGGGACAGAGGTAGAGAGACAAGGCAGTAGTACTGTGAGTTACCATGGGTTGGAGGGACATAGGTAGAGACAAGGCAGTAGTACTGTGAGTGACCGTGGGTGGGAGGGACAGAGGTAGAGACAAGGCAGTAGTACTGTGAGTGACCATGGGTTGGAGGGACAGAGGTAGAGAGACAAGGCAGTATTACTGTGAGTTACCATGGGTTGGAGGGACAGAGGTAGAGACAAGGCAGTAGTACTGTGAGTGACCATGGGTTGGAGGGACAGAGGTAGAGAGACAAGGCAGTAGTACTGTGAGTTACCATTGGTTGGAGGGACATAGGTAGAGACAAGGCAGTAGTACTGTGAGTGACCGTGGGTGGGAGGGACAGAGGTAGAGACAAGGCAGTAGTACTGTGAGTGACTGTGCGTGGGAGGGACAGAGGTAGAGACAAGGCAGTAGTACTGTGAGTGACCATGGGTTGGAGGGAAAGAGGTAGAGAGACAAGGCAGTATTACTGTGAGTTACCATGGGTTGGAGGGACAGAGGTAGAGACAAGGCAGTAGTACTGTGAGTTACCATGGGATGGAGGGACATAGGTAGAGACAAGGCAGTAGTACTGTGAGTGACCATGGGTTGGAGGGACAGAGGTAGCGACAAGGCAGTAGTACTGTGAGTTACCATGGGTGGGAGGGACAGAGGTAGCGACAAGGCAGTAGTACTGTGAGTGACTGTGGGTGGGAGGGACAGAGGTAGAGACAAGGCAGTAGTACTGTGAGTTACCATGGGTGGGAGGGACAGAGGTAGCGACAAGGCAGTAGTACTGTGAGTGACCATGGGTTGGAGGGACAGCGGTAGAGAGACAAGGCAGTAGTACTGTGAGTTACCATGGGTTGGAGGGACAGAGGTAGAGAGACAAGGCAGTAGTACTGTGAGTTACCATGGGTTGGAGGGACATAGGTAGAGACAAGGCAGTAGTACTGTGAGTGACCGTGGGTGGGAGGGACAGAGGTAGAGACAAGGCAGTAGTACTGTGAGTGACCATGGGTTGGAGGGACAGAGGTAGAGAGACAAGGCAGTATTACTGTGAGTTACCATGGGTTGGAGGGACAGAGGTAGAGACAAGGCAGTAGTACTGTGAGTGACCATGGGTTGGAGGGACAGAGGTAGAGAGACAAGGCAGTAGTACTGTGAGTTACCATTGGTTGGAGGGACATAGGTAGAGACAAGGCAGTAGTACTGTGAGTGACCGTGGGCGGGAGGGACAGAGGTAGAGACAAGGCAGTAGTACTGTGAGTGACTGTGCGTGGGAGGGACAGAGGTAGAGACAAGGCAGTAGTACTGTGAGTGACCATGGGTTGGAGGGACAGAGGTAGAGAGACAAGGCAGTATTACTGTGAGTTACCATGGGTTGGAGGGACAGAGGTAGAGACAAGGCAGTAGTACTGTGAGTTACCATGGGTGGGAGGGACAGAGGTAGAGACAAGGCAGTAGTACTGTGAGTGACCATGGGTTGGAGGGACAGAGGTAGAGAGACAAGGCAGTAGTACTGTGAGTTACCATGGGTTGGAGGGACATAGGTAGAGACAAGGCAGTAGTACTGTGAGTGACCGTGGGTGGGAGGGACAGAGGTAGAGACAAGGCAGTAGTACTGTGAGTGACTGTGGGTGGGAGGGACAGAGGTAGAGACAAGGCAGTAGTACTGTGAGTGACCATGGGTTGGAGGGACAGAGGTAGAGAGACAAGGCAGTATTACTGTGAGTTACCATGGGTTGGAGGGACAGAGGTAGAGAGACAAGGCAGTAGTACTGTGAGTTACCATGGGTTGGAGGGACAGAGGTAGAGAGACAAGGCAGTATTACTGTGAGTGACCGTGACACTTGTTTCTGTACTCGTATATTTCAGTGATGAATAAACAATTTTCTTATCTAATCTAATCTTGAGCTCACGTGCTACTCCTGCAGGTGGGCGGGGCTCTATCTCTGATAGGCCCTTCATCTTAGACAAGCAGGTATGAGTCATGGAGGGAGGGGCATTGGCAACTCTAGCTGTATAGCAATATCATACTTCAGGATGGGAAAATTGACTGTCTTTGCTTCTCTGAAAACCTGGTTTGACCTAAACCAATAACAACTCTGTTGGTATAACTGGTTATAATCTATATTGATGTGTGATCGACAAGGCAAGAAGAATTCTTGGGTATCTCTCCCTCTATTCTATTCTATTCGATACTGTGAGTTACCATTGGTTGGAGGGACAGCGGTAGAGAGACACTTTACACTTCTCAACCAGGGTAGCGGCTGGAAGAGATGTGTTGCCTCATGTGACACATAAGCATGTCGACCCATTTGTCATTTCTCCTGTAAACTGCCATACGACAAATAAAAGATATTCTATTCTATTCTATTCTAAGGAGGGCTATGTCTCTATAGAATAGGACTCATAATATTGACACTGACACATAAAGTGCTCTCAACGTCGCCACTACACATGTGGAAATTCAAGTAATACTAGTCAAAAACAGATATATATAAGTATTTTTATTTCCAACTTTCAATACAGTTACATAGGAAAAAGGTCATGTCACTTTCTGTGCGAGCATAGATCTTCCAAAAATTCATTAAAGGATAACCTCTAAACTCAAGAGAAAAATGAAATGTTGAGACCAACTATTAACCAAGAAAAGACTATTAACCCAGAAAAGACTATTAACCCAGAAAGGAGTAAGAGCGAGATATCTCTCAAAAAGGATGGCTGTATGTTATCGGGAGAGCAGGTATGCTCTGAATTTAATGAATTTATTTTAGATGTTTGGCCAAACCTTGCCAAAAAGATTGTTCCCCTGCCAAAAAAATGATGTCATTGAACTTGAAAGGGCCATATGGCGATGATAAAAATCAAATTAGTTTTTAACTTAGCCCTATTCTTTATTGTCATTTGTATATGTTGATATGGAATAGAAGTTTTATAATAATAATAAAAACATTTTAACATTTTTACTGGATCTTGCCCAGTATTCCAAACATTATACTGAGGACATGGTTGTCTTCATGAACTATATGTGATGTGTTTCAGGAAAATGAGTCATAAGTCACAAAAAAGAGATTTTGAGATACCATCATATTTGAAAAGATGAGATCAATCCGATTCCAATGATAGTAAACAGTCTGATAAAATAATAAGTATTTCTAGATTTTAAATTTGATATTTTCATTTTTGAAAAAAAGGTTTCCAATATTTCTGGGTGTCAATAAACAGAAAAGAAACCAAATATACTCCATATGAAGACCTTTAAAACCAAAGGATATATTACATAGATTGTCTTGGAATTTGAGACATCAATTGACACGACCACAAGTGACACACTCCCCAAAAATCAGAACATTCCAATAATGTGATCTTGTAAAATAAACACTTTAAAAATTATCAATTGTGCGACTTATGGCTCAATTCCCTGAAACACATCACATATAGAAGAAAGTGAAATGAATTAAAAAATCCAAATTGACCTTTAAAAGTGCTTGGTGTCAGCATAACACAATCTTTTTAAATGGAGACAAATTCTGTGTTTTTAACTTTCCAATTACATCCAAGTATAAAAAGTATTGTGTCTTCTCTCGAAAGTTTGAACATCCAATGTTATGGAAGTTACTGATTACTAATCTACAAATATTTAGGTTTCTTACTAGACAACTCCCTTTCTTTCAAACCTCATTTTAACAACCTGATGAAAAAGACTTCTCTCAAAATGAGATTACTTTATAGAGCAAAAGATTCACAAACTAGTAAATCACATCAGGACTTTTACAAGATGGCAATTTTACCTCACTTGGATTACTGCGACTTTATTTACGATTCAGGACCAAAATTATCTACTACAAAAATTAAAAGCACTACAGAACTCAGCATTGCGTATCTTTTTTGACAAAAATAAACTTCTCAACGTTAGCAATGA
The DNA here is from genome assembly GCA_942159475.1 of Sthenelais limicola. Taxonomy (NCBI): domain Eukaryota; kingdom Metazoa; phylum Annelida; class Polychaeta; order Phyllodocida; family Sigalionidae; genus Sthenelais; species Sthenelais limicola. Next base: position 60,785,872 of record OW804102.1, on the reverse strand, counting down.
GCATAATCTGTGAACCATTCTACCTCTCAGCAATAGGAGAGAAAGACACATCATTGAAATCACTCACCACTACAAAACTAGGAAAACTTAGACAATAGAAAACTTACAACTAGAAGCCGGAAATATAAATTAGTGGGTTGATCATTTATAGTTATATTAATCGATGTACCAAATTTCAGGACAATCTATGTAATACATTCTTTCGTTTTAAAGGTCCTCATATGTACTACATTTAGTTACTTTACTTTTATTGACCCCCAGACATATTGGAAACATTTTTTTTCAAAAACGAAAATATCAAACTTAAAATCTAGAAATACTTATTGGATTATTAGACTGTTTACTATCATTGGAATCAGCTTGACCTCATCTTTTCAAATATGTTATAGAGACACAAATCCATTTTTCGCGACTTATGACTCATTTTCCTGAAGCACACACAATTGAGAACAGTTTTGCTTTTATTGCAGGTTTTAAGAATATTCTTGATTGAGTGTCATGTAAGTTGAGGAGACATCTTTAAAGTCATATAGTGTTTTTCTCATTTCCAATTGACATTCTAAAATTGTATCAACTTTTTGCACTGTGAGAACATACAATTTTCATGATTATAGTTACTATGTAACACATGTACATGAAAAGTGATTACTTTTTTTTTTAATAAATTTTATTGGAACCATTTTCACAAGTGATACTTTCATAGGAATCCAATCAAAATTGTGTCGTAACATCTAGGATAATAAATTTTCATCAAGTTTAACAATTTTAACAGACATTTATAATTATATCAAACATCCGATTTACTACATACATAGCATACAAAAGTAATATAATGGTACAATAAAGCAATCAAAGTATTTTTGTTTTTTTTTCCTCAACAAGATTGATAATATACTACTCGACCTAATAAAAACCACATCGTACATTGGCATTATATACATTTTTCTTTCATCGATGCACCAATCGTTACATACCATGTCCTTTCAAGAGAAGGTTAAGGAGGTTAATGGTCATACCAAGTATTATCTGTTTTTAGATAAAGTTTGATATTAGGCCATGACCACAACCTGTTTGTTGAAACATTCGTATGGCAAATAAAGAATTATCTTATATTATCCTAAGGCAGTAGCAGCCCTGTCAGTTGACATGGGTTGGAGGGACAGAAGTGGTGAGACAAGGCAGTAGCAGCCCGTAAGTGGTACAAGGCCGAAGTGGCCCTATGAGTGGGACAAAGGTGAGGTGAGACAGGTCAGGGTGAAGTGAGACAGGTCAGGGTGTAGTGAGACAGGTCAGGGTGTAGTGAGACAGGTCAGGGTGTAGTGAGACAGGTCAGGGTATAGTGAGACAGGTCAGGGTGTAGTGAGACAGGTCAGGGTGTAGTGAGACAGGTCAGGGTATAGTGTGACATGTCAGGGTGAAGTGAGACAGGTCAGGGTGTAGTGAGATCGCTCTACATGTATGCATTATGTAATTCTCATGCAATTTTATCTTTTCCAGCTGAACAGGTGACCTGCACCGTCACCTTCAGTTTCACACAAGTATACACCACAGTGGACATTGAGCAGATGGTATGTATAAATATTTATATGAAAATAATTGTGATGTGTTCACAAAAAATGAGTCACAAGTCAGGAAAAATGGACTCATGGAGATACGATGTTAAATGATGTTGAACATGAAGGACATCTAAGAAGTATTTTTATATTTTATGTTTGATACATTTATATTCAAAAAGATGTTTTTAAAAAACAATGTGTTTCAGTAGGCAATTACCAGTAAAGTAACTAAATAGACTCCACCTCGGGTGTCATTCGTAGTCGCGCAGCCGTAGGGTCAAGACGTGCTTGGGAGGCTCTCCCTGCCGCACTTTCAAACACACGCAAACAAAGGGATTATCCTATACGTTCACCTGCATCGAAACTCATATTCATTCAAATAATACTGGAAATTTCCTAGTGTTCGTGCCGTGTGAGCTTGATTTGGTTGCACATTTACCATCTATTGAAGCAAGGTTTGTGTTCGTGACATTTTGGTGTATTTACCCGACTTTTGCTTGACTTATCACTATGTATTTCGGGCACGAAAAATCAGTATCGGCGGAGAGGGCAGTGGAGCTCTATAAACACCCAGTGCCTAGTATTTATCGTGAGAAACTCCCCCGTCACTTGGAAAATGTAAGACCTTTTCGATTCAACAAGATAAAACAGAAGGCTGACTATGCATTAAAAGAAGACGAGGAATGTACAATTCCAGAGCTTTGGCGCTCCTTGGAATACAGTCAAGCTAACCTAGAACAAGTCCTAGGGAAAGTGGAGGAATTGATCATAAGGGACAGGGAAAACCTAGAAGAAATGACCAGGATGGGCAGGCAATACCGTGAGTTGTCAAATCATGTGCATAAAGTTGAGAATATGGTTCTGGAGGGGGAAATCAACCGTAGAAGAATCTATCTGATTATCACTGGTGTACAGCAAACCCCTAGGGAAAATACCGCCGGCATTGTGCTTGCGTTACTGAAGGAACTGGATCAACGATTCACCGCCAATGATATTGTAACTGCCAATCGTATAAACTCCTTCCAATTTGGCTGCCGAAAAATCCGAGTAGAATTCAGGTCCGAAGACAGGAGGAACTATGCATATAGTAAGAGGAGATCGCTAAAAAACTCAGAAGATTACCACAGGGTTTACATCAACGCAGATATCCCCACCACGATCGCTGAGAGAAAGGATATGTTGACTACTGTTAGTAGACACATAAAATCTAAGGGGGATAAGGAGGTAGGAGGCATTTATAAGGACCAGATTAAGATTGAAGGTATCAACTACAGATACAATCAGCTCGAACATCTTCCCCCCGGCTACAGACTGTCCGATGCCAAGACAAAGCAACTAGATGGAAAAATCTATTTTCAATCGGAGTTCAGTGCTCTATCCAATTTTTTTCCCTGTGAATTGTTGATAGAAGGTATCCTCTTTCAATCGGTTGAGCAAGCCTATCAATTTGCTAGGGCCAACGCACTAGGAAGACCAGACGTTGCAAAAGCAGTATATGATAGTAGGGACGCTAAAGCGGCCAAGGGCCTCTCGCATTCAGCCAAGTCAAACCCCGCCTGGGATAAAGACAAACTTAAAGTTATGCGGGTTTTAATTGAGTCAAAATTTGAGCAAAACCCTAGTCTCAAAAGAATCCTACTGAACACTGGGGACATGCATCTGTATGAGGCGACGGGTGACAGCTACTGGGCCTGTGGGGCTTCATAGCATCTAAGCTCATAACTGAAGGAACACACCAAGGGAATAACGCCATTGGCGCTATTCTCGAGGACTACAGAGAGTTTCTAACCTCTGATATAGGTTACCAGCGTAAGGACATAACTACAGCCAATGCCCAGGGCGCACAGTGGAATCCAGCTTCTAGCAAATCCCCCCGTCAGAAGGTGATTGATAATGAAGAGGATGATGAGGATCAAGAAGAATTACCACCACTTGAGCAAACTGAGAATGCCGAGGAAAGGAACAACCAAGCCCCTCCAATGAATGAGCACACCAAGAACATGGCTGAAATGGACCATGATGGACTGAACGCCCGACCACCCCCCCCCCCTGTTACTAGGATAGACAATGCGGCCTCAAGTCCCGCAGCTAATCCAAACGCGCGCCAGAATTTATCTAGAGGTGGAGGAAGGGGTGCTAATAGAGGTAATAGAGGCAAAGGTAAAGGTAAAGGAGCAAACCGCTCCCGTCAGACTCAACAAGAAAAAAGAGGGCGCACCCTCTCCAGTGAGGAAGGGTTAAGGGATAGCAAAAGAGTTAACAGCCCTGTCTGTTTCCACCGTCACACACCTGACCCTGTGGAAATGCAAAGGATTCTCTACGAATACAATAATCGTCCATCCCCTTACGTCCCGACATTCTCCAACCCCAGTGAAAGGGAAAGCGGCAGTACGTATTATCTTGGCCAGGGCAATGTCTAGCAACAAGTCACTTATAATCACTGACTCCAGAGGAAAAGAACTGAACTCGTACCTTCCAATGAGCGAAAGACATAACTTGCATCCCTTATAGTGGAGGCAGGCTTAGCTATCTGACTGACAAGTGCATTGAACTATACCGAGTTCACAGACCAAATAGGATTATGCTCATTGGGGGCATCTGTGATATGTGCTCCAAAGATCGGGAGACGAGGGAGATCAGTTTATCGATCTTTGATGAAGAAGAGCTCACCGATTACATGGTAGAGCTGTATGAAATGTGTCTACTTAAATTGGCAACCCTGCCCAGTTCCTGTTATATAGGCCTGGGCAGCTTGATCGGTGCTAATTTAAACACTGCTAATCACTTGGAGGGCACCTCCATATATCAGAATATAGTTGATAACTCAGTCATTCGTATCAATAAAAGAATTATAGAGCTGAACCATAACAGGCATGTCAGACACCTAAATCTAATTCACAAGGTACATGCCAGGAGCAAGGGGGCGTATATACACCACTATCAGAGGTTGCCGGATGGTGTACACCTGGATAATATAGTGCTACAACAATGGGCCAAACAAGTCGTTCTATTTCATAATGATCCAAGATTCAATGCTACTTGACTCTAGTCCCCAGCTCGCCATGCGAAAAGGGGATGTTATCGTATTGGAAATAGATCTATGCTTTGACACTTATATTCTAGTTATATGCATATCACAAAACTGGCTATCATTTAAAGATTCACACGAACTTCACAACCCAGCGCACCATGCTATATGGGATAATGAACACACTAAATTTCAAATGAAAATGGATATTTATATTATTCTGTTCTGCATATCTTCCTCTGTTGTGATTAATAATAGTATGGCAATCAAACGTCTGTCCTGTTCCTCGGTTAATTATTATAACGGCCTGTACCCAATAAATCAGCTGATCCGAATAAAGTGTAAATGTACTCTACAGCTATATATATCTGGTATGTGCCCAGCTCGCCCTGCGAAAAGGGCACCTAGTCTAGAATTATATAACACTGAGTGTTGTGCATTTTCTAATTCTGGCATTGTCCCTGTGTATGGTAACGCCTGTTATAGCCGGCATTCGTGCAGAGGTGATGTCAAACGCAAGTCCTGTCTGAGGTTATACCGGTACTCCCAGCTTGATAATATTAGGATTTACTGCTCTCATGACGATAGAATAGTAAGTACATGTGTCTTACCCGACGTTATTGTCTTAATTATTGATATGTTGCGCATGGTGCATATGTCCACTAATATATTATTCCCAGTTTGCCATGCGAAAAGGGAAGGTATCTTATGCACATGGGCCCTCCTCTATCCCAACGAGCCCACAGGTGTATGTCATATTTATATACTAGGCAGACTGTCTTTTGTAGAACTTGTGTCCATACTAGGTTGTAATATTTACCACTATCTGTATAGAATTCCTATAACGAACACTGTCCACTGTGTATAATGTCTAATACTAATATCACATCATGGAACAATTTAAAAAAGATTAAGGGTGTTAAAATGGTTCACTACAACATAAGGTCATTGTTACCCAAGATAGACACAATTAAGAATGAAATTATGACGAACAACCTAGATGTCATTAGCTTCTCGGAGAGCTGGCTTAAAGCAGAGATTCCAGATAGTATGATTAGTTGCAAAGACTATAACTTAATCCGTCTAGATAGAACGACTGGATGTAGAGGTGGAGGACTGTGTTGTTATATTAGGAATGATTACAGCCACACATATTTTGCAGAAAACCAGATATCTAACGCTAATAGTGAAATTATGAGTGTAGTCATAAAACGTAAAAAAGCACCAACATATAACCTCCTAGTTGCGTACAGGCCCCCGGCAGGCAACATTGCATGCTTCTTGACCAATCTAGAAACAGCCAGGAAATCCCTTAATAATGGTACAAATCTTGTCGGTAATTTAGTAATATGTGGTGACTTTAATATTGACAACAACGTAAGTGACAATAGATCTAAGGCATTACGTAACTATGTTGACTCTAAGTACCTTACTATAGCAACGAAAGATATTACTAGGTATGGTCTTTACAAGAACTCGACTCTAGATTTATTTATAATAGGAGGTAAAACTGACTTTGTATCAGGCATTATTCAATATTCGCTGTCAGACCACAACCCGATTTACTCTATATTTAAAAAAGTGGTGGTAAAAAAGGTCAAGAGGACTCTAGAAGGAAGAGACTGCAGAAATTACTCTTATGAAAGACTAGAAAATAATCTGAATAGGGCCAGTTGGAATGTATTGTATGATTCTGAAGATCCAAACATCTGTTGGAACTATATGAAAAAGGAAATTATCACAGCAGCAGATAAAGTAGCCCCTACCAAGGTATTTAAAAATGTCACAGTAAGACCAGAATGGTACACTGCCGAATTAAAAGAATTACATACCGAGAGGGAACGCCTGTACAAGATAGCGAATAAATCGAAAGATAAGTTAGATGTTAGGAGAGCTAGAAATATGAGGGACACATGCAATCGGCGTATTAGACTTGCCAAATCTGAATATTATAAGAACTTATTGTATACACATCGTAAAGATTCTAAAAAGTTTTGGAGGATAGTAGAAGACATAGAGAATAAAAATACCCCTGTCATTAACAGCCTGCAAATAGATGGGAAGGATCAAACTGGTTTAAATTTGGTAGATGGTGTAAATATATTTTATTGCGATGTAGGGAAGAAAATTAACTCTGAAATAGGCATGGTACATTGTACAGGTATTGAAGAATTAACCCCATTTGTCTGGGAGGAATTCCATATCGATAGAGGCCCACTGGTTGATCTTATAAAAGACATCGGGATAAATAAGAACTCTGGTTGCACTAAAGTGAACACCAGGATCTATAAGGATGCATTTAACATCCTAATAATGCAATTACTACACATTATAAAGAAGTCATTTGCACTAGGAATCTTCCCGGACGAATGGAAATATGCCAACGTGAAATTAATCCCTAAAACCAAAAATCCCATTACCCCCTCAGACACGAGGCCCATTTCACTTTGCCACGTAGCTGGCAAGGTTACAGAAAAGATAGTAGTTGAGCAGCTAATGTCGCACCTGTATAGAAATAATATCCTATGTACAAAACAATTTGGCTTCCAAAGTGGCCATTCCACCACGGAGGCACTTATAGAATTCCTAACTGATGTAAATATAGCAACCTATTCTAATAAGATTACTATGGCCTGTTACATAGACTTCTCTAAGGCATTCAATTCTGTAGACCACACAATATTGAATATGAAGCTGCGTGAATGTGGTATGAGCGAGTTAGCCTGTCGCTGGTTCAGATCATACCTCGCAGACAGAATGCAACGAGTCATAAATGGTGAATATGTCTCCGATTGGAGACCCATTGATTATGGCGTACCCCAAGGGTCGGTCCTAGGACCTATACTGTATTTAATATATGTGAACGATCTTAAATATTTGAATTTAAACAGCCGGTTTATACAATATGCTGATGATACCGTATTTTACTACAGCGGAGATAGTGTCGAGGAATGTACAAGAAATATGAATAGTGATCTAGAAAGGTTCTATAAATGGAGTAAATGTAATAAGTTATTGGTAAATGTTAAAAAAACGAAATGTATGATACTTGGGCCCAAGAAAAAGATACTGAATAATGAGATCTCAATACTTATGGGTGGCACAGAAATAGAACGGGTAGAGAAATACGTATACCTGGGTCTTATGATTGACCAAAACATAAATATGATTCCACAATTCAATAGCTTAGTGAGTCAGCTCTATAACAAACTATTTGTATTTAGGAAATTGAGACCCAATTTGACTACAGGTGCTGCACTTACAATTGCTAAGTCAAAGTTATTATCCATATTTGACTATAGTTTATTCGCACTAACTCCTTTGAATCAAAAACAAATGAAAAGGCTCCAGACTATACAGAATAATATACTTAGAGTCGCGATTGATAGGAACTATACAATGAGTAATAGGGAGCTTTGGGTGTCAGCGAAAACCATGAACATTGAAAGCAGATTAAGATTTAATTTATGTAAAATAGCCCATAATGATGTCTATGTAAAGAATAAAGGTATAATACCGCCCAGACCGACACGACAGGCCAATGCCCCAACCCTTGATGTTATCCGCCCCAATAATGTAAGAGACCAAAAATGTGTATACTCCTGTAAAGCAAAGCTCTGGAATGAATTACCCCAGGATGTACGTATGATGAATGATCCCCTTAGCTTTAAAGTAAGGCTGAAATATTATATATTAGGTGCACAAAATGCTCCGTAATTACATCGTTATGTTGAATCCCGGTCTCCCGACTGGTCAGCTAGACACAACCTTCTTCCCCTGGTGTTTAGAGTGTATAACTGTGTATAATTGTTGTATATATGTTGGACCCTGGGTACCATTATACCTATGAGGTACTGTATAACCTCCACCGCCTATCGCGTTTATTGTATGACTTGTTGCTGGACAATTTTTTCCGTCCCCTCCACTGTATAAGTACGAACACACGCCTTGTATTTAACATAGACTCACACTGTCTTATGTACGCTGAAATCAAGAAACCAAATGGCATTACAGGTAATGTCTTGCCAAATCTCTCACTACGGCAATAGCACGTATATAACATTAGTCAGTAACCGTTTCACCCCATATCACCCCCATTTCATCTCATTAACTCATTATTCACCACGGGCACACCTGGCTCGGAAATAAGAAATACAAGATATTCGTTGATGTTTAAATAATTGTATGAGATGTTTATATAGTTAAGGAACATGATTGAATTGCCATACCCTACGGCACTATGTAATTGATTATGGTCTTGATGCCCACGAAAATCACTATATTGTGAGAAGGTGTCAGGCCAACTACATGAATAAAAACGTTGCCAAAAAAAACAACCAAATTATTGGCCAGTGAACCTTGTAGGTAGGACCTTGCCACTCCACTCCACCTACAGAACCAGCAACAACATACACTATACAATGTACAATATACAATGAAGGATGATCGTTCAAACACAAACTAACTTACCATCATTATTATTACTACTGTTATCATTTGTTATGTACTGACCGCATACATTAACAATTGTTATGTGTTTCAGAAAAATTAGTCACAAGTCGCAAAATTTATATTTTTCAAAGTGTTTTTTTCACTAGATCACATATTTCGAATGTTCTGATTCTTGGAGAGTCTGTCACTTATAGCTATGTCAATCGATGTATCAAATTTCAGGACAATCTATGTAATATATACTTTCATTTTAATGGTCCTCACATGAACTACATTCAGTTACTTTACTCTTTAGTGCCCCCAGAAATATTGGAAAGGTTGTTTTTTTCAAAAACGAAAATATCCAACTTAAAATCTAGAAATACTAATTATTTTATTAGACCGTTTACTATCATTGGAATCTCAAAATCTATTTTTTGCGACTTATGACTCATTTTGCTGAAACACATCACAATTAATGTCACTCTCTTTGGTCATGAATCAATCTGTCTAGCTTGTATTGCTAAAGTACCAAATTGGATTATTATCCATTGGCTCTGACCAATAGACAAAGCCACTACATACACTTATGATTCATGTGTCTTTGCTTTATTTACCTTACTGTGTCTGTATTTGTATGTTCTATATACATGTACGTATGTTATCTAGTCTAGATCATATTCCAAATTCAGGGGTACTTGGAAGACCAGTACACACTACTGAAAATGCTCCTTTTTCCATCTCTTCATATTAAACCTCTAGTCCACACTTATATTTACATTTGTAGATGTCTTATGGAAATAAAAATCTATCATCATTATTATTTTGATATATTATCTGTCTCTGTCTTATCTCTATGTGTGTCTTATATCTGTCTCTGTCTTATCTCTGTCTCTATCTATATGTACATTTGTATATTACAGATCATGCTGTTACTGGGGAATCAGGACGTGAATGTATTCATTGAATCAGTACAGTTTATAACAGTGGACAGCAGCCAGCTCACATGCATGGAAGACTGTGTCTTTGAGATCACCATGTTCTGCCTGTTCCAGCCCCTGTATGTCTATGAGTCATGGTTCAGCTTCTCAATGCTGTCCTCCCAAACCTACTTTGGCTCTTGGTTGATTGGTGTGTCCTCAAGTAGGTATTCACCCTTACGTCATGTGTCTGAAATCCATCAATAGAGAGATTCAGCAAGTCTAACCCAATCTTATTCAGTATGTAAACGTACCTCTATCTCTGATAATAGAGAGATTCAGCAAGTCTAACCTAATCAGATTCAGTATGTAAACGTACCTCTATCTCTGATAATAGAGAGATTCAGCAAGTCTAACCTAATCTCATCCTGTATGTAAACATACCTCTATCTCTGATAATAGAGAGATTCAGCAAGTCTAACCTAATCTCATCCAGTATGTAAACATACCTCTATCTCTGATAATAGAGAGATTCAGCAAGTCTAACCCAATCTTATTCAGTATGTAAACGTACCTCTATCTCTGATAATAGAGAGATTCAGCAAGTCTAACCTAATCCCATCCAGTATGTAAACGTACCTCTATCTCTGATAATAGAGAGATTCAGCAAGTCTAACCTAATCTGATTCCGTATGTAAACATACCTCTATGTCTGATAATAGAGAGATTCAGCAAGTCTAACCTAATCTCATCCAGTATGTAAACGTACCTCTATCTCTGATAATAGAGAGATTCAGCAAGTCTAACCTAATCTCATCCAGTATGTTAACGTACCTCTATCTCTGATAATAGAGAGATTCAGCAAGTCTAACCTAATCTCATCCAGTATGTTAACGTACCTCTATCTGTATGTAAACGTACCTCTATCTCTGATAATAGAGAGATTCAGCAAGTCTAACCTAATCACATCCAGTATGTAAACGTACCTCTATCTCTGATAATAGAGAGATTCAGCAAGTCTAACCTAATCTCATCCAGTATGTAAACGTACCTCTATCTCTGATAATGATATTCAAACACATGTTAAAAGGAATAAAGAGGTTCAGCAAAACATGGCGGGAAAAAGCATACATAAAATGTTTCATCTTACAATTTATTTTGTGTACATGTGACATAATTCATAAAAACAGATATGTATACAGTTACATAATTATATTGAGATTTGAGGTTTGAGGTTTGCTTGTTGAACCTCTGTATTAATGTAATGTCTTTTACTCATGGGGCATTCGGACTGCTGTCGTTCATTGAGTGAAATACATACAGTGAAAACAAAGAAAGATGAAATTTCTAAATTTATGAAATGAGGTTAATACCTAAAATAATTTACCTAAAATGATTTAAAGGTAAATGCAATGCATTCACCTTTAGATTATTTCATAAACATATAAGAGCAGCGGAATATTGATGAATTTAGTCCTAGAAATAAAATAATAAAATAATAAAAGGCTACATATATATATATCACTCATAATATGGCATCAACCACCTTTCTATCCCAGTCACAATATGTGATGTGTTTTAGGAAAATGAGTCACAAGTCGCAAAATTGTTATCCTACAAAGGGATTTATTCACAGGATATATTTGTGAGAATGTTTTAATTTTTGGGATGCTTAAAGCCTCTTGTAGCCTGAATACATGTACCGAATTTCAGAACACTGTACTAAATATATCTATCTATTTCCAGGGTTGTCGTAATAAACATATTTAGGTACTTTACTAGTAATTGCTCACCCCAAAGTACTGCAAACTTTGTTTTCAATAATGAAAATAGAACACTTAAAATATAGAAATGCATATTAAATATCCGACTGTTTACTATCATTAGAATCGGCTTGATCTCCTCTTTTCAAACAAAGTAATATCTCAAAATCCATTTTTTGCGACTTATGACTTATTTTCCTAAAACGGATCACATATGTGAGATATCCTGTGCCAATGCTTATATCCTAATATACATGTATCATTGTGTAAAATAATCATTTCATGTTTGTTCACTTTCCAGGTTTCACAACCAGTGTACAATGTGAGTTAACTTCATTAATTTATTGTTTTGTATGTGATACACATAGAAGGACTATTCAAAAGAAAGAAAATGTAAACCCATTGCCGTATGGAAAGCGTTTAACTGTTGGTGTTATTTATTGTATACACAAAATGTAAATAAAGTTTCTTATAATTATTCATGGTTTTTGTCTTACAGCATTTGAGTATGTAAGCACGGTCCTGGTTTACTCCTTTAGTGCCTCCTCCTACAATTCTGACATCATTGGTCTCCTATGTATAGCAGTAAGTAGCTTGTATAAATTTGTTCAATATCCGTTTTAGGAAGATGAGTCATAAGTCGCAAAAAATTTTGAGATATCATCATATTTGAAAAGAGGAGAAAAAGGCGATTCCAATGATAGTAAACACTAGGACACCTAATAAGTATTTCCATCTTTTAAGTTTGATATTTTCAATTTTGAAAAGAAATGTTTGCAATGTTTCTGGATGGGTAATTACCAGTAAAGTAACTAAATATACTCCATATGAAGGCCTTCAAAACGCAAAGATATATCTAATACAAAGTCCCGAAATTTGTTATATCGATTCATATGACAATAAGTGATTTCCCTGAAACACATCACATTTGTTCAATTCCTCTGTAAAATTAATCATCAAGAATTGCTGCAAACTCTGATGGTCAGAAGTGAAAGGAAACCACTCCAGATCTGATCACCAGAAGAGTGGCATTTGTGATGTGTTTCAGGGAAATGAGTCATAAGTCGCAAAAATTCATATTTTTTTAAGTATTTTTTTGACAATATCTCTTCATTGAAATGTTCTGATTTCTAGAGGGATTATCACTTATTGTCATATGAATCGATGTAACAAATTTTGGGACATTGTATTAAATATATCCTTGCGTTTTGAAGGCCTTCATATGGAGTATATTTAGTTACTTTACTAGCAATTACCCATCCAGAAACATTGCAAACATTTCTTTTCAAAATTGAAAATATCAAACTTAAAAGATGGAAATACTCATTAGGTGTCCTAGTGTTTACTATCATTGGAATCGCCTTTTTCTCCTCTTTTCAAATATGATGACATCTCAAAATCGATTTTTTGCGACTTATGACTCATCTTCCTAAAACGGATCACAATTTTGGCACACCCAGAACCATAGTACATGTCCCATGGCAGCACCTGACATGCAAGACATTTTTTTATCTAGAAGTTGTATACTCAGACAAGTAACATCAAACAATTTTGAATTAAAGCACTTTGTAGTAAACAAGTTACAAAAAATCTGTTTTAGGAAAATGAGTCATAAGTCGCAAAATATGGATTTTGAGATATCACCATATTTAAAGAGAGGAACCTAAGCTGATTCCAATGATAGTAAACACTAGGACACCTAATAGGTATTTCTGTAGTTTAAGTTTGATATTTTATTTTTTAAAAGAAAAAAGCTTTTAATGTTTTTGGATGGGTATTTACCAGTAAAGTAACTAAATATACTCCATATGAAGGCATTCAAAACACAAGGATATATTTGATACAGTGTTCCGAAATTTGTTACATAGATTCATATGACTATAAGTGCTAAACCCTCTAACAATCAGAACATTTCTATGAAGAGATCTTGTGAAAAAACTCTTTGAAAAATATCAATTTTGCAACTTGTGACTCATTTTCTTGAAGCACATCACATATTATAGGCTCACAGAGTGATAATCAGTAATGATTGAGTGTGGTCTTCCACAAACTGCTGTGGCTACTTAACAAGGAATTGAGAAAAGAGTAAGACTCATGTGGTCAGGTCTTCCTACACTCTACACATTGTCCACTTGTAGGTAGGAGACTGCATGAATGAATATGGTGGGGCAACACAAAGCTGTGAGGGAGAGGTAGTATTTATTGGTGGCGTGGCGCAGGTGTCGCTGAACGTCATCTTGTTTTCTGCCTCATTCGGTGCAACAAACCAGTACGAGCTCATCCTCACATGGGGCAACCTGGTGTGGACTTCTACATCCCTATCACTCCTGGAGTTGTCTATGTGTGACGGTAAGCTACACAACTCTCCACATCTAAGGATGCTGTGTTCAATTCAATTTAAGAATTATCTATTGCAATAGATGTTATTTACAGTGAGGTGATCCAACATTCTAAAGGTAAGCTACACATCCTTCCCGTCAGTGTAAAGGCAGCTGTTTACCAGTGGTATAGGTAACTCAGTGATCGGTTTCAGCACACTTACTCAGATTTGTGATCCGTTTTAGGAAGATGAGTCATAAGTCGCAAAAAATCGATTTTGAGATATCATCATATTTGAAAAGAGGAGAAAAAGGCGATTCCAATGATAGTAAACACTAAGTATTTCCATCATTTAAGTTTGATATTTTCAATTTTGAAAAGAAATGTTTGCAATGTTTCTGGATGGGTAATTACCAGTAAAGTAACTAAATATACTCCATATGAAGACCTTCAAAATGCAAGGATATATTTAATACAATGTCCCGAAATTTGTTATATCGATTCATATGACAATAAGTGATAATCCCTCTAGAAATCAGAACATTTCAATGAAGAGATATTGTAAAAAAAAAACCTTTGAAAAATATGAATTTTTGCGACTTATGACTCATTTCCCTGAAACACATCACATTTGCACTTATTTAGCTCACTTTAAACGCTCTTGGATGCAACTTTACGGCAATTATTCTAGACGAATTTGTGATCCGTTTTAGGAAAATGAGTCATAAGTCGCAAAATATGGATTTTGAGATATCATAATATTTGAAAAGAAGAGATCAACGTGATTCTAATGAATGTAAACATTAAGGACATCTAATAAGTACATAATACATCTTTTTAGTTAGATATTTTTATTTTTGAAAAAAAAAAAATGTTTGCAATATTTCTGGGTGGATAATTACCAGTAGAGTAGCTAAATATACTCAATGGGATGATCTAAGAAACACCCTGATGTGGTGATATTGGGTTTCACTAGAGTTTATCTCTAGGTGCTGTCTGCTGTGGGTTAGTTCAGCCAATCTACCCCAGTGGGCAGTACTGGTCCGCAGTGACTTTTTAGTCTATGTATTAACTTTTACCTGTTGCATTTTACATATAACAGCAGTCCAGCTGTTGTTGCCAGAGTAACGGCAACCTGGGTTAACCTTATTTTGCTAATGGTTATGAATGTTCTTGTTCTTGTAACTAGTATCTTGTTACTCTTATATTGGCTTGTGCCATGTTTACTTAAACCTGCATGTTGCCTCAGACACCTGTGGTCAAGGGTCACCTAGCTGGCTAGGAGGCCCGAGATCCTCGGACTGAGGTAGGATTGTGTAAACTGACGCTCAGCTTGCAATTCCTCACGAGAATAAAACCCTTTGCGAACAGGTAGAGACTGCCTTTTGTTCCATTTGTTTTATACATCGGTAAGGTTAAGGGATACGAACCTGCCAGATCACTACAATTGGTGCCGTGACCAAACTTAACCAACCGGTTTTGTTAGCACTGAAGTGCTGAGTTCACTTGCTTGGACCTATTGCCATTCTTCATATATCCTTGAGATATAAGTATGCCAAACTTTGTGGTCCTGCAAGATTGCCTCTTCAGAGAAGAATCAAGATTTGCCTGGATTTTTCAATGCTGAAAAATCCTTGCATTGGCCCCTCTTGTGAATCTGGAATCTCGGATTTCAGATTCAGAATCTCTGATGGAATTTCCGATGGAATCTCTGATGGATTTCTGACGAATTTCTGATGGATTTCTGATGGATTTCTGGCGGAATTCCTGACGGAATTTCGGACGGAATTTCGGACAGATTTTCGGACGATTTTCGGACGAATTTCGGACGGATTTTCGGACAAATTTCGGACGGAATTTCGGACGGATTTTTGGATTCATGGAATTTCGGATTCATGGAATTTCGGATTTTGGAAAATCCTGTCCCAAGGGTGCAGGGCTTCAGGTATGAAGGAGCAATGGGATCAGAACTCACCTTTAGGTGTCAGTTACTGGCGTAGGAAGCTAATTTTGCCCCGAAGCTAGCTATAATTAGGAACTGGGATCCGAAGGATTCATGGAGTGGTTTTGGACAATACTCTACGTACTCTGTGCCTAAGAATTTTTCTTAGGGGCTTAATCGACCAGGGGAAAGCTGCTTGGGTGAAGCTAAAACAGCCGTTTGACCTTCTCCATGCTATTCTCTGGGCCGAAGTATGGGAAGTTGTAGTTTGGACTTAGTTCCTGCTGCTGCTCTACAAGCCGCCTTCATGGGTCCGAAGGCTGTAGTTATTCCATTGGAAATAGCTGCAGCCGAAGCTTCCCAGTTGAAGAGACGCAGAAATGTGAACGCCAAAGAAAAGGCCATGGTTCAGGTCAGCCAGGCACTAGCTTTGCAGGATTCCGAAGATCTTAGCAATGCCGTAGTGCAAGCTGTCCAGGCTTGGCAAGGAAAGAATAAAAAACTGGTTCCTCTGCTCAGCAGGTGATGACAACTGCTGGAGCTAAGGGGAAAGAACCTGGCAGGTTCGGAGGTGCTACTTCTGTAGTGATGAGGGACATTTCGCCTTGGCTTGTCCCAAGAAGGTAGCTCTTTTCGAACTCCTGAGGAAGGCAGACACTTCTAAGGAGAAGCCTGCTACTTCAGGAAACTAGGTTCGGCTCCTGTAGAAAGCGAGACGGGAGCCTTGGACAACACGCTTGTTAGTACCACAGTCCGCGAGGATCATGGTAGTAGTACAGAGACTGGGAATCCAGCCCAGGCACCAGTGTGTAAGATAGAGTTAAAGCTTAGCGACAAGAAGCTACCCGATCCGATAGCTGGAGGTCCGCGGCCGCTGCCGGACGGTGGATTTCTTCCTATGGTAGAGGAAGGCTCAGGTAAGGGCCCTTATATCCGTTGGGGGTAGCCTGAGTACCAAGCTGAGTTAGGGCAGGTCATTCTGGTAGATAGAGATCAGGAGAAGTCTGCTTGGATTCGGAAAGTATCTGTTCAACAACTGGAAACTCTGGAGATTCCTTCTAAGTTATTAGTAAGGAAGAGATGGTATGCCCCTGTAGGCATAGGCGGGGAAAATGGATTTTTCTTGGTATATCCGGGTGCTACAACAAGCTTGATTACCAAAAAATTCTATGTTTCCCTTCCACATGCGCCGCCTATGGTTTCGGTACATATGGCGTGCTCGATGGGTAATGGAATGCCTATAACTACATATGGGAGTATGTTCTGTCCGTATGAAGTGTTAGGTCGGATGTATATGATTACATGTCTTGTAGTCAGTGGTTTAAAGGGCCCTGAAGACAGGATTCTGGGTGCAGATTTTTACCCGATGTAATCTAGATTGGTCAGGACTTCTTTATTTGGAGAATTTCGGACATTCTGCCATGTGCAAGCAATGGAAAAAGCACAGTGAGAATAAAGAAGTTTCCTCTATTAAGACCATGAATGTGAGTAGTGTGGATACTGGTCGATCTGTGACACTTAGGAAAGCGGTGATCATGGAACCCAGGTCTATCACACTTGCAGAATTGGACTTTGATAGTGGCTCAGACGCATCAGATGCTTGGATGTTCGAGCCAGACCAAGGATTGCTAAAAGACTTTGCCTAAGGGAGCCTGAATACTTATGTTTCAGGTGGAGGTTCAACCGCTTTGGTAGCGTTTAGCAATCCGTCCAGCAGCCCAATGAAAATTGGCAAAAGTAGGGTGGTGGGCAAGATGAGTCGAGTTACTCTAGTGGCCGAGGACTCTGTCTTATCTGGAGATGGCGATGGCAATATTATCAGAGAGGCAATTGTCAATTCAATACAGGTTACAGAATCACCTGTGGCGGATGATGATCTGATAGCCCCTGACATCTTAGTACCACCAAGTGCAGAGTGTCCGCTGAAGAAATTGGTCAACGATTCGGATTTGTCCGAGCAAAATGAGAGAAAGATCGCTCTTTCAACAATTTTGCGTTGACTATCGTCAGCTGAACTCTGTCACTATAAAGGATAGCTTTCCACTACCTTGGATCGATGAGTGCATAGAATCATTTGGTGGAAACCAGTGGTTTTGTACTCTTGATCTTGAAAGTGGGTACTGGCAAGTAGCGATGGATGAAGAGAGCAAGTCAAAAACTGCATTCTTATCCAGTGTTGGGTTATTTCAATTCAGAGTTATGGCTTTTGGATTGTGTAATGCCCCCGCCACTTTCCAACGTATGATGGATCAGATGTTGGATGGCCTTCGATGGAAATCATGTCTGGTTTATCTGGATGATATCGTGGTTTTGGGGAAAACTCTTGATGAGTGCCTAGATAACCCGAGACTCGTCCTTGAGCGTATTAGGAATTATGGTCTTCGTTCGAAATCCAAGAAATGTGAATTTTTCCACCAGAAAGTGGAATACTTGGGTTGGATTGTGTCAGGCCAAGGCATTCAGGTGGATCCGAAGAAGATCCCAGGAAGTTGATGACTGGCCAATCGCTAGTAATGCAAGGGATGTAAGGCAATTCATCGGATTTGCCTCCTTTTACCGAGACTTCATGGAAGATTTTGGTAAATTGGGGATTCCTTTGCAAGGAATTGTAACCGCGGCAGGCAAGGATAAATGATATACTAAACCTATAGAGTGGACTCCTCGTTGCCAAGATGCACTTGATACATGCAAAGACTTGCTGATCTCTGCACCTATTCTGTGATATCCCTGTCCGAAATACAAAACATCTTCGGTGGCTACGGATTTCGGCGGGTGGGTTCATCATAGATACGGATGCAAGTAGCTTTGGCAAGGCTGGGATTATGTCCCAGGTTCAAGATAGAAAAGAAATGGTTCTAAGTTTTGCAAGCAATAGACTCTCGAAGCCACAGAGAAACTATTGTGCAACAAAACATGAGCTACTCGCTGTCTTAACCTACCTACAGAAGTTTCAACATTACTTACTGGGTAATAAGATCTTCTTTGTTTGGACAAATCATGCCTCTTTGCGTTGGTCACTCAATTTCAAGGATCCGACCAATATGTTAGCCCGCTGGCTACTCACCTTACAGGAATTTGGGCTGGATCAGAGCATGATATTGCATCGGGCAGGGAAGCAGCATGATAATGCTGATGCGCTGTCTCGTTTACCTACCAGAAAATGTGGAAGATCAGATTGCCTAGATTGCGGTGTGCATGATGCTATCATTGCCACTAATGCTGTTTCCCTAGCGACTCAGCAGAATGTGTTGCAAGAAGCTCAGCAAACCGATCCACTTGTAAAAAGATTGCTTGCAATGTTAGAGGGAACCGAACCAATTCCTAGCAGGGAAGACCTTGCTGGTGAGTCGGCTGAGTTTCAGACATTTGTGAAGCATCTTGGTAGTATGGAGTTGAAAGATGGTGTGCTATGTCTGGGTTGGACGAGACTAGCCACCGATAGGAAATACTGGAGGAAAATAGTCCCTGTTTCCATGAGGAAAGGGTATACATGGTCCTAAAACTTCGGGTCACTTCGGAACCTGCAAGAATGTCTGGTCAGTAAAGATGAGATATTTTTGGCCGGGTATGAGATATGATCTGATGCGATGGATACGTGCCTGTCCTGAAACAGTGGATGAGAAAAGGGCACCAGTACATGAGGGATAATCTCGGAGTATCTGCCGTTCACCAGATAAGAGATTATAACAAGCGTTCTGGGCCCCCCCAGTTTTGAGGAGGGGGAGATGGTGTATCGATTCTGTCCCCCAAAAGCGAATAAGAAGCTCGGACCCAAGTGGGACGGGCCCTATAAGATCCGAAGGTTCATAGGAGGTACCACCTGTGAACTGGAGACAGCTGAAGGTCTAATGCGATACCATATCGATTATCTGAAGCCGGCATTCGATGGAAATGGGCCAATTCAAGCAGTTAACTTGAATCGGGCTCCAGAATTCCAAAAGCAGGAACAGGCTGGTATGGAAATCTTTAGACTAGAAGCTGGGAGAGTGGTGCCAGGGAAAGATTGTCCGAAATTGGTTGAGAAAGAGAAGATTACTGTTGGCGTCAAGCCTAGAGATAGACCTAGAAAAATCCGAAAGGATAGTTCAAAGGAAACCTCTAGTAAATCTCTGCCTCTAAAGAAAAGAGGGGGTAAAAAAGGAAAATCTGTTGCCAAACCTGACAGTTCCTTAGCAGAATGGGGACCTACGGCTACCAAGCCTGGACCTTTGGGTCCGGGAAAGACTTTGTCTAACAAAGAGAAGTCTAAGGTAGCTACTGTCTGTCAGAAGAAGCGCGGGAGGCCGAAGGTTCGCACAGATACGTCCGACCAGCCGGTGGCGCCCCCTGTCGTTTTGAAAAAGAAGCGAGGAAGGCCTAGGAAACAGCTAGCCCAAGCTGCTGCTGTACCTCCAGTGCAGCCAAAGAAACGACCAGGTAGACCAAGGAAAGGAGCTGTGGTTGATGCAAAGCCACCAGATCCTTCTTCTCCTGGCATAGCAAGGGCTAAACGTTTATGTAAGGCCCCAGTTTGGTTGCAGTTGAGCTAATTATGGTACTGGACCGAGGGTGGGAATCTCTGAACTGATTTCTGCCCAAACTAAAAAATCACACACCGAGAAGTCAGACGGGTGGTGGACCGAACTAAGAGCCGCCCTGTCCCCTATTGATAAGCAGTAAAAATGGACTTTATTCAGTTAATTCCATTTGTGACTGGGAGACGAACATGAGTCTCGGAGAGTACTTAACCTTGCCTTGGGTACCGCTTGAATGTTAAACTGGAAATCCAAAACGTCTTTAATGGCCACGGACTTCAGTGTCAACATCGGAATCTATTTATGGACAAATAGAGTGTTGCCTACGCCTGGGGTGGGTTTGAGGAAATCAGGGAATGATTACACCTCTGCATCGTCTCAGCAGAGACCCGAATAGCTGAGTGGGAACACGCGCCCAAAGCTATTTTCAGCTCAGAAGGTGAGCCCGGGAAGGAACATTGGCACTGCAGTAGTGCGGTGACTGAGCGCAACTCTGGAGTTGCAGTGGTTAAATACGCGAGTGTTTTACTATTTCAGTAAGTCTACTTCCTGCTTCTGCGAAGCAAAGCCTCGAGACTACCTCTTTGAAAGAGAAACGTGCAGTAAGTTTTACTAAGTGATGAACTTTGTGAAATATATTGCCCCGTGTTTGTAGTCCCTTTGCTCGAGTAGTCAAGTTGCATGAACGCTATGGGTCATATATTAACTGTGTTTGGGACACATTGGTATTGAACGGGCTGTTGTGAGCCCCATAGCGGCCATGTTGGTCCCGCCATTGGTATAGAATGAATGAACATTCCTGTCCGAAGGTGCTAGACCGAACTTGAGAGGCGTCTTTTGCTACCGATCTACCAATAAACGTTAAATCTTTGTGTTTTGGAGTAATCAACCAATACACATTGCCTTAGGCGTGGGTATGCTTGTGTAGTAAACAGGTTTGGATTTCTCTATACCCCTACGCTCTATGTGTGTAGAAGCTGACAGCCACCGCAAGGGTGTGTCCGAGAACTGTCCAAACGGTATCTGCATTGGAACAGGTATGTCTACTTGCTTGTCATTACCTTGTCATTGTTTATTCTTTCAGGATCCGCTAGTTTGAACAATGTCAATATCAGATGAATACGACAACATGACTGACGACCAGTTGGCCGAGTCTCTCAACACCAAGCTGGCCGAATCGGATGCAGATCTTGATCTGGACGGTTCGGACTGCGAAGTGTTGTCCGAGTCCGAGGAGGCTAAGGTCCTCGAAGGATCCGAGATCCTTGCAAACTTGGCCCATGCAGATGTGGGTGCAGTTAGTGAAGGTAGAAGTAAGGCTATGGAGAAAGCTGCTAGAGTGAAGGCCATGTGGAAACCTGTCAGTGTTTTCAATTGGACCACTCATCTCTCGCCGGCTTATCTCCAGATCCTCAGAAAGGCTGGTGACTCTGGTTCTTCCAAGTCTGGTGACGGAAGATCCAAGTCCACTCCGACCCTGGCTAACAGTAGCACATTGGTTCAGGGCAAACCAAGTGCTAGCTCTAGCTTGAAGGCCAGCGGAGCCAACAAGCGACTGAGGTCTGAGAGCCAGTCAAAGGCAACTGAGTCGACTGCTCCTCCTGCAAAAAAGAGCAGACGTTCGAAGAAGGCTCAGAAATGGGTGGACGGGACTCTAGCCGAGTTGCCTTGCACTGAAAGCCCTGCAAGAAGCTGCGGAGGAAGCCAAGAGGCGGGTCAAGTCAACTGTGACCGCCCTTGTAGTTCCTCTGAAAAGCTTCAGGCAGTGAGGGCTAAGGTGGATGAGGTAGGCTCGCTGAAGGAAACCATCAGTCAGCAAGCTCTCCTCATTCGGACTCTGAAGGCATCCAACCAAGAGGAAGAGCAGCGGATTCTGAAGCTCCTCAAGGAGAACACTAGACTTCAGGGTCTGTTGTTGGATGATTCGGATGGGTCCAATCAAGGTCCGAGTTGGGTGGAAAGTTCCCTGGGTGGAAAGCCGTCCGCTCGGCCTGACAAGGCAGTTGAGGCTGCTCGAGCCGAACCTTCTTCTGGCTCGAGTACAACTCCTGCTTTGACCGTGGTGTCCAGTCGAGCTGGTGGGATGTTTGAAGTTGATGATCAACAAATCAATTTCCTCACCAATCTCCTGGACCAGTTCAAGTCCCAACGTCAGCCACCACAGCCTTGGCGAACTGTGACCTCGGCTGCGCTGGGCCGGGCCCCTCTTGATGGTGGAAGCACAATGCTGGGTGGAATGTTCGCCACGCCAGAAAGACCTTCTCCTCAGGACAAGCCCGTGGACAAGAAGACCGACCCTGGAGGTGCGAAGATGGACTAAACTGGATGAACGTATGGATGGATGATGACCAGACTGCCCCTTGACCCCTTGAAGCCACTTCAGACACTGCTCGGACGCCCTGGATCCAGGATCGCAACCTTGGTGTGAGGCGCCGACGATTCTAAAATGTCTACAAATTGAACGTGAATTCCTTTTAATTTCTGTTTTACAGAAAATGATTGTTTGCTTGTTAGTGAGGACACAGTATGCTCCTGCTTGTTGAACAAAAAGGTTTTTCATAAAATTTGTCTTACTTCGGAGATTGTTAATATTAGTTAGGACACTGAATGCTCCTATGTTGTCGCTCAACCTGAAGTTTTCATAAGAATCATTTGTTGTTCATTTTCGTGAGGACACTTTATGCTCCTGTATGTAGACATTTTGCAACTTTTTAATACCCTGTCGAGTTTTAAAAAACGTATTTTTCAAACTCTTAAAAGAAAAGAGGGGGTATTGTGGTGATATTGGTTTTCACTAGAGTTTATCTCTAGGTGCTGTCTGCTGTGGGTTAGTTCAGCCGATCCACCCCAGTGGGCAGTACTGGTCCGAATGATTAATAAACAGTCTTGAAATCTGGTAGATATATTCATAGAACCACAAGGACTAGACACTCCAAAAATGAAAATATTCTAACAACGTGATTTTTTAAGTTAACGACTTTGAAAAACACCAAGTTCAAATGGCACTCTGTTTGGGTTCAAACAGATCTTGACACCATCAGAAACTTTGGGGTTCATCCCGTTTTCTGATGGGTCTCAATCAGATTGAACCCACCATTGTGCCATTTGCTATATGGGTCAGATCTTCAGAAAATGTACAATTCGCCTTCACCAATCCTCCCAAATAACCCACATTTAAGACAAAAATGATCTTCAAAATGCAGTTTAATATAACAGAATTGATACTTTAAATCAATGCAATACTAAATATACCCGGTATTCAGCATTTTTCAGCCTGATTTAGCAGATTTTCCTAAATGTGTAGAGCTGCCAATTGTACATTTTCTGAAAATCTGACCCATAAGTAATCAACTCCAACATTATCTGCTCAACAATGCTCTGATGCAGAGAAGTTAATCCTATATTTGTTTTTATTTCAGGCTATTGCAATCCATTTGTACCACAATGTGAGTCCACTGTTTATCATCCTTACTACTACTGCTGACCTAGTTTAAACTGGTTTGATTGGTCACATCACATATATTGACCTACTTTCTTAAAACTAAACTGGATAACAGCCATTACAGCATAATTAGCAGCATGACTAGACAAAGTTTTTAAAAAGATTGTTTTGCAGGTGGATATTTTCATGAATAATTTTTACCATTAATTTTGATGGAGTAGAAAGTATAATGATAGATTATACATTGGAAGTTAGTTTGCCATGTTTCTAGTGAATCTTAAAGGTTCCTCTTGGACAAAATCCTGTTCTATTTCTACTTTTCCAATTTTGTCCCAAAGTGCTGTTTATCGACTGATCTTTCACTGTGCGAAACACTGTTTATCAAGGAAAAACACTGTTTCTCACTTTAAACAGTTTGTTATCACGTGATATACAAGATTTGTCAAACAACTATGTTTATCGAGGAGAAACACTGTTTCACATTGTGAAACATTGTATTAGCTCTATAAACAATGTTATCATTTGATAAACACTGTTTTTCAAGGTAAAACATTGTTTTCCAAATGAAAAACAGTGGTTTAGGTTGATAAACAGTGTTTATCGACCAATAAACAGTGTTTATCGAATCATGTTTTTATTATTTTTTTTATTAAGAGTATTTGTCAATCGATACAGGAACAAAGTCTATAAGTAGAGACATAACAAACAAGGTCAGTATACACAAAGTTTTGCCTGTATACAAAAGGTAGGAAAACGGCCTCAGTCCTAGTGAAACTAGGTCTGGTATGATTGGCCATTACCTGATGGTATAATCATAACTGTGACATGTAGCATACACATAGCAGATATAGGGCTAACTAGACATTACACAAATGGCTTGTCATAAACATTGTTAATGTTCCTATAAGTATAAGCGATTGTGCTTAAAATATATTATAAGCTATTGTGGATAAAATAAGCAATACTGTATATTCCAGCATCCAACATACAGTTCTTCCACTGGTCCCTGCATGGTTCAGGCTTCACATTAGCCCATGCTCAAGACTTTTGTAACCATGTAAGTAGAGTTTTTTTTTTATTTATTGAGAATATTTGTCAATTGATACAGGAACAAGTACATATAATATAAGTAGAGACATAACAAACATGTTCAATATACACAAGACGCCCGTATGCAAGAAATAGGAAACAGCCTCAGTTCTAGTGAAACTAGGTCTGGTATGATTCCATATTTCTCATTTCTCATTTTTCTTTTTTTTTTTTTCTTTTACGGCCAAGACATTTAAATAACGTTCAAATGTAAATACAATTTGTCCACCATGGCTACCTTAGAGTGTTGCCTGTTACAAAGATCAGATAAGAAATAGACACAAATTAGTGAAAATTAGACATAACATTACTCAAAGAACCTCATTCAATGTTTTCGGTCAGTATAAACAAACACAGGTATAATAAAAATAAAACATTCCCTCTACTTTATATTTTCAAAACGTACATTTTCTTTATACGCATCCTTTCCCTCTGAAATTACCTCCGCTATATCAATTCATTTCTCATAGTTGAAACTACGTCTTAAAGTTGCATTTTCAGATCGTAGCAAATTTCCTCATATTATTATGATGTAGAGGACTGAATTCATCAATATTCTGCTGCTGTTATTTTGATTTTGATTAGAAATATTTCATTCAGGACAATGAACATTTTCATACGCAGGTATATGTTTATACAAGAGTTACTTATACCATAATGGCAAATTCATAAGCCAGGCTTTTAATTCTTTTAAGGTCCCTTTTGCCCCAGCTTGTAATTGAGATAGGCTTTTATTTGTGATCCGTTTTAGGAAAATGAGTCATAAGTCGCAAAAAATAGATTTTGAGATATTACTTTATTTGAAAAGAGGAGATCAAGCCGATTCTAATGATAGTAAACAGTCGAACATTTAATATGCATTTCTATATTTTAAGTGTTATATTTTTATTATTGAAAACAAAGTTTGCAGTACTTTGGGGTGAGCAATTACTAGTAAAGTACCTAAATATGTTTATTATGACAACCCTGAAAATAGATGAATATATTTAGTACAGTGTCCTGAAATGCGGTACATGTATTCAGGCTACAAGAGGCTTTAAGTGTCCCAAAAATTAAAACATTCCCACAAATATATCTTGTGTATAAATCCCTTTGTAAGATAACAATTTTGCGACTTGTGACTCATTTTCCTAAAACACATCACATTTGTGTTTGTGGTGCATGCAGTTTCAGTTTCAAGGGTGCAACACAGTATAAGACCATAATAAGTATTTTGTAAAGAATTGCATTCTTTTGGGTTGGTTTACCGGCCCCCTTAGCCACCCTTTCTCCCTCCCTCCCTGGGTTGGTTTACCAGCCCCCTTAGCCACCCTTTCTCCCTCCGTCCCTGGGTTGGTTTACCAGCCCCCTTAGCCACCCTCCCTCCCTCCCTGGGTTGGTTTACCAGCCCCCTTAGCCACCCTTTCTCCCTCCCTGGGTTGGTTTACCAGCCCCCTTAGCCACCCTCCCTCCCTCCCTCCCTGGGTTAGTTTACCAGCCCCCTTAGCCACCCTTTCTCCCTCCCTCCCTGGGTTAGTTTACCAGCCCCCTTAGCCACCCTCCCTCCCTCCCTGGGTTGGTTTACCAGCCCCCTTAGCCACCCTTTCTCCCTCCCTCCCTGGGTTAGTTTACCAGCCCCCTTAGCCACCCTTTCTCCCTCCCTCCCTGGGTTGGTTTACCAGCCCCCTTAGCCACCCTCCCTCCCTCCCTGGGTTGGTTTACCAGCCCCCTTAGCCACCCTCCCTCCCTCCCTGGGTTGGTTTACCAGCCCCCTTAGCCACCCTCCCTCCCTCCCTGGGTTGGTTTACCAGCCCCCTTAGCCACCCTCCCTCCCTCCCTGGGTTGGTTTACCAGCCCCCTTAGCCACCCTCCCTCCCTCCCTGGGTTGGTTTACCAGCCCCCTTAGCCACCCTCCCTCCCTCCCTCCCTGGGTTAGTTTACCAGCCCCCTTAGCCACCCTTTCTCCCTCCCTCCCTGGGTTAGTTTACCAGCCCCCTTAGCCACCCTCCCTCCCTCCCTGGGTTGGTTTACCAGCCCCCTTAGCCACCCTCCCTCCCTCCCTGGGTTGGTTTACCAGCCCCCTTAGCCACCCTTTCTCCCTCCCTCCCTGGGTTAGTTTACCAGCCCCCTTAGCCACCCTCCCTCCCTCCCTGGGTTGGTTTACCAGCCCCCTTAGCCACCCTCCCTCCCCCCCTGGGTTGGTTTACCAGCCCCCTTAGCCACCCTTTCTCCCTCCCTGGGTTGGTTTACCAGCCCCCTTAGCCACCCTCCCTCCCTCCCTGGGTTGGTTTACCAGCCCCCTTAGCCACCCTTTCTCCCTCCCTGGGTTGGTTTACCAGCCCCCTTAGCCACCCTCCCTCCCTCCCTGGGTTGGTTTACCAGCCCCCTTAGCCATCCTCCCTCCCTCCCCCCCCCCCCCCTCAGCTTGGATCTTGGCCGCCACGCAGGGTCTGGTTGGGGAGGAGGAGGGGGGAAATGCTTGGACACTTGTTGTATGTGTAAACCTGTTTTCCTAGCAACCTGTCCGATCTAGTTATTTTTCCCTGCACTAATCTAATCAGCGGGTGGGGGGAAGGGGTTCTGGGGAGGGAGGGGGGCTATATGCCAGGGTCATGGGTAAGGGAAGGGAGGCGGGCTGAGACCAAGGACCAACTATCATGTGGACAATGCATGACCTTAGCATGGAGGAGAGCTGGAGGGTCATGTCCGCTGGATAGAGGGATCCCTCTCAGCCATTTAAAAGGGGACAGCGCCAGGAAAGTATTACTAAAATCCTTTGTACCGAATGAATTAATTAACCTGTTGGACTATAAATAAAGGTGCAAGCCAAGCTATGGAGACACCCTGCTGCTTGGCTCATGACGATCATCCAACCGACCTCTATGGCTTCATCACCCATACTAGAACACCGAATGTCTGGGCAAATTGCCATTGAATTCTCACAATATACATGACTCAATGACAATTAAGAAGAAACCATACAATGCCCATTGTATATTATTCAATATTTAAAAGGAAAATTAATGGCTTACTTGACTCTATTTGTTATTAGTCATATTATGACTTATAGGACTAACTCTATGTATCTAGGCTCTATTTATCAAAAAGACTCAAAATCAAGTCAAAATCAAAGAATATAAAATTGAGTAAGATGAGAAAAAAGTACAAATTAAGGATAAGAATAAAGTATGACTAGTTAGGGTTGGTGGCATACAATAGGCCTTATCCGAATTCAGATTTGGTGACTGGTGGAGACTGGCCAAAGCAGAGGAGGATGGGTAATTTTGACCGGAACATGGGCCAAGCCCCCTGTGTTTACATTATGTGGGTGCAGGTTCCAATGCATACAGTAAGGGCCCCTCATTAAAAGTCATTTTAGAGGTAGAAAAACATCTAATATTGCCACCAAACTTGAGGATGTATGGGACAACAACATGCCCTATCTTCATCTTAATTCATTTTCCTTAGATAGTTATGAAAAACAAATACTATAACAAATACAACAGGTCACTGTATGCGCTCTATGTAGGTGCAGGTTGGGTGCATGATGCATGCGTCTGTGCCCTGTGTGTGCGGGGGTGTGTGGAGGCACATACCTACAGCTGTGGACAAAGCCCCACCCACCCTCAGACTGGCCCTGCTCTATGTAACAAATAAGTGCCAGCTGTTGCTATCTCAAGCTAAATAGATATATTCGGATGTTATGCATTGTCGATGATTATAACTAATAATGATTTCTCTCTTATAGCCAAACCCGTCGTCATGGTTCATGTCATATGGAGGTTTCATGACCGGTTGTAATTGTGTCTACATCGACTCGTTCACATTGGAGCTGTACCTGCATGTCTCAATGCCTCTATCTGTAGACATGATGATGTACACTAGCTACCTGGAGCAAACCATCATCACAGAGATAACCTTCATCACAATCACCTCTACACAGAGTAAGTCACTCAGGCTTTCAGAAAATGTACAATCGGCAGCTGTACACATTTAGTAAATTCTGCTAAAATAGCTGCAATTTGGTCAATACTAGGTAAATTCGAGAATAATCATCATTGCATTGATTCTGGCAATCAGTTTGGTTCGGTTGAACTGTATTTTGAACTTTATTTTCGTTTGAAATTTGGGTTATCTGAGAAGATTTGCGAATTTGAATTATACAGTTTTTGAAAATCGGACCCAGGGTTTTTTTTTTGTTTATTGATAGCATTTCATTGGTACAATGATAATTCTCAGCATATCTAAAATATTACAAAAATTAGTGGAGTAGATTCAGTCGTTAACAATTAATCTTTATATTAATACATCATTTAAACATTTAATATATTGATTATACATAGTCGGGTTCGTAATACCCAATACACATAAACCTCAATGGCACCCCCTGTCGTTTCATTTACACACTAAATATCTCTATGTCATAAGAGGACATGTTAGCGATCTGTGGTGCCCCCTGTCGGTTCGTTTATCACACGATATTATAGTAATAGTTTTAATAAGGGAACAGGATCTTTCCAATCAGTACAGGGTATTCGACAGTGGTAAAATATAAGAGAAGAATGGCGAGACTTCAAATATTTTTGTACATTTTCAGTATAAATAAAAAAACATAAAAGCAATGGTTCGGGTTCTGGGCCCACAAAAGGGTTTGATTTCCGGAAGATGCACAATTGGCAGCTCTACAAACAGTATAGTCCAGAAAGGACAAATCAGAAAGTCCCTAAACCTTAGCCATGTTGTAGCCTCGTGCCCACTGTTGGCCATGGGGGATGGGGGTAATGGGAAGTAAAGTAGTTTTATAACATACCTAACATACCTGACATACCTAGACCCTCTAGTCATCATAACATCTAAAGAATGTAAAATATATAAACAGCAGTCAACGCAGTGTTCACAACAATGCCAGGACCTAGCTGATTTTGAAAATGGGATACACTACCTGTATAAGCACACAACCCATTTTCTCGCATTTTTATCCATCAAACCGTAATTAACCCAAATTTAACAAAGGAATGATGTCTACAAAAAAGTATTATACAAAAGGAAACTCAATACCATGAGTAACACCTTGATGAAGATATAGCTAGTGCATCCCATTGCAGTAGTGTAGATAACTAGTCACTTAATAGCCCTGTATACCGTAAATTGTAACTTAAAAGTTGAGTTCAAGGGACCCTCTGGAAGAGCTGTGGCTGCCACAGAAGAGGACCAACCCCTTTCCGATGTTAACTATCTATATTTTTATCATGTACTGTCTTCGGAAATGACACTGTGTTCTTATATGTTTCAGTTATACCACTCGTGTCCTGGACGGCGCTGCAGTTTAACGTCTGTGAGTAACTCATGCTGCAAAGCCTCAGTACTTCATAATTATGGGATGTGTTTCAGGAAAATCAGGCCAAGCCGATTCCAATGATAGTAAACAGTAGGACATAGATGATATGTATTTCTATATTCTAAGTTTGATATTTTTATGCTTGACAAAAAGTTTGAAATTAAGAGCAAAGTAATTAAATATACTATAATGACCTTCAAAAAGCAAGGATATATTCAATACATGAATTTAAGCCCCACTTTAAGCCCCACAACAAAATCAATGAGAACATTCCTACTGAGAAATCTTGTGAATATATCACTTTGAAAAATATCCATTTTGCGACTTGTGACTCATTTCCCTGAAACACATCACCTTTAGGTAGCGTCATGGCAGCTGTGAGCAAATTAATGTAAATTAGTCACGCACTTGTACCAATGTGTGAACTGGATATAAGTCATCCCCATAGACTTAGCATTGCAGGTGATACATATCAACTCCATACCAA
Organism: Sthenelais limicola; assembly: GCA_942159475.1. NCBI lineage: Eukaryota > Metazoa > Annelida > Polychaeta > Phyllodocida > Sigalionidae > Sthenelais > Sthenelais limicola. The sequence goes on along the minus strand of OW804102.1, from coordinate 60,755,064 downwards.
GATTATGGGGGACATGAGTGAAATGTTTTGGTGGATATCTGAAACTTTTCTTAAAATGATGGAAGAAGAGTGAATAATTGTGATCCGTTTTAGGAAAATGAGTCATAAGTCGCAAAATGTTTTTCAAAGTCGTTTACTTACAAGATCTCTTTGCTGGAATATTTTCATTTTTGGATTGTCTAGCCCTTGTGGCTGTATGAATACATCTACCAAATTTCAAGAGTGTCTATTAATCATATCAGTGCGTTTCTTAGATCATACCATTGAGTATATTTAGCTACTTTACTGGTAAGTATCCACCAAGAAATATGGCAAACGTTTTTTTCAAAAATAAAAATATCTAACTAAATAGATAGAAGTATTTATTAGATGTCCTTAATGTTTACATTCATTGGAATCACCTTGATCTCCTCTTTTCAAATATGGTGATATCTCAAAATCCATATTTTGCGACTTATGACTCATTTTCCTGAAACAAATCACAATTATGTCTGCAATGCTAAGCCTATGAAAGTTAAGTCTGACATGTCCATAAGGCCAAAAAAAAAATAGGTGTGTTTCCGATTTACCCCCCACCCCCACCCCCACCCCTACCTAGAAAAACCTTACCCTACCTAAAAAATGTTTTACCATACCTGATTTTTTCCCCTTCATATCTTACTTTTTGGGGTTTTTTGACAAAAAATACTTATTAAAGCAGGAAAACGGGTTTTCCTAACCCAAAACTGTCAAAAAGCACATCTCCCATGTTCAAAACAACTATTATTATGAAAAAGACATTTTTTTCAGTTCCTGGGAGGTGGTTTCCAAACAAAAAAAATAACAAAAAAAATAAAATTACCACCCCCACCAACCTAGTTTTCAGCCAGATAAATCGGAAACACACCTATTTTTTTTTTCCTAATGCAACTGCCGCAGTTGCAAAACTTGAAAGATTGCTGCGGTGGACTACTTACGCTCCCTATTCTATCTCTGCTGCAAACTATTAAAACTGAAAATTCCTTCTCGGGGATGTTGCGAACGAGATGGAATTTTTTAACTGCTAGGCAGTATACAACAATAATATACTGCCTAGCAGTTCATGAATGTAATCTGTTTTAGGAAAATGAGTCAAAAGTCGGAAAATATGGATTTTGAGATATCATTGTATTTGAAAAGAGGAGATCATTCAGAGTCCAATGGTGGTAAACATTAAGGATATTAAAGAAGTATTTCTATATTTTAAGTTTGATTTTTTTATTTCTGAAAAAAAGTGTTTAATATATTTAATATATTTGGGTGAACAAGGTAAATGTACTCCATAGGATGATTTTAGAAATGCATATAGATATATTTAATACACTGTCCTGAAATGTGGCTCATGTTTTCATAAGACATATCTCACTAGATACTTCAAAAATGAAAACATTCCAAAAAGAACTTGTGAAATGACTTTTAGAAACATGAATTTTGCAACTTGTGACTCATTTTCCTGAAACGCACCACAAATTTAATTTGCATCTCCATGTTATCTTAACTAGCATGATATGTAAAAACTTTTAATTTCTCTTCATTTTAGGGCAGGCTAGCTCCAAGATCTATCTGTAGAAGTTCTCAGTCTGTTTCTGTAACATTTTATTACTAAATATTAATTATTAAAAAAAAAAAAAAAAAAATTTTTTCTTATCACTATTATGTATCAACAAGGGAAGACTCTTTATTAAAACTCTTAAAACTAATTTCTGTGTCAATCATCATTTACGCGCAGCCAACAACATCCCCTTTTTCCCCCCATAACACACACCCACTCCAGAAAGAAACAAGCTCCATTTGGCCCCCCCCGTAACACATTATGTGTCGCAACACATTAATGTGTTAGACCAATCACAACCAACCACAGGATTCGTGACACATTTGTAACACATTTTAAACACATTCTTCCTATATATGTAGCTTTTCCATCGAATACTCATTATCCCTGACGAAGCCCCCCCTAAAGGGCGAAATATTGGATCAATAAATGAAACTTTCGAAGATGACGACTTGAGTGACATCTTTTCCACAAAATCTACTTTTCGCCAAGTCACTCTGTATCCTACTTGGGATCGCTGCCATCAACGATTTATCGACAACCTGGGTTAGTTTGTGCCACCATTTCTCTTCACAAGTCTTCAAACTTTTACCGGTGCACAGAATCCTTTACGGGATCCAGACCCATTTCGAGGGAACCTCTCCCCCACGGCAAGTCAACCCAAGACACTTACATCAAGGTTAAACGAAAAGGACACAGAAGCATCAGTGAAAAATCGCTACAATGCCACAGAATGATCTCGCAGAACAATCCACCTCTACCCCCGCAAGTGCCACGAAATCCACCCCCCCTGAACAAAACATCCGCATCCCTGACCATGTCTTCCCATACTATCGGTTAGCCCGCAGGGCTCTGCAAGGCCAGATAAGAGCAGAACACCACACCCAATTCCTGAAAAAATGTGTAGACGGTGATACGGCCCCCAAAGGCTTACGTTACCGCGTCCCAGCAGCAGTCCCCACTCCCACCTACGAGTTTTTACTTGAGTGGGAACAAGCCCACACAGCATTCTCTAAAGCATTAACTCAATCCCTCTACCACTACTATCAAACCCGCTCCACCACCCTGGCAAAAGAAGTTCTTTCAGCCAGGGAATCAATTAACGCATTATGCAAACTTCCAATCCAAGAGCATGTAGAACGACTGTTAAACGAAACGAGGACCGACCTCAACAACGAGCTGAACAAAGTCCGCACAAAAAAGACAAACCAAACAACAGAAGGTTCAAGAAGTACGACCCCAGCAACCGGCCAGACTTCGTAGTCAATCTAAGTGATACCCCCCTCACAGATCCCCAACGAGCGGTGCTAAACAAAGGCCTGAACTTTATTCCAACCCCCAAATCCTACCACCATACCCACACCTTGAAAGATACACTTCTATTCAATAGAAGGATCAAACTACAACATTTTTTCCAAAACTTCCCTCCTTATAATCCAGACCCCATTCTGAAGAAACCCAACAAAGGTTGGGTACCCCCCCTGGCATAGATCCAGATATAGACTCCTTCACACATTTCCTAACCCAAGAAACAATTAAACCCAGACCCTTTCAGAAACCAAATCCTAACCTGTCTCCATCTGAATTCACAGCTATCGAAGAACTGAAGAATAATGAAGACTTGATCATCAAACCGGCTGATAAAGGAGGAGCCACCGTAGTCTGGTCACGTACAGCATACATCACAGAAGCTGAAAGACAATTATACAATAGAGACCATTACAGACCCTGTTTTAGCAACTTGACCCACAAACATCACAAAAGTATCCTGGTCAGGTTAGAAAATCTCTCCCGAGTAGGACTACTACCAGAACATGCTACCAAAACCATGATCAGTCCAACTGTCAGAATCTCTCCATTCTATATGTTACCCAAAATTCATAAACCTGGTAACCCTGGACGACCCATCGTATCAGGTATCGATTCACCCACGGATAGAATATCCCATATTGTTGACCTTATCCTTCGCCCCTATGTAAAAACCATCCCAAGCTACATACAAGACACACGCCAGTTCCTGAAATCCCTTGAAACCATTGGTCATCTACATGATGACGAACATCTAGTTACCATCGATGTATCAGCACTATACACCTCGATCCCACATAAAGAAGGACTTGAGGCCGTCCAACAGGCCCTAGAGAAAAATCCCCCCACCCAATTAACCGCCGAGATAGTACTGGAACTCACCGAGATGATCCTCAAAATGAACACATTTAGTTTTAACGGAAAACATTACCACCAGATACAGGGAACGGCGATGGGGACGAAGATGGCCCCGAGTTATGCGAATATTTTTATGGGTATGTTAGAAGAAAAACTATTAGCACAGACTGAACTACAACCAAACATCTGGTTAAGATACATAGACGACATATTCGCCATTTATAGAGCCACCGAAGATGAGATTAGAGACCATATAACCCACCTTAATTCTCTCCACCCCACCATTAAATTTACTAGTGAAGTGAGCCGAGACTCAATCAATTTCCTTGACGTAACAGTCTATAGAGGTCGGAACAATAAACTAGAAACTAAGCTGTACGTGAAACCCACCAACACTGGCCAATATCTCCATTCAGACTCCTTTCACCCTTCCCACCAGAAGAATTCAATCGCATACTCACAAGCTATCAGAATAAAGCTGATCTGCTCCCAAGCTGACCAGTTCGAGAAATCCACCAAAATCCTCCTCAAAAACCTCACGTTGTGTGGACACTCCCACACTCGAGTCAAACAATCCATCGATAGAGCCCGTCAGGTCGACAGAGCGTCACTACTGTCACCTACACCCAAGAACAGGAGTAAAATAATCCCCTTTGTCCTTACATACCTCCCCCAGACCTCCCACTTCCCCAAATTATTAGCAGAAGCCACCAACTTATTAAGAGACAATCCCAAGAACAAGAAATTTCTGGAATACAGGTCTATAGTTGCCTACCGCCGCTCGTTGAACCTCCGAGATATCCTAGTACATTCGTCCTTCCCCTATGCCCCGAACAAATCCATTTCCCGACCATGCATGAGGTTCTCGTGCAAAATTTGCCCACTTGTCAATAGTACTAACTCAATAAAATCACCCTATTCCCATCCCCCCAAAAAAGTTGTTGGACACAATACCTGTGACAGTTACAGTATCGTTTATGCGATCATCTGCCCCATCTGTCACCACATTTATGTTGGACAGACAGGCCGGAACATTCGGCGCCGGGTCTACGAACACCAACGTGACATCACCAAGCGCGACCGTCAACAACCGGTCGCAAAACACTTTCTAGACCATGATTTGCAAGAAAAAGACATCACTATAACATTACTTGACTCGTCAGCCAAAGACACAAACACCAGATTACGCTTAGAAGAAGCTTGGATTAGGATATTAGATACTTTACAGCCGCGAGGCCTGAATTTACATCTCTAAATATAACCAGGGATACCCCGTTCCATTTGGAACACGATGACGTCACCGGGTCATGTGACAAGGCGTCCATACCCACAACAAGGATCTCCCCGCACCACGATCGGAGCGTACTGGGACGTTGAGAATGGCTTCCAAAATGACATACAAGTGCCCAAAATGTTTGGATTTAATGAAGAATGATGATAAGCACATCTTGGCCCATATCAAGACCTGCCATACAGAAGGCGAAGGTAGGTTCCCTTGCTTCCAATGCCTGAGATACTTTTCCCGACGTTGGTGTTTACTAAGGCACCATCGTCAACATCACCCAAACGAGACCACACCCACCCTTAACGTGCTGGCACCAATATTTATACACAAATCTCACCTCCACCGAGTCCCCTACGGTCAGAATAAGAAACAAAAAACCCCTGCTGAAACAATCAACCCACCCAATACCAACCAAAACCCGGAATTAACCGCTGACATTTACACTTGCAGGGACGTTGGCCAAGACAACCGACCAGTCGGCCACGCCTCCAGCCACCCAAACAAACCCCAAACCCACCCCGATTGTTCCTTTGATGGAAATCAAGACTCAAACACCGAAGCAGAACCCGCGTTTAACATGGAAGAGTTCCTCATCTTCCCATAAGACCGCGAAAAGGAACAGAAGCCCCTCTAAATCGCCAACACACAGGTCTCGACCACAACATCGAACCACCCCGGACTCCAAAAGGAGAAAACACAACCGCCGGTCGCACTCTCGCCACCACAACCGCCACCATGACAGGAAGGAAAACCGACCCACCAAATCCAAACATACCTCCCACAAGAAAAAAAGCCACAGCCCACCACCAAAAGATCTGAGCCCCAGTCCCTCCATACCCAAATCCCCAGAGAAGAAACATATAACATCAGAAGTTGTTTACCCTGAACGCGTCGTATCCCCCCATATTGACGACCCGCTAATCCTGGATTTATCCCATTTGAGCCTCGAACAAGAAATGGCCTCCGATGAAGAAATGAGTGATTTGCAACCTGCTCCTAGTCCCATTCCACTCTCCCCAAACTCCACAGACATCGTGATACCCCCCCCAACCCCCACCATCACCCAGAGTCTGCCCGACAAGTCAGAGAAAGACCCAGAGCCCACAGATGACCAAGACGAAGATGAAAAGGTGCCCAACTTAGTCATAACAGTAGATAACGACAACATTGCAGTCTCACCACCAAATTCAACAACCCCATTTTCCCTCTTCCCCCTCCCTCCAACCACCAACCCCAGGACACTCACCCCCCGGGAAATAAATCAAATCTACTACTACATACACCAGATTGCCCGTACACTGGATCGCAACATTGGCAGAAGTCTAGGCAGAATCCTTAATGACGCTGGTTACCTAGAACTGGAATGACTACCATCAATTGAAGATCAACACTCGTTCGTTTTACTGAAACATTTAATGACTTAACCAGTTAATTATACCGAACTTAAAATTATAGATTCGGTTTTACTTTATACTATATTTCATATAACTAAAAAAAATTTTTCTTATCACTATTATGTATCAACAAGGGAAGACTCTTTATTAAAACTCTTAAAACTAATTTCTGTGTCAATCATCATTTACGCGCAGCCAACAACATCCCCTTTTTCCCCCCATAACACACACCCACTCCAGAAAGAAACAAGCTCCATTTGGCCCCCCCCGTAACACATTATGTGTCGCAACACATTAATGTGTTAGACCAATCACAACCAACCACAGGATTCGTGACACATTTGTAACACATTTTAAACACATTCTTCCTATATATGTAGCTTTTCCATCGAATACTCATTATCCCTGACGAAGCCCCCCCTAAAGGGCGAAATATTGGATCAATAAATGAAACTTTCGAAGATGACGACTTGAGTGACATCTTTTCCACAAAATCTAAATATTAATTATATATATATATATGAACCCACTAGAAATGATATATATACATACATAGATTAATATCCGAAGTAGAGTGATTGACCCAGAACAACTACAGATAAGGGAAGTTGGATTCCAGTATATGGTTTTTATTTGGGTGATTACCGACGTTTCGACCAGACAATTGGCCTGATATTATATGAAATAAATACTAATAATGAAAGGTTTATATTACAGTGGGTACGTGGATGGGGTATCAGGCCTGCTGGTTTGAACACGCTATAGCATGGGCGGACGGGGAGGCTTACTGCTCCAGCCTTGGTATGGCACTGGTGGAGAACCCATATGGCCTTCCAGGATGTCTACAAAGCTTGCTTGGGCCTGCTAACATCTGTACCGACCCTCGTGAGTATAACATTTTATTATACCTCTGGAAGGGATGGTATGGTGAGCCATAGGCTACAGCATTGGAAAACCGTATTACTATTTACCGCTGGCGGAATTTTTGTTAAAAAAGATAGGCTCATGTTTGCTTCCTTATTTTCTATATTCAAAATATTATTTTCACGGAAAAAAGACTAACTATACATTGTATGAAATGATATAACGATAATTATAATGAGAAGCAGCTGTGAAATTGCGAATTTATTGCGTATTTAAATAGAAAAATAGTCCCGAAAATGAGTGACGTGGACCGGAAGTGAAGCTAAGTGAGAGCGTAAACAAGTGGCGAGGAGAGTTTGTGGTCTGACACTTATTTCCAATCGAATTTTCACTTTTTTTTCACACAGAAACATTGGGAGAGGTATAATAAATACAAAAAAGACTTGTAGTCATGTGGGAGGTGGTTATCTCCCTTGGGCTACCCAATTTCGTTGAGTGCTACGCACCCTTACAAAATTGGTACGCCCGCGGGAGATAACCACCTCCCACACGACCAGTTGAAGCTATACAGTACATCATCAGAACAAATGGTACAAAAATCGACGTAAACTCTTCCATGACTATATATAGATTACATAGATATATTGTATTAAGAGAAAAGATTAGAAATTAAAGATTAATAATGAATACACAAGGCATCAAGAAATTGTCAGCATGTAGGGTCATTGTTCATATATGAAAAGTAGAGATACAGATTTATAAAATAAAGTTTTGTATACATTATCCTATACCTGAGGTCAGAAACAAGCTCCTCAATCTCAATATGGATAAACAGGATTTGCAAAGTATTTATGAAATAAAAACATAAAAAAACATAATTCTCTACCAAATTTCAGAGAAACACAGAATCATTGCACTCACTGATCAAATCTTTGAAAGGCTTTTACTCATTACAAAGCAATATGGTATTAATAATTCATGAAAAAAATATATACAAAAATGATATGTTTTCCATGTTACAGCATCGGGCATGACTTGTCCAGGGACTGTTTCTATGGAAGAATGTGGAGGGTGGACTGCCGACTCACAGTGTCAGCAGAGTGCCACCAACCTGGTCGTGTGCGCAGGTAAGTAGGTCAGATTTCAGAAAATGTACGATTGGCAGATCTACACAATTAGTAAATTCTGCTAAATTAGACTGGAAAATGGTCAATACTAGGTATATCTGAGTATATTTGGTATTATGAGTACATTTGAATAAAAGGATCAGTTCTGTCATGTTAAATTGCCTTTTGAAGATCATTTCTGTCGTCTTAAATGTGGGTTCTTTGAGAGGATTGGTGAAGGCGAATTGTACATTTTCCGAAAATCTGACCGAAGTAGTAACATGTCACACATCTCAACCCATTTTCAATTCAACCGAATGGGGAATCTGCACAGCCGCCATTGTGAATTCTGATTCATATGGAATTATGGGACTTGTGGTACAGTATAAATTCTATAGGAAACATGCCATGTTCAGCATGGGATATTAATCAATGCTCCAATGTCCAATATCCATGTGTTATACATGTTTCCATAACACAAGCTTCCATCTTTCCCATCATGCATTTTGTTTACATAGATCATTTACACAAGCAGTGATATTGGTGAAAACACTCTTGTAATTTTGGATAAACTTGAACTGTCTTCAGTAAAGTCTTGCTTCATGGTAACATAGCCATCGGTAAAACACATGGCTATTTACATGAGATCACACTTAAATATTCCATGTTGGACATGTCACATTTTCTATAGCAGACATGCAAATCCTCTATTAAGAACCTGGAAATATTGCTTTTTAGAAATAGATCTTTATTCACATAATTTACAAATGTACATTATTTGATAGAAGCCTGTGTAGATTTTGGTCTGTATTTTCTGTTTTCGTAACTTTGCAATGTACTGTGTGCCTTGGATAAATAAAGTAGTATCTTATCTTATCTTAGGGTATCCAAGTAAACACTCATGTAGCCTATTCTGTCTCATGACTATCCATGTTACATTACTTACAGACACTGAGGTAGTCAGCTACACACAAACAACAGTGATTGTTTCCATCACTTTCTCCTCATCCCCTGCCAATCAAGAGTTCATAGATCTGGTAGGCCATGTATTATGTATCTACTCATCACACCACAATATACATAGATATGGTAGGCCATGTATTATGTATCTACTCATCACACCACAATATACATAGATATGGTAGGCCATGTATTATGTATCTACTCATCACACCACAATATACATAGATATGGTAGGCCATGTATTATGTATCTACTCATCACACCACAATATACATAGATATGGTAGGCCATGTATTATGTATCTACTCATCACACCACAATATACATAGATATGGTAGGCCATGTATTATGTATCTACTCATCACACCATAATATACATAGATATGGTAGGCCATGTATTATATATCACACCACAATATACATAGATATGGTAGGCCATGTATTATGTATCTACTCATCACACCACAATATACATAGATATGGTAGGCCATGTATTATGTATCTACTCATCACACCATAATATACATAGATATGGTAGGCCATGTATTATATATCACACCACAATATACATAGATATGGTAGGCCATGTATTATGTATCTACTCATCACACCACAATATACATAGATATGGTAGGCCATGTATTATGTATCTACTCATCACACCACAATATACATAGATATGGTAGGCCATGTATTATATATCAACCCATCACACCACAATATACATAGATATGGTAGGCCATGTATTATGTATCTACTCATCACACCACAATATACATAGATATGGTAGGCCATGTATTATATATCAACCCATCACACCATAATATACATAGATATGGTAGGCCATGTATTATATATCAACCCATCACACCACAATATACATAGATATGGTAGGCCATGTATTATATATCAACCCATCACACCATAATATACATAGATATGGTAGGCCATGTATTATATATCAACCCATCACACCACACTATACATAGATATGGTAGGCCATGTATTATATATCACACCATAATATACATAGATATGGTAGGCCATGTATTATATATCACATCACACTATACATAGATATGGTACGCCATGTATTATATATCACATCACACTATACATAGATATGGTACGCCATGTATTATATATCACATAAAAAAACTAGAACATATAGGTATAAAAGGCAAACTCTTAAGCTGGTGAAAATCATACTTAGAAAATAGAAAACAGAAGGTAACAGTAAATAATATCACCTCACAGGAACTAGACACAAAAACAGGAGTACCTCAAGGATCCATACTAGGTCCATTGATGTTTATAATCTTTATTAATGATCTTAAAGCATTTATTCCAAATTGTAAATTATCTCTTTATGCTGACAACACTATTTTATATATACATGGTAGAAACCTTGACCTCATCTATTCTGAAATGCAAAAAGCAATTGCCAATCTCCAATCATGGTGCACTAACAATTTATTTTCAGTAAATGCAAAACAATCTGATACTATGTTTTTGTCAAGATCAAAAATTAGTTCAACAAAGATAGAAAATAGGAGCATAAAATACCATACAATCCCTTAGAGCATACAAACACATACAAGTATCTAGGATTCCTAATAGATCACAAATTGAATTTCCAAGCACAATTACGACACTCCATCAAAACTCTTTCTCACAAAATATATCAACTACATAAGATCAGAAAATACATAAATATAAACACAGCTACAAGAATATACAAAACAAAAATACTGCCCTTCTTCGACTATGGTGATATCACATCACACATAGACCCTCCATTGACAAACTACAGAAACTTCAAAATAGAGCTTTAAGATTAATCCTAAATATGCCATATGATACACAGATAAACCAATTAAATAATACAGCCAAAATTCCACTACTTTTTAATAGGAGAATAACACACCTCAGATATTTAGCTTTTAAAAGAAAATCAAATCCTTTCTACTAAAACACACAAAATAGGGATACCAGACAGAATGATGGACCAATCCTTAAAATTCCTAGATACAAATCAAAATTGGGTGAAAATTCTGTGCAGGTAAAATGTGCAAATGCATATCATATCAATATCATATCCCAAGAAACCACTTTGTACATAGATTTTCATTCATAAAAATAGAAACAGAATCATAACACTCCACCATAATGAGTCTGAGTGGCAAATGATACCTGTTTTTTCTATCATGAAATACATCCAAATTACACTAACACTCCACATTATAATATCTGAGTGGCACAGTGAAAGAAAATCAATTATTGATTTACTTTATCCTTTATTTACTGTCTTTTATGCTTAGACATGTATTTGATCCTTCTTTCTTAACTCTAAAAAACTTGAGATATTGGAAAAACTGTCATCACAATATACATGGACATGGTAGGCCATGTATTTTATTATATGCACATTCTATATGAGACATGCTATAAGTGGGGTGCTATAAAAATATTCATATAGGACGTGTCCTATATGAAATGTAGTTGTCTAAAAAAAGCTTTGTTGTTATGCTTTGCGGAGCTTTGGCTCTCCGCGGAGCATGTAAACAAATCCCCGCGATTGATAATCCACCCGTGATTCTGGTACTATGATGATAGTCATACATAATAAAACCTACATCCTTAGATAGAGCATTAAATTCTCTTTTGAATGATATAAATTGTATTAATGTAGCTCAAGGAATGGCCATGATATGGACGTTTTAATTCATCAATATACTAATGGGGCTGTCAGCGGGTCTGTCAGTGGGACAGCGGGGCTCTCTGAGACTTCTTTTGTATTTTTTCAGTGAAATCTGATGACATATGATCAAATTTTATGCACATATAATAAATATAGAATGGAACTCGCCAGCATTAATCGAAAATTTATAGGACTTGATTCGTCCACATAAGTACTCTGCCTATGGCATCGTGCTTATGTGGACGAATCTCGTCCTATAAATTTTTTATTATTGCCGGCTTGTCCCATTCTCTCTATATATATCACACCACAATATACATAGATATGGTAGGCCATGTGTTATATATCACACCACACTATACATAGATATGGTACGCCATGTATTATATATCAACCCACCACACAACAATATACATAGATATGGTAGGCCATGTGTTATATATCAACCCACCACACAACAATATACATAGATATGGTAGGCCATGTATTATATATCAACCCACCACACAACAATATACATAGATATGGTAGGCCATGTGTTATATATCAACCCACCACACCACACTATACATAGATATGGTAGGCCATGTGTTATATATCACACCACACTATACATAGATATGGTAGGCCATGTATTATATATCACACCACACTATACATAGATATGGTAGGCCATGTGTTATATATCAACCCATCACACCACACTATACATAGATATGGTAGGCCATGTATTATATATCAACCCACCACACCACACTATACATAGATATGGTAGGCCATGTATTATATATCAACCCACCACACCACACTATACATAGATATGGTAGGCCATGTATTATATATCAACCCACCACACCACACTATACATAGATATGGTAGGCCATGTGTTATATATCAACCCACCACACCACACTATACATAGATATGGTAGGCCATGTGTTATATATCAACCCACCACACCACACTATACATAGATATGGTAGGCCATGTGTTATATATCAACCCATCACACCACACTATACATAGATATGGTAGGCCATGTGTTATATATCAACCCACCACACCACACTATACATAGATATGGTAGGCCATGTGTTATATATCAACCCATCACACCACACTATACATAGATATGGTAGGCCATGTGTTATATATCAACCCATCACACCACAATATACATAGATATGGTAGGCCATGTATTATATATCAACCCACCACACCACACTATACATAGATATGGTAGGCCATGTATTATATATCAACCCATCACACCATAATATACATAGATATGGTGGGCCATGTATTATATATCAACCCACCACACCACACTATACATAGATATGGTAGGCCATGTGTTATATATCAACCCATCACACCACAATATACATAGATATGGTGGGCCATGTGTTATATATCACACCACACTATACATAGATATGGTAGACCATGTATTATATATCAACCCATCACACCACAATATACATAGATATGGTAGGCCATGTGTTATATATCAACCCATCACACCACAATATACATAGATATGGTGGGCTATGTATTATATATCACATCACACTATACATAGATATGGTAGACCATGTATTATATATCAACCCACCACACCACACTATACATAGATATGGTAGGCCATGTGTTATATATCAACCCATCACACCACACTATACATAGATATGGTAGGCCATGTGTTATATATCAACCCACCACACCACAATATACATAGATATGGTAGGCCATGTATTATATATCAACCCACTACACCACACTATACATAGATATGGTAGGCCATGTATTATATACCACATCACACCACACTATACATAGATATGGTGGGCCATGTATTATATATTACACCACACTATACATAGATATGGTAGGCCATGTGTTATATATCACATCACATCACACTATACATAGATATGGTGGGCCATGTATTATATATCAACCCACCACACCATAATATACATAGATATGGTAGGCCATGTATTATATATCAACCCATTACACCACACTATACATAGATATGGTGGGCCATGTATTATATATTACATCACAATATACATAGATATGGTAGGCCATGTGTTATATATCAACCCACTACACCACACTATACATAGATATGGTGGGCCATGTATTATATATCAACCCATCACATCACACTATACATAGATATGGTGGGCCATGTGTTATATATCAACCCATCACACCACAATATACATAGATATGGTGGGCTATGTGTTATATATCAACCCACCACACCACACTATACATAGATATGGTAGGCCATGTGTTATATATCAACCCACCACACCACACTATACATAGATATGGTAGGCCATGTATTATATATCAACCCACCACACCACACTATACATAGATATGGTAGGCCATGTGTTATATATCAACCCATCACACCACACTATACATAGATATGGTGGGCCATGTGTTATATATCAACCCACCACACCACACTATACATAGATATGGTAGGCCATGTGTTATATATCAACCCATCACACCACAATATACATAGATATGGTAGGCCATGTATTATATATCAACCCATCACACCACACTATACATAGATATGGTAGGCCATGTGTTATATATCAACCCACCACACCATACTATACATAGATATGGTAGGCCATGTGTTATATATCACATCACACCACAATATACATAGATATGGTAGGCAATGTATTATATATCAACCCACCACACCACACTATACATAGATATGGTAGGCCATGTATTATATATCAACCCATCACACCATAATATACATAGATATGGTAGGCCATGTATTATATATCAACCCACCACACCACACTATACATAGATATGGTGGGCTATGTATTATATATCAACCCACCACACCACAATATACATAGATATGGTAGGCCATGTGTTGAGTAACAACCCACCACACCACAATATACATAGATATGGTAGGCCATGTGTTATATATCAACCCATCACACCACAATATACATAGATATGGTAGGCCATGTGTTATATATCAACCCATCACACCACAATATACATAGATATGGTGGGCCATGTGTTATATATCAACCCATCACACCACACTATACATAGATATGGTAGGCCATGTGTTATATATCAACCCATCACATCACTATATACATAGATATGGTAGGCCATGTGTTATATATCAACCCATCACACCACACTATACATAGATATGGTAGGCCATGTGTTATATATCAACCCATCACATCACACTATACATAGATATGGTAGGCCATGTATTATATATCACACCACAATATACATAGATATGGTAGGCCATGTGTTATATATCAACCCACCACACCACAATATACATAGATATGGTAGGCCATGTGTTATATATCAACCCATCACACCACAATATACATAGATATGGTGGGCTATGTATTATATATCACATCACACTATACATAGATATGGTAGGCCATGTGTTATATATCAACCCACCACACCACAATATACATAGATATGGTAGGCCATGTGTTATATATCAACCCATCACACCACAATATACATAGATATGGTGGGCTATGTATTATATATCACATCACACTATACATAGATATGGTAGGCCATGTGTTATATATCAACCCACCACACCACAATATACATAGATATGGTAGGCCATGTGTTATATATCAACCCATCACACCACAATATACATAGATATGGTAGGCCATGTATTATATATCAACCCATCACACCACAATATACATAGATATGGTGGGCTATGTGTTATATATCAACCCACCACACCACACTATACATAGATATGGTAGGCCATGTGTTATATATCTACCCATCACACCACAATATACATAGATATGGTAGGCCATGTGTTATATATCAACCCACCACACCACAATATACATAGATATGGTAGCCCATGTGTTATATATCAACCCATCACACCACAATATACATAGATATGGTAGCCCATGTGTTATATATCAACCCATCACACCACAATATACATAGATATGGTAGGCCATGTATTATATATCAACCCACCACACCACAATATACATAGATATGGTAGGCCATGTGTTATATATCAACCCATCACACCACAATATACATAGATATGGTGGGCTATGTATTATATATCACATCACACTATACATAGATATGGTAGGCCATGTGTTATATATCAACCCACCACACCACAATATACATAGATATGGTAGGCCATGTGTTATATATCAACCCATCACACCACAATATACATTGATATGGTGGGCTATGTATTATATATCACATCACACTATACATAGATATGGTAGGCCATGTGTTATATATCAACCCACCACACCACAATATACATAGATATGGTAGGCCATGTGTTATATATCAACCCATCACACCACAATATACATAGATATGGTGGGCTATGTGTTATATATCAACCCACCACACCACACTATACATAGATATGGTAGGCCATGTGTTATATATCTACCCATCACACCACAATATACATAGATATGGTAGGCCATGTATTATATATTACATCACAATATACATAGATATGGTAGGCCATGTATTATATATCAACCCATCACACCACAATATACATAGATATGGTGGGCTATGTGTTATATATCAACCCACCACACCACACTATACATAGATATGGTAGGCCATGTGTTATATATCTACCCATCACACCACAATATACATAGATATGGTAGGCCATGTGTTATATATCAACCCACCACACCACAATATACATAGATATGGTAGCCCATGTGTTATATATCAACCCATCACACCACAATATACATAGATATGGTAGCCCATGTGTTATATATCAACCCATCACACCACAATATACATAGATATGGTAGGCCATGTATTATATATCAACCCATCACACCACACTATACATAGATATGGTAGCCCATGTGTTATATATCAACCCATCACACCACACTATACATAGATATGGTGGGCCATGTATTATATATCACACCACAATATACATAGATATGGTAGGCCATGTATTATATATCAACCCATCACACCACAATATACATAGATATGGTAGACCATGTATTATATATCAACCCATCACACCACACTATACATAGATATGGTAGGCCATGTATTATATATCAACCCATCACACCACACTATACATAGATATGGTGGGCCATGTATTATATATCACACCACAATATACATAGATATGGTAGGCCATGTGTTATATATCAACCCATCACACCACACTATACATAGATATGGTGGGCCATGTGTTATATATCAACCCATCACACCACACTATACATAGATATGGTGGGCCATGTATTATATATCACACCACAATATACATAGATATGGTGGGCTATGTATTATATATCAACCCACCACACCACACTATACATAGATATGGTAGACCATGTATTATATATCACATCACACCACAATATACATAGATATGGTAGGCCATGTATTATATATCAACCCACCACACCACACTATACATAGATATGGTAGACCATGTATTATATATCAACCCATCACACCACACTATACATAGATATGGTAGGCCATGTGTTATATATCAACCCATCACACCACAATATACATAGATATGGTGGGCCATGTATTATATATCAACCCATCACACCACACTATACATAGATATGGTAGGCCATGTATTATATATCAACCCATCACACCACAATATACATAGATATGGTGGGCCATGTATTATATATCACACCACACTATACATAGATATGGTAGCCCATGTGTTATATATCACACCACACCACACTATACATAGATATGGTAGCCCATGTGTTATATATCAACCCATCACACCACAATATACATAGATATGGTAGGCCATGTATTATATATCAACCCACCACACCACAATATACATAGATATGGTAGGCCATGTGTTATATATCAACCCACACTATACATAGATATGGTAGGCCATGTGTTATATATCAACCCACCACACCACACTATACATAGATATGGTGGGCCATGTATTATATATCAACCTATCACACCATAATATACATAGATATGGTGGGCCATGTATTATATATCAACCCACCACACCATACATAGATATGGTAGGCCATGTATTATATATCACACCACACTATACATAGATATGGTAGGCCATGTGTTATATATCAACCCATCACACCACACTATACATAGATATGGTAGGCCATGTGTTATATATCAACCCATCACACCACACTATACATAGATATGGTAGGCCATGTGTTATATATCAACCCATCACACCACACTATACATAGATCTGGTAGGCCATGTATTATATATCAACCCATCACACCACACTATACATAGATATGGTAGGCCATGTATTATATATCACACCACACTATACATAGATATGGTAGCCCATGTGTTATATATCAACCCATCACACCACACTATACATAGATATGGTAGGCCATGTGTTATATATCACACCACACTATACATAGATATGGTGGGCCATGTATTATATATCAACCCATCACACCACACTATACATAGATATGGTAGGCCATGTGTTATATATCACACCACACTATACATAGATATGGTAGGCCATGTATTATATATCACACCACACTATACATAGATATGGTAGGCCATGTGTTATATATCAACCCACCACACCACACTATACATAGATATGGTAGGCCATGTATTATATATCACACCACACTATACATAGATATGGTGGGCCATGTGTTATATATCAACCCACCACACCACAATATACATAGATATGGTAGGCCATGTGTTATATATCAACCCATCACACCACAATATACATAGATATGGTAGGCCATGTATTATATATCAACCCATCACACCACACTATACATAGATATGGTAGGCCATGTATTATATATCAACCCATCACACCACAATATACATAGATATGGTGGGCCAAGTATTATATATCAACCCATCACACCACACTATACATAGATATGGTAGGCCATGTATTATATATCAACCCACCACACCACAATATACATAGATATGGTAGGCCATGTGTTATATATCAACCCATCACACCACAATATACATAGATATGGTGGGCCAAGTATTATATATCAACCCATCACACCACAATATACATAGATATGGTAGGCCATGTGTTATATATCAACCCATCACACCACAATATACATAGATATGGTAGGCCATGTGTTATATATCAACCCATCACACCACAATATACATAGATATGGTGGGCCATGTGTTATATATCAACCCACCACACCACAATATACATAGATATGGTGGGCCATGTGTTATATATCAACCCACCACACCACACTATACATAGATATGGTAGGCCATGTATTATATATCAACCCACAATATACATAGATATGGTGGGCCATGTGTTATATATCAACCCACCACACCACACTATACATAGATATGGTAGGCCATGTGTTATATATCAACCCATCACACCACAATATACATAGATATGGTAGGCCATGTGTTATATATCAACCCATCACACCACAACATACATAGATATGGTAGGCCATGTGTTATATATCAACCCATCACACCACAATATACATAGATATGGTAGGCCATGTATTATATATCAACCCATCACACCATAATATACATAGATATGGTAGGCCATGTATTATATATCAACCCATCACACCACAATATACATAGATATGGTAGGCCATGTATTATATATCACATCACAATATACATAGATATGGTAGGCCATGTATTATATATCACACCATAATATACATAGATATGGTAGGCCATGTGTTATATATCAACCCACCACACCACAATATACATAGATATGGTAGGCCATGTGTTATATATCAACCCACCACACCACAATATACATAGATATGGTGGGCTATGTGTTATATATCAACCCACCACACCACACTATACATAGATATGGTGGGTGTTGAGTAACAACCATTAGTATGCAAGATATGTGAATAATACAATTACATATGTATCTTCAGTGGTGGGCCTCACTGGAGACTTCTGGACTCGTCATTACTTCTATGACATTTGTGGAAGGTTCCTGTACAGAGAGCTGCTCCTGGGAAATAGTCTCCTACTGCCCTGGTTACCTCATCAGCTCCTTCCAACACTTCTTCAGTGTCAGCTACATGCAGATCTTCTGGTCAAGTGTTTCGTTCTGTTACTATGGTGAGTAAACTTTGAGATGAGATGAGCTGAAGTCTGGTGAAATTTGTAACCTTCATGGAATTTTATGACCCATGAATATCTGTTATCTGAAGTAACATATCATGTGTATACAGAGTGACGTCACACATTATGTGTACACAAAGTGACGTCACATATTATGTGTATACAGAGTGACGCCACATATTACGTGTATGCAGAGTGATGTCACACATTATGGTTACGCAAAGTGACGTCACATATTATGTGTATACAGAGTGAAATCACATATTAGTTTATTTACTACCATAAGCTGGTAAAAAAACATAGTTAGAGGATTTATTTTTATTTCATTAAGTCTCATTAAGACATACATCTGCCACGCCCCCTACCGACTCAGAAGCTAACTTTCTTCCTGCCACACACTTGTAACTCGAGAATTACATCTCTGTGTGTTGCATTGATTAATTTCTCACTCAACTATATATGGTCCATTCCTACGAAATGGGCCCAGTGCCCTTTTCCCTACCTTTGGCCCCTCTATGCCTCATATCTCAGTCTAATATTCATTGATATTAAAACAAATCCTACTGACACGTTCCTCTTGGTATGAGAATTCCTCTGATATATACATTATCGTAGGGCTGATGCATATCTTATGAGTTATAACTCTTTAAAATCGATATTTTCATAGAAAACTGGCAATGATTAAACATTTGGGACTTGAAGATTTAGAAATTTACATCAATTAGTGTTTCTTATATCTGATTAAATTTGCTTAGTCACCAGGTTCGAATTTCAATGCATTTCAGTAACCCAACTTACTTTTCAAAAATATTATAGCACAAACAAAATTTAAAATTTTTTTTTTTCGTTTTTACGTCGCACATGTTGCTCACTTTTATGCAATGAACTTGTGGTATGACACAAGAATAAAACTTATTTGATATATATTTAAGACAATACCTAACATTTGATACCTAATAAGTCCAAATAGGACCATTAATAACGATGTTATGCCTGTTTAAAAAAGTTCAATGGGAAAATGGCTAATTATGTATGTTTTTACATCGCCACATAGATCAGTTGTGCTTTTCAATCCTATGATAAAAAATCATTTAAAACTAATATGAATATATTGGGCAACCAATTCTCTTGTTGTGTATGCAATATGAATGGTCTTAACACATATGTCTGGTGTGTAGAAGGGGAAAACACCTGTTTTTACGTCGCACATTGTATGTTTTTACGTCGCACGTTTTTACGTCGCACGTCGCATTTGCTTGATAAAGGCAAAACAATTTAAGATAGAAAGTTGTAAGATGTACCAGAGGAATCACAATGATATCAGCTTTCTGCTAATATAAAATCATCCATATCCCTTGAAGGAAATGTCTTGTGCATAGAGTGGAAAAACACTCAAATTTATGTTGCACGTTTTTACGTCGCACGTTTTTAGGTCGCAACATTTGGTTGATATAGGCAAAGCTTTTTGAGATACAATGTTGTAACATATACCAAACAAACCGCAACATTATCAGCTTTCTGCTAATATATAATCATTTCGATCCCTTGAGTGGTCTGAACAAAAATATGCCTTTTGCACAGAGAGAAAAAAAAGATTTGCAATATTTCTGGATGGATAATTATTAGTAAAGAAACTAAATATACTCCATATGAATGCCTTCAAAACGGAGCGATATAATTAATACAGTGTCCCAAGATTTGTTACATTGATTCATCTGACTATGGGTGCTACACTCAGAAAAAACCAGAACATTTCAATAAAGAGATCTTATAAAAAAAACACTTTGAAAAATATCAATTTTGTCACTCATTTTCCTGAAACACATCATATTCATTGATTTAAATATTCAAAATGAACGTTTTCGGCCATAGATTCCTAGATAATTGTTTCTGGATGCCATTTTTTTCAGGATTATATAGAGGAGAATATAACCTTTTAGGAAATATTACTCCAAAACCTCTTACTTTTAATCTAAATTTCATTTTTCCTCATTTCTGTCACTTAAAAGCAACACTTTTCAGAGAATAGCCCTATATAGCGTTTTTACGTCGCACATATTTCACCCTGGTTCATCAAATGAAAATATAATCCCTGGCAGAAATAATACTTGATTCTTAAAGGTAGTGTAATAACAAAGCTATAGGATTGTTTTTTTCTCTCATTTCTTGACAATAAGCAGAATAGTGATGAATGAAAAAAGGTCAGGTAGGGCCAAGCTATAGTGGAAAAGTGAACTGATTTTTAATTTTGCCATTTACTAAATCAAAATGAGAGACTTATTTCAACACAAGGTGCCAATATTATGAGGAAATAGTCATATTTCCCAAAGAAAATGCCAAATCGAACCTAAAATTAATTTCTCATTGTCAAAATCCAACTATTTAGAGGCAGTTTAATGTGCGAAGTAAAAACATAGGAAATCCTAACCCTGTCTTTAATATTATGTAGAATAAAAACTATTTATTCAATTTAGTAGCAAATTTAGATTTAAAATGCTCCATTACGCTACTTTAGGCTCCCCAACTATGGAAAACATTGAAAGGATTTTTTTTGGTACAATGTTTTCAGGCTACTGGGCCCATTTCGTAGGAATGGACCATATATATATATAAAACTTTTATTCACATATTACATATACAAAGAGATATAATAATTAGAAAAGGACGCGGTCCTCACCAAGGTGATCTTCCTGGGGGCCCTTTTTAAAATAATAATTGTGATAATCTTTAAGAACTTAAACTAACATTGATCGAAAACTTAAGCTAACATATATCATGACGGAAGTTTACTTTAGCATAGAGATTGTCTTTTATAATAAATTAATATTCTATTAGATAGTTCAATATCGATAGAGTGTCCGTGTGACATTGTGATTGTTCATTCTTTCATCAGTGTTTTTCAGAGTCATTGTTCATCTAATGAGTTGTAGTTGTTTCTTCTATGTCAGTTCGATGTTCTTGAATTCTGTTGAAGAGATTCATTCCAGAGTGGAGATAGAATCAATATTACCTTTGACCACTAAAACAAGTGTTGAGAAGGATATTGTATCTTTGAGATAATACAGATTTACATTTGCAAGACATATTAATAATATCACTGAGTATTCGTATACACTGGTACAATCTTCACTATCTTTTGACACAACCTTAAATTTTTTTAGGGAAACTACTGACCCTATTTTGGAGAATGAGCCTGAATTCTTCACCGGAATGAGCACTTTTCATCCAGATAAAATAATTTAACTTTCCCTTTCCTTTTTTCAGAATATGAATTTTCTAGTGGGGGTAAGTGAATTGAAATGTTTATACATACAAAATCTAAAATAAGACCTGTCATACAATGAATAAGATTTGAACTGACAGACAATAATTAGTTGAACTCTCACATAATAAAGTATTAACTGTCACATGAAAATAGTTTAATCTGTTACATAAAAATGTATTAACCATCACACAGTTAAGGTTTAAACTGCCCAACAATAACTATAAAGTGACAAACAATAAAAGTTCTAACCGTCGCACGAAAAAGGTTTCAACTGAGATACAATGACATACTATTATTGTTGCAGCCTACCAGTGGGAGAGTACAGAGCTCAGCTATACAATGAGTGCAGAATCCTACTCTGGGTCTGAAACCATCAGCGTGCTGTGTGAAGCAGTAAGTACCTTTTTTTAAATTCTTTTCATAGATTTTTTAAATAAATTTCCAACTTCCAATCCTATAGAACCATTGGCTAGGGAAGGGGTGGGGTGTCCGATCAGGGAAACCGTTTTATCCTTGATCCACACCAAAATTTCTTGTTACCAAAGATTGGCTATATAGAAATTGTAAATTAAACAATTGATTAATCGAGTGCCTTTTTTTGCTGTAAGAGTATGGTCTTTGAACCCTTTTTCTCATTGCAATTTGCAGAAATATTGTATTATGTACGCAAATACTGGAGACCTTACGTTAATATTGATATAAAAATGAACAAATGGTTCTATTGACTGTGCAAGAAATGGCACTCACAATGGAAACCCTCACCAACCCCCATACCCAACTAAAAGTAAAAAGTCAACCATAGTAGTGTAGAGGCATACACTGGAAGACAAGATCTAAAACCTGAAGTGTACTACCTGTTTTGTTCCTTTTTGCACATGTACCATCTTAGCAAAATAAAGAATGTTCAAAGTTATAATGAAAAACAACAAAACTCTGATAAAGAAAAGTGGAGGATAATATAGTGCTTTGAGGTGATTTATTCAATAAGATACCGACGTTTCAGAGTTCACATTACTCCTTCTTTAGGGTATATAATAAAATAAAGAATTCGCTATAATTATTATTATTAATAATGATATCATCTGCTTAGGTGTATAATAAAATAAAAAATTCGCTATAATTATTATTATTATTAATAATGATATCATAGGTACATAATAAAATAAAGAATTCGCTATAATTATTATTATTATTAATAATGATATCATCTGCTTAGGTGTATAATAAAATAAAGAATTCGCTATAATTATTATTATTATTAATAATGATATCATCTGCATAGGTATGTAATAAAATAAAGAATTCGCTATAATTAATATTATTATTAATAATGATATCATCTGCATAGGTTGACATGTGCCTTGATGCTGCCAGCTCATCGCTAGAGACATGTAGTGGTACAGCGGTGTTTATTGAGGGTTCATGGTCAGTCACACTCATTGCTACATTCTACTACAGCAATGTGGGCAGCAGTGTTCTCCAGTACAGCTATATACTGAGTGCCTCCAACCTGCTCACTTTCCCAGGCCTGGCAGGGCTCTCTATGTGCTCTGGTACGTATTGTTGTTTATTGTCCAGGAGAGCGTGCCGCACCAGGGAGTGATGGCCGCTAGTAGTCGCCTTGCGAATATAATTTAGATATATATAATATTAGGCCGTTTTTGTTGGCTATTACGAATATTTTGTTTCTCAATATTGCCTGCCTTCCCCCTCATTTTAAACAATGCCCACCCACTCGTCGTCCAAGCCACGTAGACGGTCATAGCATCTACATGGTACAATGTGCGAAAAATGAAACAGCAGCTTGTGTGTCAGACTGTATGCAGGGCAGGAGAGGTGGTAGTCTAGCATTGAGATGCCAGGGGGAAATCCCCAATCCTATGACGTCATTGCATGGGCCTATAGTTCTGGAGCGTGTTTATGTGTGGTAAACCAAATGAAATGTCTGAGCAGCTTGCGGTCATTCTTTTGTTTTCTTTTTTTAATGCTGTCATTCTTTATTGAAGCACTGTAAGTATAAATTGGCCTTAAGTTTTAGAAAGTTTCAGAAATTTTAGAAAGTTTCAGAAATATCAAAGCTATGTGTTGGGGACAAAACAAGCAGGTTTAACTGTTATACATTTTCATGCTTTTCATCCGAAAAAAGTCATCCCATTTCTTTCAAATTCACATATCATATTAGTTGTTATAACAGTTTAGATTATAAAACAGTCAAATATAGTGGGGGTCCCCACTCTAGATTTGTTGGTAGACAATGTTGCAAGTGTCAGGTCAGGGTTGAGTTTGATGTTGAGTTTGAAGTAAATTTGACTGTTTACATTGTTGTTTGCAGTTGTCAACTCTATGTTAGATAGGCTAGACTTAGAATAACTGATAATACTTTTCTAATCGATTCTACAACCTTTACATATCTTGAACATGTTGATTTCAACAGAGATTTCCATGTTTTACCCTGAAACACTAGATCGTCGTTGTTTGTCAACAAACAAAGTAGAGCGAGATTTAGCTTGGGAATTAAACCCAAGGTATGTCGTAAAATATGCCAGAAATGACAGACATCATTTATACTTAAAACATAAACCTTTTCATATTTCATTTCTCAATATGATTCGCGAAGAGTTGTCTGTTAATTAGTAGATTAGATATGTCGCAAAAGAGAGAAAATGACAACAGTATAACGGCAAATTCCGACCAACAAATTGCGCCCTATCCCCCAGCCCGGAATTGTGGCCAGCCTCCTTAGAACAAGAAATAAATATAAATTTCTTTATTTTTTTATGAATGAGAAAAAAGTTAGCGAAATTTCTTGATGGTCAATCACTAGAGTAAAATTCGGAATATAATTAAGTATACTCCTTAGGATAACCTCAGATAACATAGACATATTCATTACATAGTGTTGAGATTTGGTACATGGGTCAGATTTTCAGAAAATGTACAATTGGCAGCTGCACACATTTAGTAAATTCTGCTAAATTAGGCTGCAATTTGGTCAATACTAGGTAAATTCGAGTATATTCGGCATTGCATTAATTCTAACAATCTGTTTGGCTAGGTTGAACTGTATTTTGAACTTTATTTTCGTCTGAAATTTGGGTTATATGAGAGGATTGGAGAAGGTCAATTGTACATTTTCTGAAAATCTGACCCACATGTATTCATGCTACCAGCAGCACTGAACACCTCACACATGAAACATTCTGAGCAAGGGCTCTTGTGGGAAAACGTTTAAGGAATATCATTTTTAAGCGACTTGTGACTCATTTTCCTGTAACACATAATAAATTCTACACCTGACTGCATCTACCCATGGTACTACCATTAAAAGGACACATGTATAATGTTATAATTAATTTTTCAGCCCCTGGATGCAACCCATTAGACCATCCAGGTAAGTTCTGCTTGATTATACCAACATTATTTATTACTATATGTTATTGGTAAAACTTCAAGCAAGTAGGTCTACGGTCTAGATTGCACATGCATCGATAGAAAATAGTAGTAATAGGGGAGTTGCATGTCTCACTGCGCATGTCTACTGCAGTGCATGCTGGGATGTACAATAGGGGAGTTGCATGTCTCACTGCGCATGTCTACTGCAGTGCATGTTGGGACGGATTCTGATGAAAACTGACATACAGATATTTGGAAATATTTTATTGAAAATTGTAAGAATGTTTTCACCAATGTCATAGCTTGTATAAATCATCTATGAAAACCAAATGCATGATGGGAAAGATGGAGGCTTGTGTAATAGAAACATGTATAACATATGAATATTGACATTAGAAAATTGATATAAATACACCATGCTGAACATGACATGTTTTCTATAGATTTTAGACTGTACCATTAGTCCCATAATTCCATGCAAATCAAGATTCAAGATGGCGGCTATGCAACTCCCCTATTGGCGTAAAGGCTATTGTTAGCATTGTGTTACTGAGGGAGGTTAAAGTTTGGATATAGGTTCGTTTTTCTGTATGAGAACATTAACTTCGTCGATATGGTTTTTGTTTAAATGTGTAAATGTACGATGGCCTGAAGGGTAATACAAAAATTAGTGGGATGAAGTTTAACTGTTATACAACTTGAGTCACTCCTGACACCCTCAGGCTCATTGTAGGACCCAGAATCCCTCTCACACCCGCACATGCTCTACCTTTATTGTGATGGAACTGATAATGATGTATGTACACCTGTCTACCTGTTAACCAAATGGGTGTCCCAATGATGTATTTATTATCATCACTGGTTACTATCAGTACCTTAGTTTTAACTCTAATTGTAATCGTTATCATTGAACTGAACAATGAAGCTGTAGGTACCTGAAAAAACCCAAAAACCAAAAACCCAAAAACCCAAAAAACCTATATATAATGTCCAACCGATCTGATATGAACTGTAATGGACTTAGTCATATATTGTGTATTCATATTTTATATCCTGCCAATACCCTGTATTTAAACACATATGTAGTTCTCTATTAGTCTTCTTATCTTTTCCTCCCCAAAAAGGTAACAGCGGGAAAACATGGGATCTTTCAATACATAAGCTAGTCGACCTTTTTGTCACAATTTGTTTCTGTACTTGTATAACTCAGTGATGAATAAACAATTTTCTAATCTAATCTAATAAATAAGGTGTGTAATACCTTACAAAAAGATTGAAATATCAATGGGTTGTCATCCAAGGGTTGGTTGTGAGAAGATGTTTCTTTAAAAGTCCTATTGTCCTTAAGAACAGTTTGATTAATAGTTAGGGAATATGAAGACAATTAATAATCAATGCATGATTGTATAAAAAATAGTTAGCAAAGAATATATCTTTCAGAATTCAAGTAAATTCAAATTTAAACTTTGCCTACTCACTGATATTGAATATGTAACTACACTGTCATTGTATTATGTCTTTCTCATATTATTTTTGTATTTAAATAATTTTATTTAGCCAAGCGTTATGTGATACACAATGTTCTCAGTCAAAGCTAATGAGAAAACAAGTCATAATATGTATACAATTTTACAATTGAACAAAGATCGACAAAGATGTGTTACTAAGATATCAAAATTAAAGATTAAGCATCAAATCAATTCTTTCTTTAAAAGTTAAAAGAGGAAAATTAAGATCAAGTGCAGAATGAGGAGCATCATCAGACTACATCGGAATAGACCTTCGGGCGTCTACATACTCTTATCATGACAATCCATTGAAAAGAAAAATTTCATCAGTATAATAGTAGTTACAACATTATAACATTATTTAAAAGGAATACCAGGAAGATCTCAGCGTAGACCGTACATTGAGAGGGACCATTCCTTTGTAAAGTATTGATACTTTAAGGGTGCGGATCCCACAGTCGTAGGAAGTTGAAAGTGTATTCCTACTTTAAGGGTGTGCGAGGACGCGGATCCCACAGTCATAAGAAATTGAAAATCTAATTACAAATGATTTATAAATTTTAATTGTTAACACTTTCCAGGGGCGGAGGAGCCTCTATGGATGAGCGGATAAAATAATAATTCACCACCTTGTTATGCGTGATGAGATGAATGGTCAACCATTACTCTTGTAGAATGAAGACCTACACAGTGGTCCCCAACTGTGGGAATGTATTAACTCCTATTATGAAGCAACAATTTATGAACTTGTTTTGATCAGAAAACACTTTTAATTAATGCATGCATGTGAATTTCTCAGACATTTTCTCTTTGAGAGTTATGGTCAATGTCGAGTGTTGTATTTTAGTTATTAAATTTATACCCGGATCGTGAGAGTGACCACCAGTTATTGGAATCGGAAATAAAGATTGTGTCGGAATGTAAGTGCCTATGTGCAGGATCACATGAAATATCACATAATTGCACATGCGCACAACTGTGTTTCTTTGAAAAGAATGTTGGAATTTTGCTTTAAAATAAAGCCCTGCCTCTTGGTACGGCAGCTTTGTTCATGTACTTCATCTGACATGTGTTAAGTTCATCTTTATATCGGAGGATTGACCGGCAGTCTAGCGCCAGCTCAATTAGCAACTGGGCCGGGGTAATGGCGACTACACGGAAGATCGTTCGAGGAGCATCGGGGAGTTTAAGTTAATCTGCCAAACAAACTAACCTGTGTCCCACACTTTTCAGTATTTCATTATAACAGAAATGTATTTATTGAATAAAAATTGTTATATGTATATATATATATGATTGACCTGTGGTTTCTTGCAGACCTCCAGTTTGCTCCCTTGTTCTATGAGTTGCAAGGGGTAGGCTTCACAGTGGAGGATACACTGGAATTCTGTAGCCAGGTGAGATAACAGTGATTATTACATATGTGATTTCAGGGAATGAGGGAATGAATGGAATCCCTCATTCAGGGGTGCTATTTGAAAAGTCAAATAGCACCAATGTGTTATTTGAGCCGAATATCCATGACATTGATGGAAAGTAAGGTAAAATACTATTAAAACTGACTTGTTGATTTAGTATGTAATAAATGTGATATGTTTCAGGAAAATGAGTCATAAGTCGCTAAAAATAGATTTTGAGATACCATTAGATTTGAAAAGATGAGATCAAGCTGATTCCAATGATAGTAAACAGTCTAATAATATTATAAGTATTTCTAGATTTTAAGTTTGATGTTTTCGTTTTTGAAAAAAAGTTTTCAATATTTCTGGGGGTCAATAAACAGCAAAGTAACTAAATGTAGTCCATATGAGAACCTTTAAACTAAAGGATATATTATATATATTGTCCTGAAATTTGATACCCCGATTGATATTAGTCTAAATGATGAACTCTCCAAAAATCAGATCATTCCATTAATGTGATCTTGTGAAAAAACACTTTGAAAAATATCAATTTTGCGACTTATGACTCATTTCCTGAAACACATCACAAATACCTAATAGCACTCCGTTCGGTATGTAATCGATCTAGACGTCTTGATCAATTACAAACCTCCATTGTGCCATCAGGTATAAATGAAGCATTGTGTCCTCTTGACACAAGGCTTTCTTGAATCTTCTTTAATCTTGTCTGCATCAAAAAGATACGTTGTGTTAGTTGTTGTGTATTTATGAGTGTTTCCATAGTGTATGTGGTGTGTTTCAGGAAAATGAGTCACAAGTCGCAATATTCATATTTTTAAAAGTCATTTATTCACAAATTCTTCTTTTTGGAATGTTTTCATTTTTGGAGTATCTAGTAAGATAGGTCTATGAATACATAAACTAAATTTCAGGATAGTGTATTAAATATATCCATGCATTTCTAATTCCTATGGAGTACATTTACCTACTCTACTAGTAATTTACAAGTAATTTTTTCAGAAATAAAAAAATCAAACTTAATATATACAAATACTTCTTTAATGTCCTTAATGTTTACCACTATTAGAACCAGCATGATCTCCTCTTTTCAAATATAATGCTATCTCAAAATGTTTTTTTCTGCGATTTATGACTCATTTTCCTGAAACGTGTTTCCATAGTGTATTTAATATGGTTCCTGGAGCCTTGAATCAAAAAATTGACATGGTCTTTCCTTAGATCTACAAATTGACAAAGGCTGCCCTTGCTAATCAACAAAAACACTTTCTTAGCCTGACATCAATATAAACCGTTTCACTCCTTAGCGACAAAATGTAATAGACAAACAACAAAAGAATTTTCTTAGCGACAAACGTCAATCGCTGTGTCTTAGTAGTGACAAGGAAAATGTGATCCGTTTTAGGAAAATTAGTCATAAGTCGCAAAAAATGGATTTTGAGATATTACTGTATTTGAAGATCAAGCCGATTCTAATGATAGTAAACAGTCAGACATTTAATATGCATTTCTATATTTTAAGTGTTATTTTTTCATTATTGAAAACAAAGTTTGCAGTATTTTGGGGTGAGCAATTACTAGTAAAGTTCCTAAATATGTTTATTACGACAACCCTGGAAATAGATGGATATATTTATTACACTGTCCTGAAATTCGGTACATGTATTCAGGCTACAAGAGGCTTTAAGTATCCCAAAAATTAAAACACAAATAAATCCCTTTGTAAAATAACAATTTTGCGACTTGTGACTCATTTTCCTAAAACACAATGAGGTTTTAATAAGTGTGGTTTTCACAGATACCCACCATGCTGACTACACCCTGGGGTGTGCATGTTGTGCACTGTTCTGCAGTGTTCATCTCCTCCACTACTATCCACTGGTACTGGTACATCAACCTGCCCAACACTGCCAACCTGCTCACTGAGCTGCTCCAGTTCTACCAGTATGAGTGCATCCACCACTTGTCCTTCATCCAGATCATCTCCATCCACCTCTGTGAGTCACTCACATTTAATATTTGGGTCAGATTTTCAGAAAATGTACAATAATTGTACATTGAATTGAGTTGAATTGTCGAATGTTTTAATAATTGTACATCGAAGATTGTCGAAGTTGAATTATTCAACTTCGACAATCTTCGCAAATAACCCAAATTTCAGATGAAAATAAAGTTGAAGATACAGTTCAATCTTACCTAACAGATATCTAGAATCAATGCAATGCAGAATACTTGAATTTACCCAGTATTGACCAAATTGCAGCCTAATTTAGCAGAACTTACTTAATGTGTACAGCTGCTAATTGTACATTTTCTGACAATCTGACCAATTTGTGTTCAGTAAAATTTGTAAGTACCTTTAAAGTCAGTAATTTCTGGTTTTTAAGGACCTTAAAACTCAGAAATCCGGATTTTAAGGACCTTAAAAGTCAGTACCGGTATTTAACATTGAATAAAACTCATCAATAAATTGTGAAATTTCGCGAAATAAAATTTGATTAAACATACAAAAGCTCATACTGCCACACTTCTCTCTTACCACATATTAAGCCTTTGTATAAGTCAAAATCATCATTTTATTATTAGTAAAAAGGTTTTTTTCTTAATCATTTCTCCTCTTCCGCACTTCAGCGATTGAGACTATGAGCTGGGAGCAACAAAACCCTACAGAGTGTGAGTATGATTACCGTGTTTGACTGAAAAAACAACCAGACGCTAATATTGTTTTCAAGCCATCCTTGCCCCAGTCCTTTTTTTTTTTTTTTTTTTTTGGTCACAACATAACTTCATTCAGCTCCCTGCCCTCTTGGCTCATACATGACTAACCCTCACGCGGACGGACATAAGAATATAAGATTGCATGTTTTCCCACGAGCCCTTGAGGTGACTCAGTAGTGATTTTGATTACTGATGAATTTCTCTAAAATTTTAACCAATGATACTTGACATGAAATAATGATTATTGAGTGAAAAAAAAATATAGGTCACCAGGCTATTTTTCATGCTATGGAGGTAGAAATAATGAATCATATTTGAGTAATTTTACAACATTTGAGTAATTTATCAACATAATTTGTTTAAAATAGTTCTGACATGAATTCAGACATCAAATTTCACCAAGACATTCAACAGATATATACTTATCACCAAATAATTTCTTTTCCTCACATCCGGAGTTAGCCCCCTGAAAGCCTCTTAGTGGCAGTATGGGGCACTAGCAATATTGACTTTGGCTGATGACAATCAGCGTTTTTTTAAAAACTGTTTGATGAATATTAATGAAATTTAATATGAATGTAGATACAATATTTCACAACTCATACACAAAAAATCAGAATGGCTTTCCAGGCTAAATTTTTCCTATATTACGACTTATTTATGAGATAAATTGGGAAAAAGATTAATTCCTGATTAATATTTGATTTGAACAAAAATGGCTTCATAAATCTTAATGAAATTCTATATGGATACAGCTATCATAGTTACTAACTCAGACACAAAAAATCAGCATAAATTTCCAGGCCGATTCTTTTATGTTACAACTTAATTATGAGAAAATTGGCTAAAATTGAGAAAATTCTTGATAAATATTTGATTTATACACATATGGCTCCATAAATTTTAATGAAACTTAATATGGATGTATACGGATCGTAGATACTAACTCCCACACCAAAAATCAGCATAAATTTTCTGTCTGAAATGTTTACATCAAGACTTAACATACATACTTAATCTGCACAATGCTGATATTCCCTGTATTGAATACACATTGTGTGAAAAATGGCAAAAGTTGTAACCCGCTACTCACGCTAGGCGTTACCGCACACCCCGTTACAAGATCAGTACTGAGTCACCTTAAGGTACTCTTATATAAGGTGTTTTTGTGATTTTCAATTTTCGACCTACTACCACTGCTTATTAACAAACATAAACAATTTGACAAGATTCTTAGGAAAATTAGGCAGCTAGCCAGAACATTAGACAAGGACTGAGGACACCCTTTACCACGCATTTCGAATTATTCTGATTTCTTTCATGAACTTTTCTCCTCTACTTTCCCAGTTGGCACTGGACGCGTGGAACTTAGAATTATAACAAACGGCCTTATATTTAACACCCCAGCCCTTTTTAAGACCAGTGCTTATAAGTGTGGCTGGCACTTATTGCAAGACAGGAATGAAGAAATACATTGTTTATGTTGTACAGATATTTACTCAAAACATCTCCAACAACATATTCAAAACTAAAAAAAAGAAAAAAAAAAAAAAAAAACATATTCAAAACTGTTATTACCTATTGTCTCGCCACCATACTCCATAATCTGTTGAATTTCTCACCTTACCATCTCATAAATTATTAAACCCATACATAATATTCTCATTTCATAGCAAAAGATACCTTATTTCAAGAGTAACAAATGAAATAATAATATAGAGTTGTCATTGAATTTAACTTCAGATTTGCTGGAGTGTAGTCAGGGAGCATGTATGCAGGGCTACCTGTTTCCATTCCCCATCACACATGACGAGGCAAGCGCTGTCTGTGCCGTCTACTCCATGACCTATATCCAAGTGTACAACTCTGACGTCATAGGGGGCGTGTGTGGCGTATTGAACCATCCCTGTGCATCCTACCGTAAGCCATCTACTTTACAACATATATGAGTCCCTAATCAATTTCAAACTTTGTTCATGTTAAATTTTTAAATTTTTTTTGTTGACAAACTATATGAGTCCCTAATAAAAATAAATAAAAATATGGTAAGAATTGTTTTATTAGTTATTTTTTGTATTGGCCGAGATATTTGATGAAACCTGACCTACTAGCGCTTGTATTCTAGTGTTGCTATAGAAAAAGATGGTAATAATTATTAAATATACATTTCAATGTTTGGTAGACTATATTTATATAAACAGATCTCAATACCAAATCCATGCCATTAGTCAGTAGGATATTACTTAGAAACATTATCAAAGAGTCACTGAATCCCAAAATAGTATGAGAAAATCAACTTCTTTGCTATTATTCAAATGTGGTGGCCCCAGTGTACCTACTATTTAGTGAGTTTTACCCATTTAGATGAGGGAAAAGGTAGTTCCACAGTTTAAAACTCCATTTGGGGCACCACTGTTAGCCTACGCCACAAGGGAGCAAAATCTTAAAATGAACATGTAATGTACATAATACACAAGTCAGCAGAGGTGTTGTGTGCATTTCCGGCGATACTTTGTAACGCCACACAGCACACTCAGTGCCCTCTTCTGAACTAAACAGACCTTTTCACCTAATCTTTCTCAATATGCATCTGTTAGTGGCTATAAGTGAAACATACATAGAGGTAAAATTTGGTAACCAGGGTTTTGTATGGATGAATCTATAAAGACTGATGACCTAAAAGTGACCATGAACCTATTTATTGACGACCCTTTAAGGTCAATGGGATTGGATCAGTGTTAACAACCAACATAAACAATGCTGTAATCGTCTGTCATAAACAATTTCTCATTACATCCCCTAAAAAGACTTCAAACTCATTATATATAAGTTTTTTTTATTTCTCTTTGTCATGCAGTTAAATACAATTTCATACATATTTAGAAAAAAACGGTTGTCAACAGATGTTGGTCTTACCAAAAGGCCTTTGCATATTTAAAAAAATATGATTCGAATTTTACCTCTACAATAATATTCTAAGTGGGCATTCTTATCCAGGCTGCATATTGCCTTAAGTCATTCCCATGTGTTTGGCAGCGTATTGCCTTAAAGCCCTCCCATGCATAGGATATGTAGTGCCTTAAAGCACTCCCATGCATAGGATATGTAGTGCCTTAAAGCACTCCCATGCATAGGAAGTGTAGTGCCTTAAAGCACTCCCATGCATAGGATATGTATTGCCTTAAAGCACTCCCATGCATAGGAAGTGTATTGCCTTAAAGCACTCCCATGCATAGGATATGTATTGCCTTAAAGCACTCCCATGCATAGGATGCATAGGGCTATAAAGCACCCCATGGGAAAGGATGCGTATTGCCAAAAAGCATCATAATAACAATGTCATTTAGTTGTGGCGACTTAATGGGCCATCCTTAAGTTACATGACGTTATTAGAATGTGCATCATCCGGTGAAGCGTTTTTCTGATGTGATGTGTATATTTCACTCAGAACATCATCAATTGATTGTTCTTTTTCCTGCGCTTAGTCATCAAGCATGATGCAACATTGGCGGCGCTGTCCTGATAATTTATCAAATATATAATATAAATTATTTTAATGTGTGTGATTGAGTATTGTAGATGAATATAATCTACTTGTAACATTGATTGAAACTTTTATAAGGCACCGCACGAAAACATCACCGAGTTATATTTGTGTTTTTTCAAATTGAATTGGATTAAATATTTGTATTTGTCTTAATAAACAAACAATATTGAGAATATCTTTATGTTTACAGAGAGTCAAGTGTGCATGAGTGTAACCAACTACGGATCGTCACCAAACTGTTTCTTCTATGACTCTACTGTCTGCATATCTCATTGGGTCCACTTCGTCCTCTGTGGTGAGTCATAATTCTTTTTATAGATGCTGACGGGTGATTTCTCTATTTTAAATTTTGTTATTCAACATTTTTAAACAAAGCCAGTGGTGGTGTTCTGGCCCATATGTGTCAGGACTTTTCAGTGTGGCCATGGTAGGGCCATATGGTGAGGCAATCTTCATCAGTCTGAATGTCAGAAATGTATAATTCACATTCCTGACAAATGTGTGAACACAGGGAAGTGAGTCACTAATTGCAAAATGGATAGTCTTCAAAGTGATTCAGTCACAAGAACCCTTGATCATAGTGTGTTCATTATTGTAAAAATAGTAAATAAAGAGTGTTCAGTTCAGTTCAAACATGTGAGTGTTCAGTTCAAACATGTTCAGTTCAAACATGTGAGTGTTTAGTTCAAACATGTGAGTGTTTAGTTCAAACATGTAAGTGTTCAGTTCAAACATGTTCAGTTCAAACATGTGAGTGTTTAGTTCAAGCATGTTCAGTTCAAACATGTGAGTGTTTAGTTCAAACATGTGTGTTCAGTTCAAACATGTTCAGTTCGAACATTTGAGTGTTCAGTTCAAACATGTGAGTGTTCAGTTCAAACATGTTCAGTTCAAACATGTGAGTGTTCAGTTCAAACATGTTCAGTTCAAACATGTGAGTGTTTAGTTCAAACATGTGAGTGTTCAGTTCAAACATGTGAGTGTTCAGTTCAAACATGTGAGTGTTCAGTTCAAACATGTGAGTGTTCATTTCAAACATGTTCAGTTCAAACATGTAAGTGTTTAGTTCAAACATGTGAGTGTTCAGTTCAAACATGTTCAGTTCAAACATGTGAGTCCGGTTAATATGACGGTCAGCTTGCGAGTGGCCAAACAAGACAGGTGTAGGAGAGACCGTCTCCACCTGGTGGTTGATTCTCTAAACATATATGAGTATCTACTTGGGGCATATATACATGCCGTTTGAAAAAAATATGAAATATTTTTGGGTGGGCAATTACTAGTAAAGTAACTAGAATTTCTCCATAGGAATACTTATAAACGTAAGGATATATTTGATGCACTTTCTTGAAATTTAATAATTGTATTGGTATGACCTAAGGTGGTAAGGCCACCAAAGTTCAGAACATTTCAACAAAGCGATCTTGTGAATCAAACACTTTGAAACATATGTTTTGCGACTTGTGACTCATTTTCCTAGAACAGATCACACATTTACATAGGTGAAGAGGGTTGAAGGTTTCTGCCTGTGTATCTTGGGAATACAACTGCAACCACAGGAGGACTACATGAGACCATATGGTCTGGGGGCAAGTTTAAATAAGATAAGATAAGAAACTACTTTATTCATCCAAAGTTTGAACAGTGAATGATGACATTATAGAAAAACAGTTGTTACCTTCGCCGAAAAAGGTAATAAAAGAGGTTATTCTCTTGAAAAAAAGAGAAAATTAAAAATTATATTAATAGTAACTGTAATATTATTGTCTAAGACTAAGCACTTAAACGTTATATGTAAGATCTCCTTTATCAAGAAAGAAATTCAGGTATACTCCTGAATGACAATATTCTTTTCTATGAGATAATATATGTGATGTGTTTCAGGAAAAGGAGTCACAAGTCGCAAAATTTATTTTTCAAAGTGTTTTTTTCACAAGATCACATTATTAAAATGTTCTAATTTTCGCAGGGTTCATCACCTATAGTTATATCAATCGATGTATCAAATTTCAGAACAATGTATGTACATCACATATTTAATAACACTGGACGGAGAGTTGTAACATAGGTAGACTCCCGATGTTATTACATAATCAGAGAAGTATCACCGGTGTTGTACAACACTCTTTCTCATGACACAAGAAATATTATGAGTTTTATACAGGTTAATTAAGTTTTACATAGGTTAAAATAGTCAAAGTCATATCTATAATCTATAAATAGACCTATTTGAATCAATGAGGGGGGAAGGTTGTACCAACCCTATATTGTTGCTAGCAAAACTATGGTGGAAAAAACTCCATAAATGGGACAGAATAAGACTAGAGGTCGATGTAACATGTGTCATTTTAGTTAGAAAATCTTGCTCTCAATATAAATATTCTATAGACAGATGAATGATACAATAGATGAAAAACTTTTCAAAACTAACTTTAGTTAATGTATTGATTCAGGCCCCATACCACAGATTGAGTCAAGCACAACCACTGAAGCATCCACGATCGTAAGCACAAGCACTCAAGGTTCCACGATAACATCTGGTAGTACCATAACTGATACCTCAACCACAAGTGAAGGACCAACAACCACTGCGACTACAAGTGAGGGACCAACAACTACAGGGACCACAAGTGAAGGACCAACAACAACTGCGACCACAAGTGAAGGACAAACAACCACTGCGACTACAAGTGAAGGACCAACAACCACTGCGACTACAAGTGAGGGACCAACAACCACTGCGACCACAAGTGAAGGACCAACAACCACTGCGACTACAAGTGAGGGACCAACAACCACTGCGACTACAAGTGAGGGACCAACAACCACTGCGACCACAAGTGAGGGACCAACAACCACTGCGACCACAAGTGAGGGACCAACAACCACTGCGACCACAAGTGAGGCACCAACAACCACTGCAACCACAAGTGAAGTACCAACAACCACTGCAACCACAAGTGAAGGACCAACAACCACTGCGACCACAAGTGAGGGACCAACAACCACTGCGACCACTAGTGAAGGACCAACAACCACTGCGACCACAAGTGAAGGACCAACAACCACTGCGACCACAAGTGAAGGACCAACAACCACTGCGACCACAAGTGAAGGACCAACAACCACTGCGACAACAAGTGAGGGACCAACAACTACAGGGACCACAAGTGAAGGACCAACAACCACTGCGACAACAAGTGAGGGACCAACAACAACAGCGATCACAAGTGAAGGACCAACAACCACTGCGACAACAAGTGAGGGACCAACAACCACTGCGAGAACAAGTGAGGGACCAACAACTACAGGGACCACAAGTGAAGGACCAACAACCACTGCGACAACAAGTGAGGGACCAACAACAACAGCGACCACAAGTGAAGGACCAACAACCACTGCGACAACAAGTGAGGGACCAACAACCACTGCGACCACAAGTGAAGGACCAACAACTACAAGTGAAGGACCAACAACCACTGCGACCACAAGTGGTGGACCAACAACCACAGCTACAACAAGTGAAGGACCAACAACCACTGCGACCACAAGTGAAGGACCAACAACTACAGACAGCTCAGTTAGTGATTCAACATCCACAGAGAGCACAGTTAGTGATTCAACATCCACAGAGAGCACAGTTAGTGATTCAACATCCACAGAGAGCACAGTTAGTGATTCAACATCCACAGAGAGCACAGTTAGTGATTCAACATCCACAGAGAGCACAGTAAGTGATTCAACATCCACAGAGAGCACAGTTAGTGATTCAACATCCACAGAGAGCACAGTTAGTGATTCAACATCCACAGAGAGCACAGTTAGTGATTCAACATCCACAGAGAGCACAGTAAGTGATTCAACATCCACAGGGAGCACAGTTAGTGATTCAACATCCACAGAGAGCACAGTTAGTGATTCAACATCCACAGAGAGCACAGTTAGTGATTCAACATCCACAGAGAGCACAGTTAGTGATTCAACATCCACAGAGAGCACAGTAAGTGATTCAACAACCACTGGGACCACAGGTGAGGAATCAACAACCACAGGGAGCACAAGTGAAGGACCAACAACTACAGGAACCACAAGTGATGATTCAACAATCACAGGGACCACAAGTGAAGGACCAACAACCACAGGGACCACAAGTGAAGGACCAACAATCACTGCGACTACAAGTGGCGAATTAACAACCACTGGGACCACAAGTGAAGGACCAACAACCACAGGGACCACAAGTGGCGAATTAACAACCACTGGGACCACAAGTGAAGGACCAACAACCACAGGGACCACAAGTGAGGGACCAACAACCACAGGGACCACAAGTGATGAATTAACAACCACTGGGACTACAAGTGAAGGACCAACAACTACAGAGAGCACAGTAAGTGATTCAACATCCACAGAGAGCACAGTAAGTGATTCAACATCCACAGAGAGCACAGTAAGTGATTCAACAACCACTGGGACCACAAGTGATGAATCAACAACCACAGGGACCACAAGTGATCATTCAACAATCACAGGGACCACAAGTGATCATTCAACAACCACAGGGACAACAAATGATCATTCCACAACCACAGGGACAACAAATGATCATTCCACAACCACAGGGACAACAAATGATCATTCCACAACCACAGGGACCACAAGTGATCATTCAACAATCACAGGGACCACAAGTGATCATTCAACAATCACAGGGACCACAAGTGATCATTCAACAATCACAGGGACCACAAGTGATCATTCAACAACCACAGGGACCACAAGTGATCATTCAACAATCACAGGGACCACAAGTGATGAATCAACAACCACAGGGACCACAAGTGATCATTCCACAATCACAGGGACCACAAGTGATGAATCAACAACCACAGGGACCACAAGTGATCATTCAACAATCACAGGGACCACAAGTGATCATTCAACAACCACAGGGACCACAAGTGATCATTCCACAATCACAGGGACCACAAGTGATGAATCAACAACCACAGGGACCACAAGTGATCATTCAACAATCACAGGGACAACAAATGATCATTCAACAACCACAGGGACAACAAATGATCATTCAACAACCACTGGGACCACAAGTGAAGGACCAACAACCACAGGAACCACAAGTGAGGGACCAACCACCACAGACAGTTCTGGTACATGCCGTCCACGTGAGTATATAATGAATAATATCTTTTGTTACCTCTTGGCGGGATGGTATGGAAAGCCATAGGCTACAGCAGTGGAAAGTCATATCACCCTCTGAGAGATACTTACCGAATTTTATGTAAAAAAAAATTGGAAATGTTCCCGTCCTTATTTTATGTATCTAAATATATATTTTTGCAGGGAAAAGACTTGTTATACATTGTTGTTAACAATAATTTGAATTACAATTTTGTTGCACATTTAAATAGATAAATAGACCCCAAGTTTGTCGGCTGCTATCCCTTCCAAAATTACTGCACATGCAGGAGACACCCACTTCTTACAAGTCCAGGAGGCAATTTTGTCTATACAACACTTCTGATTCAGTTCTATATGTAAAGAAACTAGATTCTTCAGACTAATACTAGATTCTTCAGACTAATACTAGATTCTTCAGACTAATACTAGATTCTTCAGACTAATACTAGATTCTTCAGACTAATACTAATACAGACTAATACTGAGAGCATTAATGAGTTTTACAGACTTTTCTAAGAGTTATTCTAGATTCCAGCTGCACCTAATGAGGACTTAGTGCTACAACTCTTGTTATTACACAGTGCACCTGGCTAATGTGCTGACATGTGGAGATAGTGAAGAGTCATACGAGGAGTGTTACACAGCTTGTTGGTTTGATGAAGAGGTGTCACCAGAAGATGCTAGAGAAGAGTGTGGGGAGGGCATGGATCTGGTCAACTACTACTATGATGAACTTATGACTGATCTGAACAATGCAACTGATTGTAAAGAAGGTATGTCTTTTCAGCACAATCTATACAGACTAACACTGTACTGTACATATTCTATACCGACTGATACTGTACTGTACATATTCTGTACAGACTAACACTGTACTGTTCATATTCTATACAGACTAATACTGTACTGTACATATTATATACAGACTAATACTGTACTGTACATATTCTATACAGACTAATACTGTACTGTACATATTATATACAGACTAATACTGTACTGTACATATTCTATACAGACCGATACTGTACTGTACATATTCTATACAGACTAATACTGTACTGTACATATTATATACAGACTAACACTGTACTGTACATATTCTATACAGACCGATACTGTACTGTACATATTCTATACAGACTAATACTGTACTGTACATATTCTATACAGACTAATACTGTACTGTTCATATTCTATACAGACTAATACTGTACTGTTCATATTCTATACAGACTAATACTGTACTGTACATATTCTATACAGACTGATACTGTACTGTACATATTCTATACAGACTCACACTGTACTGTACATATTCTATACAGACTGATACTGTACTGTTCATATTCTATACAGACTGATACTGCACTGTACATATTCTATACAGACTCACACTGTACTGTACATATTCTATACAGACTAACACTATACTGTACATATTCTATACAGACTAATACTGTACTGTACATATTCTATACAGACTGATACTATACTGTACATATTCGATACAGACTAATACTGTACTGTACATGTTCTATACAGACTGATACTGTACTGTACATATGCTATACAGACTTATACTGTACTGTACATATTCTATACAGACCGATACTGTACTGTTCATATTCAATACAGACTAATACTGTACTGTACATATTCTATACAGACTAATACTGTACTGTACATATTCTATACAGACTAACACTGTACTGTACATATTCTATACAGACTAACACTGTACTGTTCATATTCTATACAGACTAATACTGTACTGTACCTATTCTATACAGACTAATACTGTACTTTAGATATTCTATACAGACTGATACTGTACGGTACATATTCTATACAGAATAATACTGTACTGTACATATTCTATACAGACTAATACTGTACTGTACATATTCTATACAGACTGATACTGTACTGTACATATTCTATACAGACTGATACTGTACTGTACATGTTCTATACAGACTAACACTATACTATACATATTCTATACAGACTAACACTATACTATACATATTCTATACAGACTAATACTGTACTGTACATATTCTATACAGACTGATACTGTACTGTACATATTCTATACAGACTAATACTGTACTGTACATATTCTATACAGACTGATACTGTACTGTACATATTCTATACAGACTAACACTATACTATACATATTCTATACAGACTAATACTGTACTGTACATATTCTATACAGACTAACACTGTACTGTACATATTCTATACAGACTAACACTATACTGTACATTTTCTATACAGACTCATATTGTACTGTACATATTTTATACAAACTCACACTGTTAACTGTATCTTGACTCACTATGTATTTTGAGATATCACCATATTTGAAAAGAGGATATCAAGCTCATTCTAATGATAGTCAACCCTAGGACACTTAATCAGTATGTCTTTATT
Source organism: Sthenelais limicola (assembly GCA_942159475.1). Taxonomy (NCBI): domain Eukaryota; kingdom Metazoa; phylum Annelida; class Polychaeta; order Phyllodocida; family Sigalionidae; genus Sthenelais; species Sthenelais limicola. The sequence continues at coordinate 60,711,260 of OW804102.1, read as the reverse complement.
TTAAGGTTGAGATTTCAATTTTCGAAAAAAAAAATGTGCAATATTTCCTGATGGGTAATTACCAGTAAAGTAACTAAATATATTCCATACAAAGGCTGCATTCAAAAATGCTGGGCTATATTTTTTACAATGTTCTGAAAAAATAAGTTTGCAATGTTTCTGGATGGGTTCTTACCAGTGGAGTAACTAAATATACTCTATATGATTGCCTTCAAAACCCAGGGATATATTTAATACAATGTCCTGGAAAAAAAAGTTTGCAATGTTTCTGGATAGGTAAGTAACTAAGTATACTCCATACAAAGGCCTTCAAAATGCAAGGATATATATAGTATGATGTCCTGAAATCTGTTACATGGACTTATACGATTATAACTGCTAAACCCTGTCAGAACATTGAAACAAAGAGATCCTGTGGCAAAAACATGTACATATTCTATAGTAAATTCAATAATGAAATTCAAAATTCAAGTATAAATGTGATGTGCTTCAGGAGAAAAAGTCACAAGTAGCAAAATTGATATTTTGCAAAGTATTGTATTTACAAGATCTCTTTGTATGAATGTTCTCACTTAATGCTTTAAGTCATATAAATACATGTACCAAATGCCAATGTTGTGTAATAAATATATTTTTACATTTCTAACCTCATCCACAGCAAGTCATGGCGATGAAGATGGAGGAACAGGGAGTAAGAGCGAGAAAAGCAAAAAGGAAGGATCGGGGAGTAAGGGCAAAGGAAGCAAAGTGAAAGGATCAGGGGGTAAGTACTGTTCTATACAGACTAACACTATACTGTACATATTCTATACAGACTAACACTATACTGTACATATTCTATACAGACTAATACTGTACTGTACATATTCTATACAGACTAACACTATACTGTACATATTCTATACAGACTAAAACTGTACTGTTCATATTCTATACAGACTAACACTATACTGTACATATTCTATACAGACTAATACTGTACTGTACATATTCTATACAGACTAACACTATACTGTACATATTCTATACAGACTGATACTGTACTGTACATATTCTATACAGACTAATACTGTACTGTACATATTCTATACAGACTGAAACTGTACTGTACATATTCTATACAGACTAATACTGTACTGTACATATTCTATACAGACTAACACTGTACTGTACATATTCTATACAGACTAACACTGTACTGTACATATTCTATACAGACTAACACTGTACTGTACATATTCTATACAGACTGAAACTGTACTGTACATATTCTATACAGACTAACACTGTACTGTACATATTCTATACAGACTGAAACTGTACTGTACATATTCTATACAGACTAACACTGTACTGTACATATTCTATACAGACTAACACTGTACTGTACATATTCTATACAGACTGAAACTGTACTGTACATATTCTATACAGACTAACACTGTACTGTACATATTCTATACAGACTGAAACTGTACTGTACATATTCTATACAGACTAACACTGTACTGTACATATTCTATACAGACTAACACTGTACTGTACATATTCTATACAGACTAATACTGTACTGTACATATTCTAAACAGACTAACACTAAACTCAACATATTCTATACAGACTGATACTGTACTGTACATATTCTATACAGACTAATACTGTACTGTACATATTCTATACAGACTGAAACTGTACTGTACATATTCTATACAGACTGATACTGTACTGTACATATTCTATACAGACTAACACTGTACTGTACATATTCTATACAGACTAACACTATACTGTACATATTCTATACAGACTGATACTGTACTGTACATATTCTATACAGACTAACACTGTACTGTACATATTCTATACAGACTAACACTATACTATACATATTCTATACAGACTGAGACTGTACTGTACATATTCTATACAGACTAACACTGTACTGTACATATTCTATACAGACTGATACTGTACTGTACATATTCTATACAGACTAATACTGTACTGTACATATTCTATACAGACTAACACTATACTATACATATTCTATACAGACTAACACTATACTATACATATTCTATACAGACTAATACTGTACTGTACATATTCTATACAGACTGATACTGTACTGTACATGTTCTATACAGACTAACACTATACTATACATATTCTATACAGACTGATCCTGTACTGTACATATTCTATACAGACTAACACTATACTATACATATTCTATACAGACTGATACTGTACTGTACATATTCTATACAGACTAACACACTAACACTATACTATACATATTCTATACAGACTGATACTGTACTGTACATATTCTATACAGACTAACACTATACTATACATATTCTATACACACGAACACTGTACTGTACATATTCTATACAGACTAACACTATACTATACATATTCTATACAGACTAATACTGTACTGTACATATTCTATACAGACTGATACTGTACTGTACATATTCTATACAGACTAACACTATACTATACATATTCTATACAGACTGATACTGTACTGTACATATTCTATACAGACTAACACTATACTATACATATTCTATACAGACTGATACTGTACTGTACATATTCTATACAGACTAACACTATACTATACATATTCTATACAGACTGATATTGTACTGTACATATTCTATACAGACTGATATTGTACTGTACATGTATATTCTATACAGACTAACACCATACTATACATATTCTATACAGACTAATACTATACTATACATATTCTATACAGACTGATACTGTACTGTACATATTCTATACAGACTGATACTGTACTGTACATATTCTATACAGACTAACACTATACTCAACATATTCTATACAGACTAATTCTGTACAGAACATATTCTATACAGACTAACACTGTACTGTTCATATTCTATACAGACTAATACTGTACTGGGCTATATTCTCCGAGTATGGCCGAAAAAACAACGAGGCCGTAGGCCAAGTTGTTTTTCGGCCATACGAGGAGAATATAGGCCTCCGAAGACACGATACTGTGCTATTCTTGCTTTTATTCCATGATTCTTAACTTAAAACAACTTTATTTGCTTTAATTTCATCAAACTGAGTTGTCTGCACTATCTCGAACAGTTGTGACGTCACTGTACAATACAGGTAGTTTATATGTTATATACCTTGTGAGCGGCAAGTATATCAATTATATATTACGCTCACGGCCAAATCATGGAATAAAGACTAATACTGTACTGTACATATTCTATACAGACTAACACTGTACACAACATATTCTATACAGACTCACACTGTTAGCTGTATCATGAGTCACTATGGATTTTGAGATATCACCCTTATTAAAAAGAGATGGAACAAGCTTATTCCAATGATACTAAACCCTAGGACACCTAATAAGTATGCCTATGTTTTGAGGTTGAGATTTTCATTTTTGAAAAAAAAAATTTGCAATGTTTCTGGATGGGTTATTACCCGTAAAGTAACTAAATATACTCCATACAAAGGCCTTCAAAATGTGAGGATATATTTAATACAATTTCCTGAAATATGTTACATAGATTGATATGACTATAAGTGCTAAAACCTCTCAGAGCATTTAACCAAAGATATCCTGCAACCAAAGCATTTTGAAAAATATCAATTTGGCGACTTATGACTCTTTTTTCAGGAATATATCTCATTTCATTAATAAAACAGACAAGCTGTGATATAAATATGGAATATAATCTCACCTGTCATACTCCAAGTGAAATAATTGTGCCACTCTGCATCATATACAGTTGTCATTTATTCACAAGTTCTCTTTTTTGGAATGTTTTCATTTTGGAGTATCTAGTAAAATAGGTCTAATGAATACATGAAGCAAATTTCAGGATAGTGTACTAAATATATTTATGCATTTCTATGATCATCCTATGGAGTACACTTACCAACTTTACTTGTAATTGTTCCCCAAAAAATATTAAAGCTTTTTTTTCAGAATTAAAGAAATCAAACTTAAAAGAAAGAAATAGTTCTTTAATGTCCCGAATGTTTACCACCATTGGAATTGGCATGATTTCTTTACAAATATAATGATATCTCAAAATCCATATTTTCCGACTTACGGATCACATTTTCACTCCATGTGTATTAGAAACATACCTCCAAACCAACTTCTCGCTGTATTCCACTTACAATTCTACTTTCTGTTATAACGTTGGCCCATCCCCCATGTTTAAATTGCTTCCTACATCACGGACTAGTGATTGGCTGCCCAGAAATATTACTATCTTTTTTCATCTATAAAAATATAGAAGTTAAATGTTAGTCCTAATATTTACCATCATTATAATCAGCTTCATCTCATGATCAAATGTGATAATATCTCAAAATCGATTTTTGGCTACTTATGACTCATTTTCCAGTAATACATCAGAAATTGAGAACCAAGTCTCATGAATTTAGTGGAGTCATCAGTCTGAGACTCTAAAAACCACATTGCAATGCTGTCATGATGTGTTCCACAGTAATAAAATGAAACATTCAACTATAAATGTGATGTGCTTCAGGAAAATAAGTCACAAGTAGCAAAATTGATATTTTTCAAAGTATTGTATTCACAAGATCTCTTTGAATGAATGTTCTCACTCAATGCTCCAAGTCGTATAAATACATGTACCAAATTCCAAGGCTGTGTATAAAACATACTTATACATTTCTAGAGTCATCCCAAGCAAGTAATAAAGATGAAGATGGAGGAACAGATACTAAGGGCAAAAAAAGCAAAAAGGAAGAATCGGGGAGTAAGGGCGATGAAGGCAAAGAGGAAGCATCAGAGAGTAAGTACATATTCTACTCAGACTAACACTGCACTCTACATATTCTAATCAATATTCTATACAGACTTACACTGGTGTAAAGAATTGGAATTCTTTTGGGTTAGTTTTACCAGCTGAATGGCCGTCCCTGCCCCCTCCCTCTCCCCCCCTCCCCTCTGCCTGGGCCTTGGCCGCCATGCTTGACCTGGGTGGAGAGGGGGGAGGGAGGTAATGCTGGACACCTGTTGTTGTGTGTATACATGCTTGATTGTCTAGCAACCAGAAATAGAATTACCTAGTGTTCTCTGTGCTAACTCATTAGTGGGTGGGGGGAAGGGACTGGGGGAGGGAGGGGACGCTTCATGCTTGGGTCAAGGGTAATGGGAGGGGAGGGGGGGCTGAGAGCAAGGGGACCAACTATCATGTGAACAGTGCATGGCCTTGGCATGGGAGAGAGCTGGGAGGTCAAGTTCATGGGGTGGAGGGATCCCTCTCAGCCAATCATGAGGGTACACGCGAGAGAAAGCATTGCTAGAACCCATTGTTACTGATGAATTGGTTAACATGTTTGACTATAAATAAAGGCCAAGCCAAAGCCATGGCATCTATGCTTTATACACCTTGCTGCCTGGCCGAAGACTACTATCATCCAACTTCTCTGACTTCATCATTTTACATACCGAATCTCTGGGCAAATTGCCATTGATATTTCACACTGGCTGACCACTGAAGGAACGAATTTGCTAACTAGCAATTCCTCAACTTTAGAAGTCAGAAATAGCCTAGGCAGGCACAGAAATGCTATAGCTAAAACCTAGATCGTTTAGGTTGAAGAATAGCAAGAGAAGGATGGGGCTAACTTCAGCTGGACTTGGAGCTGCCCTAATGCTAAGGTAGGTGGGAGGTTATGTGTGCATACTTTTCATCTGCTTATCACCCTAATGTTCCCATTTTCCTTCCCTCAAACCCCCACTGATTAATGCGGATCTGGGTATTCCTCCTAATATACACGGAGGGAGGAATATCTCCCGTTACTTGGGAGAGGTTGGGTTGGTTTATAATGTGGGGCACAAAGTCGGGTGATTTAAATCGAGTCGGCCGACTGGATGCGGCCGACGAAAATAATTAATTACGGAAGAACTAACAATCCGATTCTAAATCTTAAAGCGGGGCTGTCTTCCTGACAGTCTAGGGAGTTGTGGGATATTTTTTATATTCGGATCGGATAGTTTTTAAGGGAGATATGAGCAATCTAGTGGGAAGCAATATTTTTGCGTTTGTGCATGTGGTTATGATTGTGGCGATCACGCGCCGTCGTCGATGCCGCTCTTATGGTTAACGCTATACAAACATGGATTACATAGGCTGCTTCGCCATGAGCTCAGCTCCGTTTTAATAGTAAACACTTTATATTTGGACGGATTTGAAGAGAAGGGTTAGTGCTTGAAATTCTGCAAGTTTTAGTAGAATGGCAGAATGGGTTTTTATTGGTTTTGGTGGGAAGCACAGACTCTACTGTTGGTTGCTTATTTTTCAAAATGGAGTATTATCCTGGGAGGGGAGGGTACGTTGTGAGGGGCTGGGATAGGCATGGATGGATGGAGGGAAGGCCACAAGAGCCTAGGTAACTTAGGCATTATCCTACACTTATTTTCCCCGGTATTGATTGGTATTCTACTTGTGGGTAAGTTAGGAGATCTGATACCTAGTGCTGCAAGGCATTTCCCCATCCTCCGGGCACTCCCATTCCCCTTACCCTATAACCCTATGATAAACAACCCCTTTTCTTTGTCTACTGTGGAATGGGTTTAATTGATTGAAGGGGTATATTTTTGGTAAATTACCTGGGATTTGCTTCTAGTGTTGGGAGATGATGCAACGGGGTCATATAGTTTTGATTGGAACGCTAGTTTTATACTTTTGGAACACGACTATATGACTATGATAAACAACCCCTATTCTTTTTTTTTCTTTATTGGTTTTGTGGGAGGCACAGCCTCTACTGTGGAATGGGTTTAGTTGATTGCAGGGGTATATATTTTGGTAAATTACCTGGGAATTGCTTCTAGTGTTGGGAGGGATCTTGATTAATTTGTATTCTGGCAGTAATGGAAAATAGTTACTGACCACCACTTTCAGTACCTCCAATGAATTGACCTGCAAAATGGTGGGATGGGGATGATGCAACGGGGTCATATAGTTTTGATTGGAACGCTAGTTTTATACTTTTGGAACACGACTATATGACTGTATACGAACACATTCCCACCCGAGCCAGCATCAATATATTATTGGCCTCAGTAAATTAACTTCAGATCTGGGATCTGGTCTGGGGAAAAAGGTCAAGATTGTGGGATGCGTCTTTATGTAACATTTTCAACCATTAACATCTGTTGGTTTACTTATTTTTCTGTTCTTTTTCAAACCTGAGTATTAGTTATCCTAGGAGGGGAGGGTGTGGTGTGGGTGGGTGGGATGGGCATAGACAGATGGAGGGAAGGCCCCAGGAGCCTGGCTAAACCATGGATTATCCTACACTTATTTTCCCCAGTATCAATTTGTATTCTACTAGTGGGTAAGTTGGGTAATCTGATACCTAGTTCTACAAGCCATTTCCCCGTCCTACTAGCACTCCCACTCCCCTTACACTGTAACTCTATATATAATGGACAACCCCTATTCTATTTTTGTCCTGCAAAGCAGATGGATTGTGTGTGCATGTAATTCTTCCACAGCTGGAGCAGAGGGGCATGTTATACCATCTGCTGTGTGGCTGGTGCCCATCTGTATTACAACACCAGTTGCCACTCTGGTTGGTACTCTTGCCAGTTGCTCCACCATCTGCTGCAACATCTGCTGTGACATCTGCTACTACAACCCCAGTTACCACTCTGGTTGCTACTCATGCCATCTGCGGTGACATCTGCAGCTGGACGACCGGTCACTGCTGACATCTGCTGTGACATCTGCTGTGACATCTGCTACTGCAAGCCCAGTTACCGCTCTAGTTGCTGCTCTTGCCAGCTGCTTCCACATGTGCTGCTAGACGATCAGTTGCAGCTCATCCCATCTGCTGCTGCACCATCTGTTGCAGCAAAACCAGGTAAACATGCAGTTAGGTCGGCTGTGGGATCCCACACAACTCGAGAGGGATACAACCACCATCTGGTCCCCCTAACTCCCTTACAGCCGAAGGACGATTGGAAGCCTGACTATTCTACCCATTGACGAGGTACTCTCCAGCATGGGCCTGGACGAGGTAGCAATGGGAACGAACACATAGGACACAGAGGGGAACCTATCTTCAATCGGAACGGCTTCCATTCATCACCATGAACTTGCCAACAAGGGAAGAAGCCAGCTCCCTGTCCATTGGTGTATTTTTAACTTTGAAACGAACGATGTTTGGGTGTATTAGGATTTTATGACTTTCTTATTATTGTATATGTTCTCTTAGAGACGAGCCAGGGAAGAGGGTTAACACTCACAGTATCTGTAGTAAGTGCCCTTGGCAGTTAGAGGTGGTCCCCTGTTAGTTCAATAACTTAGAGAGAGTATTTTACATTTACTTAAGATCAAAACGAGACTTTTTATGACTGAGAACCGCTTGGACGTTTGTCCTTATGTATGTCTTTATTTTAAAATCTGCTAGAATAATAATAGAAGGCAGTTGTCCCCTGGTCTGAAAGGATTGGCGTGCCAGGCCATAAGTCCCATATAACCATCCCGCCCCTGAAGTTATGCCCCTGACGGTTTAACTTAACTTATGGTAAGATTTTCCCTGCAGTTATTTCCTTTATTCCATGGCCTAAAGACTTTATCTGGGGATTAGCTACCCTTGTCGGTGTTGTTTAAAGGCCTATAAAAGGAAAGATCTCTCCCTTGGAGACCCTGCCCCCCCCAACTCTGCCCCTGAAAACCCACCCCTCCAATCTTGGGAAAGGGAGAGTGTGGGAGTGGCCACCTCCTGCTCTCTTGAATTCCCATCCCGTGCCGCCCCTTTTTCCTCACCCTATTGCACTGCCAGATCCAGACTGACCAGAATGACGTAATAAGTTTTAAGATTTATTGGTTTCTCTATGTTTGACGCAATCACTTTATAAACTCGTATGTTGTATTTTTCCTATACACTTTTAGATATTGTTTTGTAAGTATTTGTTCTGTAATCTCCTCGGGTGCGAGAAGAGATGTACGTGTATGAACAAACAAATATCCATACCTTGGGTAAAATCCATTTCCCCGTTTTGGAGACAATGGTGGAATCCGTGGACAAGGATCCAGCCCAATGGTTATCTTATCCAACTCTCTTTATGAGACGTTGTTTTATCAAACAGTTAGTTCGAGATAGAGAGGCCTGCAAAAAGCACCACAGGACCAGTGCTTCTTGTCTACTCTCAACTGCTGCTTTGACCGAAGTATTGTCCATACAGGAAGGAGGTGGTGAAACAATGCAGAAATGTCGACTTGTGGTCTGTTATTGTTCACATTATTATGGAAATACGGTAGTGTTGACTACCAACCTGTGCTTGCTCCAACACCTAGGAAAACGGGGCGAGACAGGTGTCTTGTCAGTCAGCGACGAGGTCCAGCGGGGGCCTCGGCTGGCCGGGCAGACAGAGGAGGAAACGGTGACGACCGTACAAAAGGACCTTTGTGTATTAAATTTCCTGCGAGAGGATAAGACATTCAGTGGGTGTTCAGAGGCACACCTCCACACAAAGACTTTTTCAACTTGCTTCACTAAAAGAATTTTTAGTAGCCGAATAATGGACTCACGTTAATGAACATTCTTTTGAATTGAGCCATTTCTATAGTTCTCCAGGCCAGTTGGTCCACGGAGCCTTTTAGTTTGATAGGCTACCTCTTACCGTTGATTTCTGTAATTGTGTAACCTTATGTAATAATTTTACTATTTCTTTTTTTTGGTTGGCAGGGTCGGTCAGTCAACTAATAATTTGTAGGGTTATGTTTGAAAATTTATATATTTCAATCAAAAGAAAAAAATATGGACGAATGTAAAGAATTGGAATTCTTTTGGGTTAGTTTTACCAGCTGAATGGCCGTCCCTGCCCCCTCCCTCTCCCCCCCTCCCCTCTGCCTGGGCCTTGGCCGCCATGCTTGACCTGGGTGGAGAGGGGGGAGGGAGGTAATGCTGGACACCTGTTGTTGTGTGTATACATGCTTGATTGTCTAGCAACCAGAAATAGAATTACCTAGTGTTCTCTGTGCTAACTCATTAGTGGGTGGGGGGAAGGGACTGGGGGAGGGAGGGGACGCTTCATGCTTGGGTCAAGGGTAATGGGAGGGGAGGGGGGGCTGAGAGCAAGGGGACCAACTATCATGTGAACAGTGCATGGCCTTGGCATGGGAGAGAGCTGGGAGGTCAAGTTCATGGGGTGGAGGGATCCCTCTCAGCCAATCATGAGGGTACACGCGAGAGAAAGCATTGCTAGAACCCATTGTTACTGATGAATTGGTTAACATGTTTGACTATAAATAAAGGCCAAGCCAAAGCCATGGCATCTATGCTTTATACACCTTGCTGCCTGGCCGAAGACTACTATCATCCGACTTCTCTGACTTCATCATTTTACATACCGAATCTCTGGGCAAATTGCCATTGATATTTCACACTGGACTGTACATATTCTATACAGACTAATACTGTACACAACATATTCTATACAGACTAACACTGTACTGTACATATTCTATACAGACTAATACTGTACTGTACATCTTCTATACAGACTAACACTATACTGTACTTATTCTATACAGACTATCACTATACCGTACATATTCTATACAGACTAATACTGTACACAACATATTCTATACAGACTAATTCTGTACTGTACATATTCTATACAGACTAATACTGTACACAACATATTCTATACAGACTAATACTGTACTGTACATATTCTATACAGACTAACACTATACTGTACATATTCTATACAGACTAACACTATACCGTACATATTCTATACAGACTAACACTATACTTTACAGACTAATACTGTACTGTACATATTCTATACAGACTAACACTGCACTGTTCATAATCTGTACAGACTTACACTGTACACAACAAATTCTATACAGACTAACACTGTACACATCGTATTCTATACAGACTAACACTATACTGAACATATTCTATACAGACTAATTCTGTACTGGACATATTCTATACAGACTAATACTGTACATAACATATTCTAAACTGACTAACACGGTACTGTATGTATTTCATACAGAGTAAGACTGTCCTGTACATATTCTATACAGACTAACACTGTACATAACATATTCTATACAGACTAACACTGTACACATCATATTCTATACAGACTAACACTATACTGTACATATTCTATACAGACTAACACTGTACACATCATATTCTATACAGACTAATACTGTACTTTACATATTCTATACAGACTAACTCTGTACACATTATATATATATATTTTCTATGTAGTGGAGAGCAATAATATGTTAACTGTATGTTTAATCACTCATTAGAGCAACTCTATAGGCCTCAATTGTCTACAATGTTACTAAACAGCCAAGTTTACAATCCAAGGGATCCTATGCCCCATTATGTGATGTGTTTCAGGAAAATTAGTCATAAGTTGCTAACAGTGGATTATGAGATGTTATCATACATGAAAAGATAAGACCAAGCCGAATCTTTGATAGTAATCAGTAGGAGATGGTGATAATACTCATTCCTATATTTTAAGTTTGATATTTTTATTTTTAAAAATCTTGAAAAATTTACGGGTGGACAACGACTAGTTAAGTTGCTTGATATAGTTTATGAGATGACATTGGCAATGAAAGGATATATTTCAGACACAGGCTTGAAATTTGGTACATGTATTCATGCGACCTCAAGCACTAGATACTCCAAGAGTGAAAACATTCCAACAAAGAGATCTTGTAAATAAATCACATTGAAAAATATCAACTTTGCGACTTGTGACCCCTAATTTTTCTGAAACGCATCACATATCAGGCTGAGCACTGCTTCCATGTCCATGCAAAGCTCATATATGTGATGTTTTTCAGGAAAAATGTGTCACAAGTTGCAAAATTCATATTTTTTAAAGTGATTTATTTACAAGATCTCCTTGCAGATATGTTTTCATTCTTGGAGTATCTAGTGCTTGTGGATGTAGGAATACATGGGTTAAATTTCAAGATTCTGTATCGAATATATTCTTGCATTTCTAATGTCATCTTAGAGAGTATATTTAGCTACTTTGCAAGTTATTGTCTACCCAAAAATATTCCAGCTTTTTTTCAAAATTTAGAATATCAAACTTAAAATGTATGAATATTTATGAGATATCCTACTGCATACTACCATTGGAATCGGCTTGATCTTATCTTTTCATATTATGATATCTCAAAATCTTTTTTTGCTGAACTGCTAAAACCCCTAAAAATCAGAACATTCCTACTAAGAGAACTTTTAAATAAATCACTTTGAAAATTATCAATTTTGCGACTTATGACTTATTTTCCTGTAAAACATCACAAAGTGTACTTAGGAAGAAACTCTTTCAACTACGACAATCCTTATTTCAGAGACTGAATCACATGAAACTATAACTGAAACCGATGATGAAGCACCAGCAAGAAGGAAAAAGCGCCAGGCTGGAGATAAAGGCAAAGGCAAAGGCAAAGGTAAGTTCCTGCTTATGACCCCTTTTTTTTAAAATAATTTGTGTTGAGCACATTTTCATAATACATGATAATCTCATGAGACTTAATTGAATAAGGGTTACATTGTGTTACTAGTTCTGCTTAAGGCCCCTTGTCCCCTTTATCGATTATGTTGACATGTGGGTCACGATTTTCTAATGCAGTCCTTGTCAGTTGGTCAGATCTAGGTCACTGACCCACTCCCATCAAAACTGCTGCTAACGGGGCAGGGCATAGTAACTGGTTGTGGAGAATAGGGCCTGCCTCAGGAGTATGGGTTGAAGCTGACCACAGTTGAATAGGGTCAGATTTTCAGAAAATGTACAATTGGCAGCTGTATACAATCAGTAAGTTCTGCTAAATTAGGCTGCAATTTGGTCAATACTAGGTAAATGCGAGTATATTTGGTATTACATTGATACTGACAATACGTTTAGTTAGGTTGAACTGTATTTTGAACTGTATTTTTGCTGAAATTTGGGTTATTTGAGAAGATTGGCGAAGTTGAATTGCACAATTTCTGAAAATCTGACCAACCAAAGCCTGAAAGGGCCAGTCCAAAAATAGACGCTGTCAACTTTCTCATATGCTGGAGGGGTTTGACCCACTCCCCAAGACCATTTGGCCAGTTGTGACTTGGCTGTAGAGGGCCCTATGCCATAATTTCTAAAATCACTCTTTGTATCAAACGTTCAAAAGATCACAAGTAAATGTACTCATGTCTAATCAAATTTGGAGCATGGGTAAAATACATACTTTGCTATACTTATATTAAAAAAAGAAACCAGTGTGTACAGTGTGAGTATGTGAGAGAGAGTGAGTTGGGACCGGTGCAGGTCACCTGTTTGACTACTCGCCACTAGTTGACCACTCGACTAGCGGAGGGGAGGGGGTTACGGTCCACCAATAAACCTATTAAAGGCGGGTGCGTGAATATGTCTCATAACAGACTCATTCTAAACTGAAGCATTATCCAGTGAAATTGTGTTCCATTACATAGCATTTGTGAATGGCTGATTAAAGTGGACAACCAAGTAAATTTCATCAATAAAACAGAATAGCTGTGATATAAATATGGAATACAAACTCAACTGTCATACTCCAAGTGAAATAATTGTGCCACTCTGCATCATATACAGTTGTCATTTATTCACAAGTTCTCTTTTTGGAATGTTTTCATTTTTGGAGTATCTAGTAAGATAGGTCTAATGAATACATGAAGCAAATTTCAGGATAGTGTATTAAATATATTTATGCATTTTTAAGATCATCCTATGCTATGGAGTATGTTTACCTACTTAACTAGTAATTGTTCCCCAAAAAATATTAAAACCTTTTTTTCAAAAATAAAAAAATCAAACTTGAAATATAGAAATAGTTCTTTATTGTCCTTAAATTGTCCTTCCTCTTTTCAAATATAATGATATCTCAAAATCCATATTTTCCGACTCATGACTCATTTTCCTAAAACAGATCACATATTCACTCCATGTGTATTAGAAACATACCTCTAAACCAACTAATCGCTGTATTCCATATACAATTTCACTTTGTGTTATAACGTTGGCCCGTCCCCCATGTTTAAATTGCTTCCTACATCACGGACTAGTGATTGGCATTCAGAAATATCACTAATCTTTTTTCATCTATAAAAATATAAATAGAAGTTAAATGTTAGTCCTAATATTTACCACCATCATAATCAGCTTCATCTCATCTTTTCAAATGTGATAATATCTCAAAATCGATTTTTGGCGACTTGTGACTCATTTTTTTGTAATACATCAGAAATGGAGATCCAAGTCTCATGAAGTTCATTTAGTGGAGCCATCAGTCTGAGACTCTACAAGGCACATTGCCATGCTGTCATGATGCGTTCCACAATGATAACACTTAATATTCAAGTATAAATGTGATGTGTTTCAGGAAAATAAATCACAAGTTGCAAAATTGATATTTTTCAAAGTATTGTATTCACAAGATCTCTTTGTATGAATGTTCTCACTCAATGCTCCAAGTTGTATAAATACATGCACCAAATTCCAAGGCGGTGTATTAAATATATCTATACATTTCTAGAGTCATCCCAAGCAAGTCATGAAGATACAGAACCAGGGAGTAAGGACAAAGGAGGCAAAGCGAAAGAATCAGGCAGTAAGGACAAAGGAGGCAAAGCGAAAGAATCAGGGAGTAAGGACAAAGGAGGCAAAGCGAAAGAATCAGGGAGTAAGGACAAAGGAGGCAAAGCGAAAGAATCAGGGAGTAAGGACAAAGGAGGCAAAACAAAAGAATCAGTGAGTAATGACAAGGGAAGCAAAGAGAAGGAGGACTCAAAGGATAAGGGGGACAAGGAAAAGTGTCTGCGCTTCTCTAAGGGTAAAAAATGCGGAAAGAAGATGGAAGGAAAGCCGTGCAAGCAGCAGAAGCGAAGAGTGGTTGTGTGCAAGAAAAAGGGCAGTGGTAAGTTCATATACACATGATGAATATAATTAAACGGTCACTAAACCACAAAATATTATGGGAAAATCAAATTCTTTGCTATTAAGTGTTTTGGGGTGTTTGTTTTGTTTTTTTTTGTCATAAGCTAACATAATAGTTTTCATTAAGGTTTTAATGTTATCAGAAAATAATTGTGTATAATAGTTGGTAGAGATATGAAGTATGTTGCTCAAGCTTGCATCTTACTCTTATCATCTTATTACATTTTATGATAGTTTTATCATCAGACAGATTAATATGTCTATAAAGTATTATGCACTAATTAACCTTTATTTATACCTGGCCTCCAGATAATGGGCCACATGAGCAGTAAGTACCATTTCCTCTCACCAGGGTTTGTGCTACTATCATGTTATGTATTATGCAAATAGTTTGCTTGTGTTAATCAAGAAAATTGCTCTAAAAGGCAAACTAACTTGTGTTGATATGATCAACCAATATCACATGTGCAGACCTCACTCTGTTGAGTGTAATAATAACCTATAAGTTGTGTGGATATGATCAACCAATATCACATGTGCAGACCTCACTCTGTTGAGTGTAATAACAACCTATAAGTTGTGTTGATATGATCAAACAATATTACATATGCAGTCCTCACTGTGTTGAGTGTAATATCATTGTGTGGATATGATCAAACAATATTACATATGCAGACCTCACTGTGTTGAGTGTAATAACAACCTATAACTTGTGTTGATATGATCAAACAATATTACATATGCAGTCCTCACTGTGTTGGGTGTAATATCATTGTGTTGATATGATCAAACAATATTACATATGCAGATCTCACTGTGTTGAGTGTGATAACAACCTATGAATTGTGTTGATATGATCAAACAATATCACATATGCAGTCCTCACTGTGTTGAGTGTAATATCATTGTGTTGATATGATCAAACAATATCATATATGCAGTCCTCACTGTGTTGGGTGTAATAACAACCTATAACTTGTGTTGATATGATCAACCAATATTACATATGCAGATCTCACTGTGTTGAGTGTAATAACAACCTATAAATTGTGTTAATATGATCAACCAATATTACATATGCAGTCCTCACTGTGTTGAGTGTAATATCATTGTGTTGATATGATCAAACAATATCATATATGCAGATCTCACTGTGTTGAGTGTAATAACAACCTAATTAAAAATTTGTGATTGTTAAGTAATGCTGAGTAAGGGCACAGATTCATCGCTTTATTAAATACTAACAATCTAGAAATTAATGCATCATTTTTTATTTGCAATTCATTATGTGCACTTGGTTCTCATTCCCATTCCTCTTGGGACCCATTGCCATTCCTCTTGGCTTTAAAAATACCAATTGTTAATGTTTGATTTGTAATGCTGTCAAAGCTTTAAATATGCATGACTTGTAATGCACTCATACCTTTATATATACATGTGTGACTTGTAATGCACTCATACCTTTATATATACATGTGTGACTTGTAATGCACTCATACCTTTATATATACATGTGTGACTTGTAATGCACTCATACCTTTATATATACATGTGTGACTTGTAATACTCTAATACCTTTATATATACATGTGTGACTTGTAATGCACTCATACCTTTATATATACATGTGTGACTTGTAATGCACTCATACCTTTATATATACATGTGTGACTTGTAATGCACTCATACCTTTATATATACATGTGTGACTTGTAATGCACTCATACCTTTATATATACATGTGTGACTTGTAATGCACTCATACCTTTATATATACATGTGTGACTTGTAATGCACTCATACCTTTATATATACATGTGTGACTTGTAATGCACTCATACCTTTATATATACATGTGTGACTTGTAATGCACTCATACCTTTATAAACACATGTGTGACTTGTAATGCACTCATACCTTTATATATACATGTGTGACTTGTAATGCACTCATACCTTTATAAACACATGTGTGACTTGTAATGCACTCATACCTTTATATATACATGTGTGACTTGTAATGCACTCATACCTTTATAAACACATGTGTGACTTGTAATGCACTCATACCTTTATATATACATGTGTGACTTGTAATGCACTGATACCTTTATATATACATGTGTGACTTGTAATGCACTCTAACCTTTATATGTGTGACTTGTAATGCACTCATACCTTTATATGTGTGACTTGTAATGCACTCATACCTTTATATATACATGTGTGACTTGTAATGCACTCATACCTTTATAAACACATGTGTGACTTGTAATGCACTCTAACCTTTATATATACATGTGTGACTTGTAATGCACTCATACCTTTATATATACATGTGTGACTTGTAATGCACTCATACCTTTATATATACATGTGTGACTTGTAATGCACTCATACCTTTATATATACATGTGTGACTTGTAATGCACTCATAC
Source organism: Sthenelais limicola (assembly GCA_942159475.1). Classification (NCBI taxonomy): domain Eukaryota; kingdom Metazoa; phylum Annelida; class Polychaeta; order Phyllodocida; family Sigalionidae; genus Sthenelais; species Sthenelais limicola. The sequence continues at coordinate 60,693,792 of OW804102.1, read as the reverse complement.
CTTTATATATACATGTGTGACTTGTAATGCACTCATACCTTTATATATATATGTGTGACTTGTAATGCACTCATACCTTTATATATACATGTGTGATTTGTAATGCACTCATACCTTTATATATACATGTGTGACTTGTAATGCACTCATACCTTTATATGCATGACTTGTAATGCACTCATACCTTTATATATACATGTGTGACTTGTAATGCACTCTAACCTTTATATATACATGTGTGACTTGTAATGCACTCTAACCTTTATAAACACATGTGTGACTTGTAATGCACTCATACCTTTATATATACATGTGTGACTTGTAATGCACTCATACCTTTATATATACATGTGTGACTTGTAATGCACTCATACCTTTATATATACATGTGTGACTTGTAATGCACTCATACCTTTATATATACATGTGTGACTTGTAATGCACTCATACCTTTATATATACATGTGTGACTGTAATGCACTCATACCTTTATATATACATGTGTGACTTGTAATGCACTCATACCTTTATATATACATGTGTGACTTGTAATGCACTCATACCTTTATAAACACATGTGTGACTTGTAATGCACTCATACCTTTATATATACATGTGTGACTTGTAATGCACTGATACCTTTATATATACATGTGTGACTTGTAATGCACTCATACCTTTATATATACATGTGTGACTTGTAATGCACTCATACCTTTATAAACACATGTGTGACTTGTAATGCACTCATACCTTTATATATACATGTGTGACTTGTAATGCACTCTAACCTTTATATATACATGTGTGACTTGTAATGCACTCATACCTTTATATATACATGTGTGACTTGTAATGCACTCACACCTTTATATATACATGTGTGACTTGTAATACTCTAATACCTTTATATATACATGTGTGACTTGTAATGCACTCATACCTTTATATATACATGTGTGACTTGTAATGCACTGATACCTTTATATATACATGTGTGACTTGTAATACTCTAATACCTTTATATATACATGTGTGACTTGTAATGCACTCATACCTTTATATATACATGTGTGACTTGTAATGCACTCATACCTTTATATATACATGTGTGACTTGTAATGCACTCATACCTTTATATATACATGTGTGACTTGTAATGCACTCATACCTTTATATATACATGTGTGACTTGTAATGCACTGATACCTTTATATATACATGTGTGACTTGTAATGCACTCTAACCTTTATATGTGTGACTTGTAATGCACTCATACCTTTATATGTGTGACTTGTAATGCACTCATACCTTTATATATACATGTGTGACTTGTAATGCACTCATACCTTTATAAACACATGTGTGACTTGTAATGCACTCATACCTTTATAAACACATGTGTGACTTGTAATGCACTCATACCTTTATATATACATGTGTGATTTGTAATGCACTCATACCTTTATATATACATGTGTGACTTGTAATGCACTCATACCTTTATATATACATGTGTGACTTGTAATGCACTCTAACCTTTATAAACACATTTGTGACTTGTAATGCACTCATACCTTTATATACACATGTGTGACTTGTAATGCACTCATACCTTTATATATACATGTGTGACTTGTAATGCACTCATACCTTTATATATACATGTGTGACTTGTAATGCACTCTAACCTTTATATATACATGTGTGACTTGTAATGCACTCTAACCTTTATATGTGTGACTTGTAATGCACTCATACCTTTATATATACATGTGTGACTTGTAATGCACTCATACCTTTATATATACATGTGTGATTTGTAATGCACTCATACCTTTATATATACATGTGTGACTTGTAATGCACTCATACCTTTATATATACATGTGTGACTTGTAATGCACTCTAACCTTTATATATACATGTGTGACTTGTAATGCACTCATACCTTTATATATACATGTGTGACTTGTAATACTCTAATACCTTTATATATACATGTGTGACTTGTAATGCACTCTTACCTTTATATATACATGTGTGACTTGTAATGCACTCATACCTTTATATATACATGTGTGACTTGTAATGCACTCATACCTTTATATATACATGTGTGACTTGTAATGCACTCATACCTTTATATATACATGTGTGACTTGTAATGCACTCATACCTTTATATATACATGTGTGACTGTAATGCACTCATACCTTTATATATACATGTGTGACTTGTAATGCACTCTTACCTTTATATATACATGTGTGACTTGTAATGCACTCATACCTTTATATATACATGTGTGACTTGTAATACTCTAATACCTTTATATATACATGTGTGACTTGTAATGCACTCTTACCTTTATATATACATGTGTGACTTGTAATGCACTCATACCTTTATATATACATGTGTGACTTGTAATGCACTCTTACCTTTATATATACATGTGTGACTTGTAATGCACTCTTACCTTTATATATACATGTGTGACTTGTAATGCACTCTTACCTTTATATATACATGTGTGACTTGTAATGCACTCTAACCTTTATATATACATGTGTGACTTGTAATGCACTATATTCTGTGCAGCTAACAACATCTGTAGGCTAATATTTCGTGGTTGGCATTTTAGAACAATTTCACAGAAAATAAAGTTTGCGGTAGAGTGCCTCCATGTCATAGAAATTATATATTAAATTCCAATTTGTGGTGCAAAGATTTCACAGTACCAGAATATATTTGGCAGTACTTTAGCCAGACATTTTTCTTGGCTGCACAGTGAAATGATATATGAAATTCCCAATTTGCAAAGAAAAGATTTCATGGTGCGAGAAATTATTTTGCAGTATTTCAGCCCACAAATGTTGCATAGGTGCACAGTAGTGTAACACTTGACACTATTTGAGGTAAATAACAATAAATAGTAAATAATCATAAATGAGAATGTTGTCGTTACAGGGAGGAGGAAGAAGCTGCAGCTGCACATGCACGGACTGTTGCCTACACTGTTATTGCAGTTGTCTTCTCTGTGCTGTGTATCGGAGGTGTCACCGTGGCAGTCATCATGGTATGTGTGAGTGTGTCCTCCAGTGCAGCAGGAACAAGTGCAGCAGTAGGAGGAGCAGCAGCAGGAGGAGGTTTTGGAGGTGGAGTCGCAGGAGGGATGGCCACCAGGATGGCCACCGGACCTAACTTTGTGTGACCAACCAACAGCAGCAGCAATAAGCACAACTCTTTATTTTGACCAGTTTTTGTATGTTTTATAAATATTTGCTTTTATTTATATGAAGAGTACACAACGGCTGATTCTCTGGTAGATATCAGTCCTTAACCACCTCACATAAACCAGGCAAGCATTGTTTCCCTGCTACTCATCTCTCTCTCTGTCTAGCCCTCCCTCTATGTCTCCCTCTCTCTCCTCTCTGTCTCTCTATGTCTCTGTCTGTCTGTCTCCCTGTCTCTCTCTCTGTCTGTATCTCCACTCTGTCTCTGTATGTCTCTCTGTCCCCTCCTGTCCAACCGCAAAACTGGGTGAGCCTTGCAACTGGTCAATATTCTCCAACATATAGAAACATTATAATGTATTGTAATATTTTGGATTCATTATGCAATAATTTGTTTATTTGAAGATTGAGATGGTAAGATAGTTTTAAATTGACCGGATCTAGCAAAATATTCCTAGATGTATGATGAAATCTAGCATAAGGAACGGCAGCAAATAAGGTTTTGAATGTGATTGGTCTAAGGCTGTCATGTGATTGGTCTAAGGCTGTCATCTGTCTCAGGTGGCTAGCATGGAAGATGGCATGTGCTAATTACAAAGTTTAGTTCAATAAGTTTTATAGTGATAATACTTTTCTTGTCTAAATCATGATAAAGTTAATGTTGGGAAAACCTATCCTGCAGTTATTTTACATCTAGAAACCATTATGAACAATTTCCAATATTGAATCCATGGTACAGCCTGAATTTACTCACATTAATAAACTCATGAGTTGAAATTGAGTTACCAGGCAGATATGTTTCTCACTAGCTCAGTACCAAGATATTTTTCTACTTTTTTTACTTGAGTGTACATCTTAAATTCAATATATTTTGTTAATGTTATTGAATGTACCTTAAACTCAATCTAAGTTAAAATGTTTTATGAAACATACCTCTCCAATCGTGCACTAGAAGATCAGAGTGTTTCAGAAGTACATAGACCTCTATATCCATTATATGACTAAAGCAATATTGTATCTTGTAACATGGGGAAGGGTGGAGTGTGGACATGGTAAGTGTGGAGGCAGCTTCTTCTCCCTTGTTAATACACTGTGATAAATAGACTCAAATATAAGTGAATACACTGTGATATAATGTTAAACGTTAAAACACTGTGATAAAAACTTAAATGTTAATACACTGTGATATAAAGTTAAATGTTAATACACTGTGATATAAAGTTTAATAAAAAGTTTACACAAGAAATCTAGGCTTTTCTTTTTAGGGTAGGAGAGGGGTAAACTGACATGTGAAAATGGCGATGTAAGAAGAAAGAAGACTTTTATGTCAAATACATACAGGTTAACTTACAAGTTGGTTGAAGGAGGGTAAATATTGCACAAGTTGTGTAGCAATGAGTGCAATATTCTAAGTGACTGAAACCAACAAGTTAGTTAACAGATTTATTATATACTAGCAAAGTACCCGTCCTCCGGATGGTCACCCTCTATCGCCACACTTCCCCCTCTCCCTCTTTTCCCTCCCCCCCTTCTCTGACTTTCATACCTGTTTTTCTCTCCCAACCCTATCTCTGATTTCCCCCCCTCTCTCCCCTCTTCCTCATGCTCCCCCTCCCCGCTTTCTCTCCCTCCCCTCTCTCCCTTTCCCTACATCATCTCCCTCCTCTCTCCCCCCCTCTTCTTTCCCTCCCCCCCTTTCCTATTCCTACACCCTCTTCTTCACTCTCCCACTCCTCTGCATGCAGTTACAGAGTGTGAAATTAACACCCGCCCGCAGCCAAATGCGGGTAAAACATTATGTGGGCGGGTAAAACCCAAAAGTTACCCACCCTCCTTGACGGGTAAAGGAAGGTGAGACAGAGAGACAGAAAGAGTACAATTTAACGTCCATTGTGAATGGTTTGAGTAATTCGATATTCAAGTATATTGTAATTATTATAATGCATGATGATTTGCTTTAAAAAGTATAACGAAATATGTCAAGTATTCTGTACTGGAGTATCTTGTTTTGGTGCAAAGAAAGGACTTAATTGTGTGATTGAAATCACTTGATCTTCTTTCATTGAGGGGTAATTAGAAGGCGGGTAAACTTGGCGGGTGAAGAAAAAAGTTAATTTCACCCACTGAGTTAGGTACCCCTGGACGTAGGTTGTGGGAAATGACGTAGTATCTCACAAGGGCTTTCCCAGGCTATAAATAGAGTGTGGTTATCCCGATTTTAAAAAAGGCTTCAAAATCACATTTCCACCCCAAATACCTTCACAAACCACATATATATATATATATATAGAATTTTTATTCAGTTTCGTCAGTTACATGAATCGGACATACAGTTCTAATCTTAGCAGGCTAAAATTAGTTCTTCCTCCTGGCCCAAGGCTGTCTCTGACACAAAACATAATAAAACTTATACAATCAGACAAGATTACACATTGCAATTTACATTAAGAGTATTACAAAACAATCACCGTATCTAGATGAAAGATTCTAAGTGTTAAAATTTACATCAGTACGCTTAGTTCTAACATCATTATTGACATTACAAGTACTTTGGGTGTGTTAACACTATGTTAATGCAGATTAATCTTTTACTTACAATGTTCAGGATCAGATATATTATCTACAAACAGTACTTACAATAGATGGTTGATCAGCAATAATAACAGGTTATAACAATATTAAAGATAAATACTCCTGAAGAAGAGTACCCATACCTCCCCTACCGTCCCCAATGATCACCCATTGATAACTCAATCTTATATAGGCATTATACGCCTCAGATGTTAAAATATGACAACATTCAATACTTCCAGTATTTTACATTTCTCCATTAGATATTATCATAGTTTGATTTATACAATTTTACCACCTTCACAGCTTGATAGTACATATTCACTTATCATTTATGTTTTGACTTATTTCATTCTGGTCACATAAATGCTCATCGAACTCATTTATATATATTTGCCTAAGATATTTATGAAAGTCTTTTTTATTTGCGATCAGTTGGATGCTATCTGGTAGCTGATTCCAGAGCAATGGCATTTCATATAGATATGATTTTTTATATACTTCGTTTCTGGGTAGTGGTATTACCATTTTCCTTCCAGTAGATAAACTTCTTAAACAGACTTTTCTTTCATCAATGTTATTCCCCTCCCCAATTCTTTTAAATGCCCTCCCTAATACATGCATGTTCCTTCTTGTTTTTAATGTCGGCATGTTCAGATTTACATGAATTTGATTAGTACTGGTCATTTTTGGGAGTCTTAAAATAATCTTAAATGCTGCGTTTTGTAGTGATTGCAGTCTCTTCAAATACACTTGAGCTGCTGAACCATAGAACACATCCCCATAGTCTATGTGGGGCAGAATTGTAGTTTTGTATAATAATAACATTGTGTCTTTTTGACATATTCCATACAGTCTTGATAATGATCTGACTTTACTCCTTACCATGGTACATTTTCTTTCAAGGAATATTTTATAATTTAATTGACGATCCAATTCAATACCTAGGTATTTATAAGCACCTACAGACTCCAGTGGTTGTTTCTCAATATAATAATTAGCAGTATTTTTAGTATTTGGCTTTGTACATATCGAGACCACTTTACATTTCTTAATATTCAATGATATTTTGTTGACTCTACACCAATCAACTATACAATTTAAGTCATTTTGTAAACCAACAATACTACCAGAGTTTACAGGCCTATCCCCATATAATACCGTATCATCGGCGAATAATTGTATGTTACTATGCTCCATTCTATCAATTAAATCATTTATGTAAATGATAAACAAAATGATAAACAAACAGACGACATCCAGAGAGGGGGGAGAAACCTCTAAAGATGAGTAAAGTGGTTTGTAAAACAACAAATTCCGAGAACATTCTGGACAAAGAATACCTTCTTTCTACCATTTCTTTTCTACCTCCTTTCCTAGAAATCGCTCTAGCTTTATATTATATGGATGCTTTCAATCATGAAAATAGAAAAAAATGGAGTCATAAATTTGAATTTTACCGGCAATATTAGTAAATAACAGATTGGTTGCCATGACAACCACACATAAATCACTAGTGATATACGCATTATGCAAAGAAAATGGAACAAAAATAAGAAAATATTTAGGTTTTTACCGATGTTAGCCAAGTACCGACGTCCACCAAGTACTTGACACCATGGTAAAAAAATTACTATATTTCACAGAAAAAACGCCCTGGATCTTATTTTTTCAGGCCATTCAAGGCAGGCAGTTATAAGGGGAAGGCGCTGGAACATTTAGTGGATGTGTGATAGTATTTCAAGTCTTTAACAGTGAAATAATGACTGTGATATAGTAATTCACTAATTCAGGTGTTACTCAGTGATGTTGCAGGCAGTCATAATCATTATGGTAGGCTAATATATCACCAAGGCTGGCTTAAGCTGCTAATGAATGGACAAGTCAACAGCAAGTTGGGCATTAACAGCTGATTTTTACACAACTCCACAATTTATTAATAACTTAACAATAACTATCAGAAAAAGAAAAAGAAATTTGGTCCACACACCAAGAGAGGTGGCAGCAGAATGGCCGAGGGAGGAGTTACAAGTAATCAAAGGTATACATATTAGTGCCGAGGCAACGAAAAAGTCTCAGAACTCTATTATTATTGCTCACCCTCTCTGGTGCACATTTTGAACAATAACTGACTGTCGACTGGAGGTGTGTAAATGAGAGAAGGAAAGAAGTGGGGTTCAGTGGGACGAAATTAATCCTCCTCTTTATTTCAACAAGTAAACAATAAAGGAAGATTTTCACAGGTGTTTTCTCTTGTGGTGCAAAAGATAGAATGGACGCTCTGGTGCCCGTGCTGTGGGGTTCACCCGTCTACCTGAACATGGTAAACAGTGTGGTAACGAGGTGAGAATTATAAGCCCCTTCAGCCTCAGCTATAATCTCCTATAGACCTTATAGTAGAATAGTAAACATTGTTTTCTTTACTTTTCAATGGCGCGCTTTGGTGACATATTGAGCTGGGAAGTTGATACATTATAATTTAAATTAATTATTACCAAAGTTTAGGAGAACCGATCGGGCCTACTGCTGTGATCTGTAGCAAGTCACGCCAAGTGCTACACAGTCTGCTAATGGGCCCCTTCCACTGGTCAGAATAAGCCTTACGTCCCAATCGGTTTTCCCCAAACCGATCATTAATTCCGACCTGTTGTTGACATAGCATGGGTTTCTGGTCGGTTTTGTGTGAAACCGATGGAACTGATGGAAGCCGAACAGACGTTCCGAGCAGTTGTTAAAATTGACGATGCATTTCATTCCAAGCCGAGCAGTTGAACAGACCACAATGTGTAGGCTCAGATCAGTTGGAATAGCATATACCGTATATACCTGTGTATAAGCCCCGGCTTATATTAATTTCAAATGGTGAATTGACCCCGCTTATATTTGGGGTGAGCTTATATTTGAGACCCGGCTTATATTACAACAATTGAAAACCAGTAGATACAACTGAAACTCATGTTATTATTATCTTCATTCATTACTCTGGTTTTCATGTTTTAAATTCGAATTTAAGGCAATAAAACATATCAGAATTGTTGAGTTCACAATTGACCAACAAGAACTGAGTTCTATATTCAATCTATCATTCATGATCTATCAAAAGCTCATTCTGGACGATTTCTTCAGCATTTTACATTAGTTAGCTCCATTATTAGTACATGGCAGTACAGGTACCCCGCTTATTCACGGGACTCGGCTTATATTAATGTTATGAAGTGCTGAACCCCTGGCTTATAAACTGGGTGGGCTAATACACGGGGTCCAGCTTATACACGGGTACATACGGTATTTGCATGAGAAACCTATGGAAACCTATGAAAACCTAAGTGCTTTGTTTCTTATTAAAACTGATTGAAGCCGAAGGCTTATATTCCCATGTTATTCCGACCAGTGGAAGGGACCCATAATTAACGTGAGGGCTTTGCAAAATCAGCTGACAGCGGGAATCAATTCCGTAACAAAATGTACCTAGTAAACATAAACCCAGGGACCCCACCCAGAAAAAAACATCGCAAAACTGGTTTGTGAGGGAAATTCTGCAAAAACATCGCAATGACAGCGATGTTTTCCCTGCTAGCTGCCCAGAAAAAAGCTTCCCTCGCAGAACTGAAAACATCGCAGGCAGTATATTGGTCTGAGGCTATAATTTGTACTAGTTTGAAGCTATTTCTGCTTCTATTGCTACAAGATATATTTATTAACAGAATTTAGCATCAAAAGTTCAATTTAGGCTTGATATATCAAGTTACGTACCAACAAGTTTCAACGATCGGAAATAACGTCGCCATGACATGGATGGAAATGGTAAAATATGATTGGACGTCATAACTAAAAGGTGTTACAACGCCCGTCGTCCACGCACAGTCAAAATATAAATTATCACTTTTCACAAATGATAAGATGTAATCGGTGATTACTGCTCATTTAGTCGTCAGGGTTATTAAAAACTACATGCCCATGAAGATTAAACAGGAAAATGCTGTGATAAAGGTGAATTTAAGCCTATTTAAAAGTGTGCAATGGGAATGATTCTGCTCGCAGTTTTGCAAGAGGCCGTTAAAATCTCTCGCAAAGTTTGCGAGGATTTTTCTGGTTGCGATGTTTTTCAAGTTCAGCGATGTTTTTGAATAACCATTTTTTCTGGGCAGGCTTTCTCTTGCTAACCTAAGTCTGCGATGTTTTTCCTGCGATGTTTTTTTCTGGGTGGGGTCCCAGATTCAAACAAGAGGATATATATAACTATTCATTTGTGAGCTAAGAAATCTATGAATTTTGAGCGAGAATGAACTTTGACAGGTCGGGTGAAATCCATCTATCTATCTCACAACGATTATATTCATACTATCAGTAAGCTGGGGAAAAGAGCTTCAAATCCATGTAGCGGAACTCCACTTGAGGAAAAACGGCGGCGACATTTTGTTGCCCACTAACATAACAACAGTTCATTTCATGTTTGCAATGAAAACGCAAATGGAGGAGTGTCAGATATGTTGCCACTTTCTCTGGAAACTGTTGTTTCTGAATGGATATTTGTTGCAACAAATTAGTGGGCAACAACAAAATTTGTCGGCGCCGTTTTTCTCTAGTGGAGTCGCCCTATACGTCCTATATTACCACGTCCTATGTCACCACGTCGACTGGAAGCGGGCCAGGGACCCCACCCAGAAAAAAACATCGCAAACCTGGTTTGCGAGTGCAATTCAGCGATTATATCGCAATGACAGCAATGTTTTTCGTCCGACGTGCCCAGAAAAAACATCGCTGTCATATGCATCCTGCGATGTATCGCAGTCACTTTTGCTCGCAGAATAGAAAACATCGCAGAACAAAAAACATTGGTTTGAGGATATGTCTTGTACCAGTTTGAAGCTATTTCTGCTTCTGTTCCTTCGAGATGTATTTATTAACAGAATTTAGCATCAAAAGTTCAATTTAGGCTAGATATCTCAAGTTACATACCAACAAGTTTCAGCGATGAGAAATAACGTCGTCATGACGATGACGGAAATGGTAAACATCATCATTTAAAGGCGTTACAACGCCCGCAGGCTGTTGCCTGCTAAATCTAAATTATGACTTTCCACGATGGACAAGAAGTAATCGGTGATTACACTTCTTTTACTTCTTAGCCATTACTAAAAACTACATACCCACGAAGATTGATCATGAAAATTCTGTGATAAAGGTACATTTATGTCTATTTAAAATTGTGCGATGGGAATTATTCCACTCGCAGTTTTGCGAGGAAAACGGCCTTGAAAAATCCTCGCAGAGTTTGCGAGGATTTTTCTGAGTGCAATGTTTTTTAAATTCAGCGATGTTTTGATGCAACCATTTTTTCTTGGAAGGGTTTCTCTCGCAAACCTATTTCTGCGATGTTTTTTTCTGGGTGGAGTCCCAGCAGAAATGTGGTTAAAACAATCTTATACATCAAAATAAGGTAGAAATTCGGAAAGCTGAGAAGAAGAGCTCTAGACCCCTGAAAGCATGTTTCTTTACAATGGGTTTAACTATTCATTTGAGTACATCTAAATGGACATCATGATCGATGGATTACCGGCCTGCTCGCAGACACAACAACGTAACCTTATAAATGTATGTAACGTTAGTTACGCGCATTGGAAGTATGCGTCCTTGACAACGCTTTTTCCCGCGCTAATCGGTGTGTGCGTGGGCGGAGGAGGCTCAATTGAAGGAGCTAAGGATATATCTCAGAACAGTTTAACTTGAATCTAATATTAATTAGCATCATAAAAAAACATCCATCATTATTAAATCAACTTTAAATCTTTAACCTCCAGTACTATTGTTCGCTTTGATATTATATGTAGGCCCGCAAATTTAAATTTGAAGGCCATTCTTATCATGTCTGAAATATTGTTTATACAAATATTTGTTAATACAAATCTACCAGAAGTACCATTTGTATGGCCTATAGATCTACCAGAAGTGCCATTTGTATGGCCTATAGATCTACCAGAAGTACCATTTAACAAAATAAAGAAAAATAAAAATACAGCGAGTACAATAATCTCAACAAATACCGTAACAACATAGTGAGTAAGATAAATGACAGATTCAATTCAATTCAAAACATTTTTTATTTGCATCAATGGTGAGGCCAAAAAAAAATAGGTGTGTTTCCGATTTACCCCCACTACCTAGAAAAACCTTACCCGACCTAATTTTGTTTACCATACCTTTTTAAAAGTCATATCATATCAAGTTTTTAAAAGTCATATCTTACTTTTGGGGGGATTTTTGGACAAAACAAGCACATGAAAGCAGGAAAACGGGTTTTCCTAACCCAGAACTCTCAAAAAGAACATTTCCCATGTTTAAAACAACTATTGTTATGAAATAGACATCTCCTGGGAGGTGGTTTCCAAAAAAAAAGATTAAAAAAAAAGAAAAAAGTTACCACCCCCCCTACCTAGTTTTTAGCCAGATAAATCGGAAACACACCTATTTTTTTTTGGGGGGGGGGGGGGCCTGATTACAAACAGCAGGGCCCAGTTTTGAAACCTATGTTCCAAGTCTTCCACTGGGTTCCTCGGTGGTTGGTGATTGCCGAAAAAAATTTACAATAAAATACTACAATAGAAATTTCATGGCTATTTCATTTGATATTCTAGGGCTACTTACTACTTGTCTAGGTTTAGGTTTAGCTGTTTCTTTATGTGTAGGCTTATTTGAATATTATATATGATAATAAGCTAACACTAAGTTGTACTAACTAGAGCATGAGGTTAAAATAAGGGTACAATAACAACAGTGTAATTAATGGTTGGTAGTTTGTATGGTCAGTCCAGACCAAGAAGTATTATACAGACATAACAAAATACATGTTAAAAATACAATAGCGATAAAATAGAATAAAATAAGATGTAAGATCTGCAATAGATCATGAGATAGGTATAGTAATACAGAGTTTGGTACAATGGTAGGGGATGATCTACAGTATTTCAATTGTATTTAAACAGGTATCAATAATTTTGCTAAAAGTGTTCCGGTCCTGTACCTGGTGAGCATGAGTTTCAAGGGAATTCCAATATTTAACTGATTTATAAGTGAAAGAACTTAGAATTTTTGCAGATTTTGGTTGTAATAATTTTAAATTACGTCTGCCTTGGGCATGACTTCTAGTCCAACAGACCTGCAAATAAAGGTTACTCTTTATGACACCAGGTGGCAGTACCAGCACGTCAGGTGGTAGCACCACCGCTGTGCGGAGGAGAGCGCGGAGGTCCACTCAATCTGGTACCTCACACCACAGCCGTACTACATATGTGATCCGTTTTAGGAAAATAAGTCATAAGTCGCGAAATATGGACTTTGAGATATCACCATATTTGAAAAGAGGAGATCAAGCTGATTCCAATGAGAGTAAACTAGGACATCTAATAAGTGTTTCTAAATTTTAAGTTTGTAATTTGTATTTTTGAAAAAAAAAGTTTGCAATGTTTCTTGATGGGTAATTACCAGGAAAGTAAGTAAATATGCTCACTTAATGTGAAGGCCTTCTTAACGCAAAGATATACTTAATACAATGTCCTGAAATTTGTTACATGGAATCTTGTTGCTACAAGTGCTAACTCCTCTAAAAATCAGAACATTTCAATAAAGAGATCCTGCGAAAAAATCACTTTAAAAAATATCAATTTTGCGAGTTGTGACTCATTTTCCTGAAACACACCACTCATAATAGGGGACTTGCATAGCAGCCATTTTGAATCTTGATTCACATGGAATTAGGGGACTAATGGTATAGTTTAAAATCTATTGAAAATATGCTATGCTATTTATTACAGGAGACCCTGTGATAAATTATGAGTCTCATAATTGTATGTCAACCAATTTGTCTTCTCTCATAAAACCAACGAGGCATCATTTAAGAGAGTGGGAACTATGTCCGATGCTATACCCGAGCTTGTTTGGTCCTGCTGTGAACCACAGTAAGGGGTCTGGGGGAGAAAATCGGGGAAAGGACCATAAAAGCCATAAAATGCCATAAAACCCACATGTTCTGGCAACTTTCAACTCATTAATTTGTACAGAGAAATGGAAATATCATTACATTTAACATTGGTCCGATCTGATTTGAAGAATTACCATGAGACCTAGCTATGAATTAGAAAATGAGTAGGCTACACATTGATATATTTTATATGCTTCAAATCAAATCGTTGGATATGATCAAATGGAAGAAACTGACTGAAAATTAATCAACAAATGAATTACTTCATGATACTGGCTCACTTTTATTTTATTTTTACGAATGAGATGTACAGGGCTCGTGCTATAGATGTTCTGAACCTGATTGTCAAGTTATAAATCAGATTTATGCAATATTTAAACAAAAGTGAAAGAAACTTCATTAGCACCTCCAAAACGGAAAATGAAATTTGAAAATGAAGGCCCTTTAAGAACTTACCAACAACTTTGGATGAAAGGGATGACCGCCTGGGCCATCAGATTCAAGATAAGATGGAGAAATGTGTTACATCTTTCTGCTGATTCATGAGTTTTAACTCTCTTAAATGAAGCCTCGTAGATAAAACTTACAATTACTGCTGTATTTTTACCTGTTTAAAGGCACATAAAAAAAGTCTTGTTTTATCTCATCTTATCTTATCTTATCTCATCTTAGCTTATCTTATCTTACCTTACCTTATCTCATCTTACCTTATCTCATCTTATCTCATTTAACTTATCTCATCTCATCGTATCTTACCTTATCTTACAGAATCTTGAATTGAATTGAATTGAGAAAAACCAATCCCGCCCCCATAAAGTAAGGGTTTTCTTTTTAAAAAAAAAAGCCATAACATTTTAAATTACAAAAGAGACATGTTTTCTGTTCCACACACATACGACATCAGTCTAGGCCCAGAGTCAAGAGTCCCTCCAAACTGAAGGAGAGCCTCAGGCTCCAAACTGCAAAATTGTATCATAATCCCATTAAATTGACTACTCTAGGGCCGGGAATGCCATTGGTACAGTCCCATGGCTGACATACCATTCTGATCTGATGTGGGTGGCTCTGAGCCTAGCTCAAGTTCTTATTCAATATCATATATGGGTCAGATTGTCAGAAAATGTGCAATTGATCTTCACAAATCCTCTCAAATAACTCAAATTTAAGAAGAAAATCAGGTTTAAGGACCTAATCCAGACCATGAAAAACATAGCTGTTCAATGGAACTAGCGAAACCTATCTCTGATTCGAAAGGGAAAATACTGATCTCTAATATTTTGTTGCTCCCCAAAATTCAGCACATCTTATCTTGTATAACTTTAGAAAAGGAGGTTATAAAAGAAATTTCTAAAGTATCACGAGAGTTTATTTGGAATAGTAAACATAACCCGATAAGTTTAGACTACCTGAAATAACCTATCGCCGAAGGCGGGCCCAAATTATGAGCCATTAAAGAAATTATTTTTACCAACAGGATAATGTGGGTAAAAAGATTTCTAGAAAATCAGGAAGATGGTTGGACCAAAACACTAACTGCATGGCATGGACGAAGCGTGCCGGACCTATTCCTATCCAGGGTCGTTCCAAAGGGGGCTCTCAGCCCCTTCTATAAAGACTTGTTTAGGGTATGGTCTAAAGTTTACTTCGCTCAGATCCCGACATCTGGTGAGGAAGCTAGGTTGGAGTGCTTATGGAACAACAAACATATCCTGGTAAAAAGAAAGAGAATCCGTTTTCCGGATTGGGAAAATACTGGCATCGTTGTCATAGGTGACCTGATTGATGATTAGGGATCCCTAATGATGTTGACACAAATACAAAGAGCTTACGGGGTTCCGTGCGATTCTCGAGTTGCAAACCAAAATAACTATGAAAAGACCTATTTCTACATAGGCCGCAACAGATTTAACATCTGCTCTGTAAATGCATCAATAGTCTACGAGGCTGTCATAGCTTTCTCAGAAACGTAATCTGGAGAAATTCCAAAAATGGGATAACATCCTGGGGGATGAAGCCCCTATTTTATTATCCATTGAATGGAAGGATAGATTTCAAATCCCATATGACTGCACACTTGATGTAAGATTACAATCTCTACAATTTAAAATCTTTCACATATCAATCACATCTAATGCTTACCTTAAGCAGATCAGGGTTAAAGTGTACAATACCTGTAACTTTTGTGAGGCAATCAACACAGTAGATCACTTTTTCTTTAACTGTGGACCTGTTCGTGACCTATGGTCAGATTTAAAGCCAAATTGCTAACTAGGTATCCCAGGTGATCTTATACAGGATTTCCTCACAAAGACTGTCGTCTTGTTAGGCATGGCTAACACATTCCCCTTTGCAAATTTTGTAAACTTTATTATCATATGTGATGTGTTTCCGGAAAATGAGTCATAAGTTGCAAAATTTATATTTTTCAAGGTGGTTTTTTTTACAAGATTGCATTATTGGAATGTTCTACTTTTTGGAGGGTTTATCACTTGTAGCTATATCAATCGATGTATTAAATTTCAGGACAATCTATTATATCCTTTTGTTTTAAGGGTCCTCATATGGACTACATTTAGTTACTTTATTGTTTATTGACCCCAAGAAATATTGGAAACTTTTTTTTAAAAAAACGAAAGTATCAAACTTAAAATCTATAAATACTTATTAGATTATTAAACTGTTTACTATCATTAGAATCGTCTGAAATTTGGGTTATTTGAGAAGATTGGCCGAGTTGAATTGTACATTTTCTAAAAATCTGACCCATGGAACACATTACAAATGTGTAGAGCTGCCAATCTATGGTCGCCTCTGTGATCATAAACAGTGAAATAATAGTGACAGTCAACTGTTATTTAACAGTTAAAGAAAGACTTCAGGTACTTATGAAGTCGAGAAGACTTTTCTAATTGTTTGATTAATCACTTTTTCTATCCTAATTACATTAATTACAGAGTGTATGCCCGCGTTACTGTCTCACCCATGGATTTATTGTTTTAACAGAGCCAGATAAGGTGCGACCGTATCATGTTCTAGTTGTTGGAGATGTTTAAAAAATGTTTAATCAATGATAACATTTTAATGAAGCCAATACACTCTAAGAAATGAGGTATCAGACTATTCACTCAATATAGATAGATAGAGGCGGATTAGAGGGAGTGGTATCAGGCCATTCACTGAATGTTATAAGCAGGGAGGTAGATTAGAGGGAGAGGTATCAGCCCATTCACTCAATGTTATAAGCAGGCAGGTAGATTAGAGGAGAAGTATCAGCCCATTCACTCAATGTTATAAGCCGGAAGGTAGATTAGAGGGAGAGGTATCAGCCCATTCACTCAATATTATAAGCAGGGAGGTAGATTAGAGGAAGAGGTATCAGGCCATTCACTCAATGTTATGAGCAGGCAGGTAGATAAGAGGTAGAGGTATCAAGCCATTCACTCAATGTTATAAGCAGGCAGGTAGATTAGAGGGAGAGGTATCAGATCATTCACTCAATAATATAAGCAGGGAGGTAGATTAGAGGGAAAGGTATCAGACCATTCACTCAATGCTATAAGCAGGCAGGTAGATTAGAGTATTGGAGATATAATATTATCATTGATCTAGAGTCTAGGCAATGGTATAGCCTAGATCTAGTAATGAAGGAGCAGCAATTTAGTCCTGTTTAGACATAACTTTTAATGGCTGAAAACATCAGTATTTATACGCATGCGCAGGTATTATCCAATCTTGGTCATTATACCTGGTTACCCAATAAGATGTAACCTTACATATTAAGCCAGGGGGGTCCCTGTGGCTATCCAATGATAATTAGCCTGAATATTCATAAGGTTAGAGTCATGGTGGTGACTCATGAACTCTACCGATAGTGGCTCCCCCTAGCGTCAAGCTTAGTGACTTTTTGGGGGGGAACGTTTTTATTCAGTGGTGCCCGGCCCTCTCACTCCGAAGGTGATTTTCGTAGCAGGCCAGGCATTGCTACTTACAATTTTGTACATCGGTGCAACATTTAACCATATTTACCTTTTAAATTTTATAAAACATAAGTTTCCTAAGTGATATTCAATCCATTCATTAACATACAAACATACAAAGGATGATAACACATTAGAATAATGAGATGAGATGAGATGAAGGGTGATTAAGTACTGGCTAGTGAAAAGTTGTAAACATTTGTGCAGTTGTGATGAGGATTCGACTCCGAACAAACATGTCATCTTTGGTCGATAATTCTATAATAATTATTGATTCTGGCAAGGTAGTTAATACCTATGCGAGCGGTACCTAAAGGTATCTGTTTGCAAATATACAAGTATATACAAGGTGGGGTGGATACTGTAGCTACCATACAAAGTACAAAAAAAAATAAAAGAACCAGGGGGTGCTTTATGGGTTATCCATTCCATTCTGTCTTCCTAATAAATAGTATTTTAAACGTGTTTTAAAGCATTGGGGGTCCACTATGGTACGAAGATTCTGTGGTAGATCGTTCCACATCTTTGCTTTACGTTCAGTTGGGCAATTTTGATCTCTTGCTGTGCGACAAAGTGCTAATGGTAGTGTGGGGGCATTAGCTTGTCTTGTTGCCCTTGTGGGTAATACCCCTTTATTCTTAACATAGATATCTTCATGTGCAATCTTACAAACATTAAAACATAATCTAGCCTCTATACCCATAACCTTAGATTGGATCAATAAGTCTCTATTGCTAATGCGGTGATACCTATCTAGGGCTATCCTAATAATCTTATTCTGGATTTTTTGTAACTTAGACATCTGTGTATTATTAAGGGGAGTCAGAGAAAATAAGCTATAGTCAAATATTGACAGGAGTTTTGACTTAGCAATTATCAGAGCTGCATCTGTAGTGAGATTGGGCCTTATCTTCCTGAATACAAAAATTTTGGAGCGTAGTTTACTTATTAAACTATTAAATTGCGGTACCATGGATAAATTTTGGTCGATGGTTAGGCCTAGATAGACATATTTTCCTACTTGTTCAATCATCTCACCACCCATATTGATGTTTAATACACATTGAGAGATTTTCTTTTTAGGTCCAAGTACCATACACTTCATTTTCTTTGTGTTTACCAGTAATTTGTTACTTTTACTCCAGTTAAAGAATTTACTAAGATTACTATTCATTATGCGGGTACAATCAGCAATATTGTCAATACTAAAATAAAACACAGTGTCATCTGCATATTGCAAAAATTTTACATTTAAATCAAGATGTTTAAGATCATTAACATATAATAAATACAATATCGGCCCTAGTACGGATCCCTGTGGTACTCCATATTCTATATTCATTAGAGATGAGGTAAACTCCCCATTCTTTACAGTTTGCTTGCGGTTGTCCAGATAAGAGTTGAACCATTTACAGGATAATTCGGAGATTCCACACTCTTTTAGTTTATCTATTAAAATACTAGGCACAACAGAGTTAAACCCTTTGGAAAAGTCTATAAAGCAGGCGATTGTTACATGGTTCATATTATTGGCGCGGTTTATATCACATAAAAATTCAGATAACGCTTCAGTGGGTGAGTGACCTGATTGAAAATCAAATTGTTTAGGACACAAGATATTGTTTCTGGATAGGTATAGCATCAATTGATTAACAACCATTCTCTCTGTTATTTTTCCTGCTATGTGGCATAATGAAATCGGAGGAGTGTCCGAGGGTGTGAGGGGATTTTTGATTTTCAGAATTAGTTTCACAATTGTAGATTTCCAAGGATCAGGGAAAATACCAAGCGAGAAAGATTTATTCAATAGGTAGATCATTTGATCAATTAATAGACTGAAAGCATCCTTATAAATCCTAGAGTAGAGCTCATTACAACCAGAATTCTTGTTAATATTAATATTTGCTATTTCTTCTATGAGTGAGACTCTGTCTAAATGTAGATCTTCCCAATTCAGTTATTTGTTCAAAGGTTCTTGTGTGAGGTATATCCAAAATATTATCATTAATTTTTTTGCCAACCTCACAGTAGAATTTATTAACACCGTTTACCATATCTAGTCCTTCAGTTTCAGAGCCATCGATCAGTAGACTATTTATACATTGTGCATTAATATTTTCAATATCTCCAACCACTCTCAAAAACTTTTTTGGATCTCTCCTGTGAGTGTACAGTAAACCTCTAAAATACTCAGCCTTCGCACGACGTATATGCCGATTACAATTGTCCCGTGCGGTTCTAGCCTTCCTAATATCAATCATATTTCTAGTCTTATTTGCTTTTTTGTACAACGATTCACGCTCTTTGTGTAATTCGGTCAGTTCCCTAGTGTACCAGGCCGGCTTTACTAGTCTGTTCTTAAATACCTTCTTAGGCGCAATATTATCCGCCGCGTTCAAAATTTCTTTGTAAAGAATGTCCCAACATAAATTGGGGTCATCCTCGCTATAAAATCTATCCCAGTCTGAATTAGCTAAGTTATTCTGAAGACGTTCCGAAGAGTAGTTTCTTAAGACCCTTCCAATAATATTAACCCTTACTTTACAAATATATTCTTTCTTGAAGACTGTATATGTGGGGTTATGGTCTGAGAGCGAGTAATCCAGGGTTCCTGATTTATAATCGGTATTGCCTCCTATAATAAAGAGGTCTAAGATTGAATTTTTCGTTAAACCAAATCTTGTGGTCTCTTTTGCAGCTATAGTCAGATTTTTGGAAGTAATGTAGTTTATAAGGGCCTTAGTTTTATTGTCGTTGGTATTGATGTCAATATTTAGGTCACCACAAATCACTAGGTTACCAACTAGGTCCTTCCCATTGTTAATTAGTTTCCTGGCACTTTCTAAGTCAGCTAAATAGTTCGATACTTTGCCCGACAGCGGCCTATAAGTCAGAATTACATTGTATATCAGTCTTATAGTCCTAAATGATATTCATAATCCACATATTATATATATTAATATTTACCGTTATGCGATTGCATAATGTTACGTAATACCTATAATTATAAAAGGAGGATCAAGTAGTTGTGACAAGGCAATTCTCTCAAAGACGACTGGGAATGACATGGGTCCATTCTATAAGACGGCCTCCGCTTGTCCGGTCACATGACAGTGCATCCACAAGTCTAGGAACAAAATTTTGTCCAACTTTGAACTATTAATCATATATAATATTAAGTCCATATCATAAAATATATTCCTCATGGGCATCACCAACATTTTTGCAACATTTCTTGCCTAAAACAACAGTAATCCTTAGATTTGACCCATTGTTTACTTATGCCCCACTGCAGTGGGCCGGGCTGTGGGGACAACCTTGACGACCAACGCAACTAAGGTTAAAATTTCCAACTTCCCCCCTCGATTTCTTAAATTATCCACAATTGTCGGCAAACAAAACAAGTGACTGCACTTTAAAATAGTTTATGTATCCATGTAACATCATAGGATTTTGATCCGTTTATGTTGCCCCCCCCCCCACCCACCCACCACACACACACCAAACACATGTTTCTTACAGTGTGTAGAGGGAGTCACACAGTCTGTGCCACAGTGTAGAGTTGTGGCAGTGGCTCCTGTGTCGACCAGTCGGGTAGGTCGACTTTATTTAGCAATTATTTGTTTTTATTTATTATTTCATTCAGCTCAATATTCCGACATATATGCTGATTTTCTCAATTGTTCTTAGATATAGAAAAGTGTTTTACAATGTAAAATATACAAACAGGTTTGGCATAGATTTGCAAGATTTACATACAGTTAAGTAGTAATTCCACAATCAATTGTGAAGAGTTTTAGGAAAATGAGTCATCAGTCGCAAAAATAGATTTTAAGATTTTGAAAAGATGAGATCAAGCTGATTCCAATGATAGTAAACAGTCTAATAATCTAATAAGTATTTCTAGAATAAGTTTGATATTTTTCGTTTTTGAAAAAAAAAGTTTCCAATATTTCTGGGGGTCAATAAACAGTAAAGTAACTAAATGTAGTCCATATGAGGACCTTTAAAACGAATGGATATATTACATAGATTATCCTGAAATTTGATACCATGAGTTATCAACCCTTAAAAAATTAGATCATTCCAATAATGTGATCTTGTGAAAAAAACACTTTAAAAAATATCAATTTTGTGACTTGTGACTCATTTTCCTGAACACATCACAATTATGAAAGAAGCAACACAATAGAGACGCTGGGTGGCCGAGTGGTCTAAAGCACTAGGTCGGCCCAGTAGCATGAGGGTCAGGTTTTGAGAAAATGTAAAATTAGCAGCTCTACACAAATTTGAGTAAATTCTCCTAGGTTCTGCTGGAAAATGGTCAATACCAGGTAAACCTGAGGATATTTGGTACTGCCTTGATTCAAACAATATGTTTGGCTAGGTTGAATTGAATTTTAAACCTGATTTTTGTCTTGAATTTGGGTTATTTGAGAGGATTTGTGAAGACAAATTGTACATTTTCTGGCGATTTCACCCATGAGTAGCATGTTGTGGGGTTGAACCCAGGCACAGCTACAAGTTCACCTCCTCCCCCAGGTACTAGAAGAACCACCATTGTGGTGATCTAGTCGTGCTTAAAATTGTTAAAACATGTTGTTGTTTTGTTTGTTTGTTTGTTTAACTTTTATTCATCAAAGATGCTTCAGCCGGACTCCTCCGTACAATTTTTGGAGATTTTCTTGCCGTACTGAATTACGAATTTGTTCAATACAAGATAAATAAGAGAACAATCACCAATAAGTCAACGCCTTTAGAGGTGTCTCTTATTAATTCTGGTTTAGAAATAATTATTCAGGGTATTCATTTTTGCTAGATAGTATAACAGGTGTGTGTGTACAAGTATATTCAAGTAACGCGCTTGTACTGAAATGTACTAATTATATAGGATGGTTTATACATATTCGAAGAGTCAGTGGAGTTTTCTAAGTCACACTTTATAGTAGGCCATGATGGAGATGTTATGTTCTTCCATTCTTCCTGCTCTCTAATTATAAGCAGCCCTCTGTCATTTACATAAATCTTAACACTAACCACAAGTCGTTATGTATATTTCTTTTCAGGTCAGAATTTTAGAAAATGTACAATTTACATTCACCAATCCTCTCAAATAACCCAAATTTCAGACGAAAATCAGGTTCAAAATACAGTTCAACCTAACCAACCAGATTGCTAGAATCAATGCAATGCCGAATATACTCGAATTTACCAAGTATTGGCCACATTGCAGCCTAATTTAACAGAATTGACTAAATGTGTACAGCTGCCAGTTGTACATAATCTGAAAATCTGACCCATATACACACAGTACACACTCCCGGGCACAAGATGGGATACATGTAAGGACAGGCTAAATACTCCCCGTTACTTTAAGTATCAAATAATGAATTAAATACTGGTAATACAAAGTATTAAAAATTTTAACAGGGTAATTATACTGAAAAAGGTATCTTTGACAACGTAACAACTGGATAAGACGCATTCTTGGCAGAGGGTAGCTTGAGGCATTCATTGGAAATTCAATTACAAAAAACATTTAACAATCCAAAAGAAGATTGTAGCGATTATAGTAAGATAATGATAAATAATGAACTATAAAATAATGATGGCGTTATTTTGTATAATCCTAGTGGGGTCATAATGGAGTGTTGTGGTTTGGCGCAAGAGGCTTTTCCTCAGTTTGGAGGGACTGTCGACTCTCAGCTTAGACTGTAAAATATCAGTGTAGCCAATTGTGTTCCATATCACCCGCTAGAAAGGTATAATAAACACCCAATACTGTAGCCTATGGCAGTCCATATCACCCGCTAGAAAGGTATAATAAACACCCAATACTGTAGCCTATGGTATTCCATATTACTCGCTAGAAAGGTATAATAAACACCCAATGCTGTACCCCATAGTCCATATTACCCACTAGAAAGGTATAATAAACACCCAATGCTGTAGCCTATAGTCCATATTACCCACTAGAAAGGTATAATAAACACACAACGCTGTAGCCTATGGCAGTCCATATTACCCACTAGAAAGGTGTAATAAACACTCAATGCTGTAGCCTATAGTCCATATTACCCACTAGAAAGGTGTAATAAACACTCAATGCTGTAGCCTATAGTCCATATCACCCGCTAGAAAGGTATGATAAACACCCAATACTGTAGCCTATGGTAATCTGTATTACCCACTAGAAAGGTATAAGAAACACCCAATACTGTAGCCTATGACAGTCCATATTACCCTATAGAAAGGTATAATAAACACCCAATGTTGTAGCCTATGGCAGTCCATATTACCCGCTAGAAAGGTATAATAGACACCCAATGCTGTAGCCTATGGCAGTCCATATCACCCGCTAGAAAGGTATGATAAACACCCAATACTGTAGCCTATGGTAATCTGTATTACCCACTAGAAAGGTATAAGAAACACCCAATACTGTAGCCTATGACAGTCCATATTACCCTATAGAAAGGTATAATAAACACCCAATGTTGTAGCCTATGGCAGTCCATATTACCCGCTAGAAAGGTATGATAAACACCAAATGCTGTAGCCTATGGCAGTCCATATTACCCACTAGAAAGGTATAATAGACACCCAATGCTGTAGCCTATGGCAGTCCATATTACCCGCTAGAAAGGTGTAATAATGTCAGGTCACAATGCCATACGACCTGCCCCCACCAAGAATGTGTAAATACAAGTTGTACTGCGTAATTACACATGCCCTAGGGACATACAGGACTGATATACATGTTGCGGGAATAATTAAGGCTTTATAATTGCATTGGAGAGATTATATTAAGCCGCATATCTGGATTTTGATCTGGTCTTGGCGTCGCTGCGAGTTGATGCATTCATCATGCAGGCTAATTTGTCCAACGTGACATGTATTAGATGTGATTTGGTACAGAACAAGAACCAGTCAAAGTTGATTATTTATTATCATATTATTGTTTTGCTGTTTTAAAGTATTCACATCTTGTGTCAGCTTAATCCAATTAATTTCCGTTTCCAAGGGAAACGTTTGCAAAATTCAGTTACATGTAACCCATGGTCAAGTGACAATTATTGTCATGTATTGAATTGAATTAAAAAAATACCTACATTGTGTGGTAGTCTTTTATGAAAAAGATTACAGGATGCTGCCTTTGTCCTATTGTTGGTATAAAAATATATATGACTCATCATATTTGTAAAGATATGTTGCTTTGCCTTGTCAAAGAAATAATGTTTTTTATTTCTCTCGCTGTTGAATACATATTATCTTAGTCTACCAAACCCTGGTTCAATTCAACCATGGCTAGTCGACCTGTAATTATAGTCATATATCTTCTGCCTGTTTCAGTAATACAGAAACTAAATGTAGCATTTTATTGTATTTTAACTTGTCATTTCATTTTCTCTATAGTGCCTCTTATTGTAATTAGTCCTCCAAATTCGGGTAACCGCCGGAAGAAATGGTACCAAGACGTATCATAGGCATGTCGACCTATTCATCATCTTTATATTACTGTACCCTTGTCGTACCTATCTGATGAATAAAAAAACATCTTATCTTATCTTATCATCTTATCTTATCACACATTAATAAATATGGATGAAATTGTCAGAAAATGTACAACTCACATTCACCAATTCTGTAAAATATCCCAAATTTAAGACAAAAATCAGGTTCAAAATACAGTTCAAAATAATTTAACAGACTGTTTGAATCAAAGCAATACAAAATATACTCAGATATACCTAGTATTGGCCATTTTTCAGCCTAATTTAGGAGATTTTCGTATACAGGAGTAATATATTACTATAATGTGTCACTGGATTCCTTGACAGGGAAGGGGGAAGGGGGGAAAAGCCAGATACTTTGGTCATAAACAGTGTCATAAACATTGGCTATGTGAAATTTAATTGTCATTAAACATTGGCTATGTGATATGGAGGGGAGAGGATTAAAGCCAAGACAGGAGGAACTTTCCCTAAAATTGGTTTGAGGGAGCCATGGCCAAGCTGTTTTTTTATGGGGATGTTAACTGATGAATAGGGACTAATGGTATTCCTTTTTCCACACATCAACATCAGAGAGAAATCACTGTTGTTTAATTATCCTGCCATAAACTATAGAGAAACAAGACTTGGTGAGATAATGAGAGATTTCATCTTAAAGCCACGCTGTCCTGCTGATCTGTCCTGCTGATTTATCTGATATTAAAAGCTGGGTTCCACTGGCCGGCTACTTCTCCCGCTACTGCTATCACTTCTTGATGAAAGCAGCGGGAGCAGAAGCAGGAGAGTAACTGGGAGGGGGGCTATTGGGCCCCGCTACAAAGCCACCTTCCTTCCCACTTCTTAGAGCATAGAGTGCTCCCCATTCTATCAAACATGTTTGATTTGAAGCGGTGGCTACTTTGTAGCGGGAGGTAGCGGGAAATAGCAGGAAATAGCTGAGGCTGAAGCGGGCCAGTAGCACCACTTTACACTACTTCTCACACTACTTGATGCATTCATTTCTATGTGAAAATGAAATGTTGTCTGCTTACATTTCTGAGTAGCGTTAGAAGTAGCAGTGGAAGTAGCGGGCAATAGCACCTATTCCGGTATACCTGCAGTTGCTCCCGCTTCTTTAGAAGCAGGAGCAATAGACTGTCAAAGAAATGGGAGGAGTAGCAGGAGGAGTAGCGGGAGTAGTAGCCGACCAGTGGAACCCAGCCTTAACACCAACTGCAATCATATCAGATGTCATATGGAGGGGTTATGAGATGCGATTCTAA
Organism: Sthenelais limicola; assembly: GCA_942159475.1. NCBI lineage: Eukaryota > Metazoa > Annelida > Polychaeta > Phyllodocida > Sigalionidae > Sthenelais > Sthenelais limicola. The sequence continues at coordinate 60,667,251 of OW804102.1, read as the reverse complement.
TCAATGATTGATGTTTATCTACCCAATACACTTAATTGCAGATTTGCAGATATTTGCAAATAAAAATGAGTCATAAGTTGCAAACGACTACATGCAGAGGAGTGGGAGAGTGAAGAAGAGGGGTGGGAGAGGGTCGGGGTATTGGAGAGGGGGAGGGGAAGAAGAGGGTGTAGGAGGGGAGAGTGAGGCAAAGGGAGGGGGTAGGGAAATAGAAAAGGGGGAGGGGGAAAGAAGAGTGGTAGGGAAAAGAGGAAGGGAGGGAGAGGATGTATGGGAAGGGACAGAGGGAAGGGAGAAAAAGCGAGGAGGGGGAACATGAGGAAGAGGGGAGGGAGCAGGGGGAGAATCGGAGAGGGGGTTGGGAGAGAAAAACAGGTATGACAGACAGAGAAGAGGCAGAGGGAAAAGAGGGAGAGGGGGAAGTGTGGGGAGGGAGGGGGACTGTCCAGAGGAAAAAGCAAAAAGGCAAGCTCATGGCTTTCCACTGGTTCACTTTGTTTCGAAATCATTCATAAATTATTGTTAATGACAGTAAGATCCCAACAAATGGTGGCTAAAGCCATTAGATCATTTGGTTGTGTTGCTTGGGTTGTGTCTACGGGCCCCTGAACAAGACCAAGGCAAAGCCGAGGGCTTGTTCCTGGGCCATTAGTCTTGAATTGTTGAGATTTGGTGGTATGCTATGGACGGGTGGTGTAACGTGGGCGTCATGCACTGGTGAACACGAGCGGGAGCGTGCGCTGAGTGTGTGTGGGTTTAGCCTGATAGTGAATTGTTATTGTTGTGTGTTAAATTGGAAGTGATGGAGGATCCCAACAACTCGAGACTAAAGCAATTAGAACCTGTAGTTGTAGCGGGGGTTTGTTGTCTGTTTGCCCGGGACCCACCTCGGCTATCGCCTCGGTGGGGTCCCTAAGCAAACAGACACTGAACCCCCGCTACAACTACAGGTTCTAATTGCCCAGTAGACTGGCCTCACCAACACAACCTCATGATATAATGGCCCAATAAAACACAGGTTACAGTGCATTATTACTGACAATATGGTTGTATCGGTCATTATAATCCCGGATTTACAATCCTAATAACACAATTTTTGTACGATTTGTGAGAATTTGTGAAGCTGTTCTATATTGCAGCATAGTGTAAGTGGGATATATCTAGCCTGATGTCGGTACTAGTCTCTTTACTCATACTGTCCAGTCTGTATTGCAGCATAGTGTAAGTGGGATATATCTAGCCTGATGTCTGCACTAGTCACTTTACTCATACTGTCCAGTCTGTGCACCCAAACCTCAACAAGTAAGTATGGCAATGCTGAATTAATCTGTTCCCATTTGGGAATATATGTGATATGTCCAGGAAAAGGTATATCTTGACTTTTAAAAGATGGGGTTTGAAATACCATCATGCAGGGGGCAGCTGTCATTATCGTTATTTATTGTTATTTTGATACCACAAACATTCCATCTCAATTGATCTTAGAGGCAAGTTGATACCTTTAACAATAGAATGTCACATAAATAACATTTTAATCTTCTTTTGCTGTTATTTCACCTGTACTTGTATAGTATATTTGTGATGTGTTTTAGGAAAATTAGTCACAAGTCGCAAAATTGATATTTTTCAAAGTGATGTTTTCACAAGATCTCTTAAGGCCTTAATATGCAGTATATGAAGTTATTTTGCTGGTAATTACCCATCCAGAAACATTGTAAACTTCTTTTTTCAAAACTAAAAAATATCAAACTTAAACTTAAAATATAGAAATACATATTAGGTGTCCTGGTGTTTATTATCATTAGAATCGGCTTGATCTCCTGTTTTCAAATATGGTGTTATCTCAAAATCCATTTTTTGCGACTTATGACTCATTTTCCTCAAACGGATCACATTTGTGTGGCACATCAACTCATCAACTCATCAACACATCAACTCACATCTATATTTGATACACTATCTTGAAATTTGGTGAATGTACGCATGCTACAGAAGCGTTAAGCAGCCTAAAATGAAAACAAAGACAAAGTCTCACAAAGACATTTGGGGAATAAATCACTTTGGAAAACATTCATTTTGCGACTTGTGACTCATTTTCCAGTAAGACATCACATATTATTAATTTAAGTGAAATTGTTAGTTTTACCAATTTCTCTTGATTATAGTAAATATTCTAAGATATGAACTGATTATCATCCACAGTCCACCTTCGCTGCTCTGATGCGGGCAGCTTGGAGAATGCGTTAAGTCCACCGGGGTTGCTGGATGCTTCCACCAATGTGACGTGTGAGCAGGGGTGGTACTTTGATACAGCGGGGAGCACCAGGGTAGAGCTGGGGTGCACAGAGGAGGATGCAGACTTTAACACCTTCTGGGAGCAACCTCTCCCAGCGGGATGCCTCAGTATGTACCCCTTGTTATGGCACTCTTCCATTTTTTGGGTCAGGTTATCAGAAAATGTACAATTCACCTTCAGCAATCTTCTCAAATAACCCACATTACAGATGAACATGAAGTTTAAAGTACCATGCAATCTAACCAAACAGATTGCTGGAATCAATGCAATGCCAAATATACTCGGATTTACCTAGTATTGACCAAATTGCAGCCTAATATAGCGGAATTTACTAAATGTGTACAGCTGCCAATTGTACATTTTCTGAAAATCTGACCCTCTTCTTTTTTATATTTAGTATAATCTCAATAAATTATTTATTATAATTTATACCCTTGGAAGATTATTTACTTTGGGGTAACAAGAAATTTGGCTGTGACCAAGGAAACAATGGTTTCCCCTGAATCCCCTTAACACATAAAGACCCCTCCCCCTACCCCAATTGATCTCCACTCCACATGGGAAAATGCCTTGTCAAGGACTTCATCAATGTGCGTTACCAATGTTTAAAAAATTAGAAGACGTAACGACAAAATTACGGAGCATGCGGATGAATAGGCCTACAGTATTGCGTCGCCGCCGGCAGGCATTGGATGGCTAGAAAGAATGTCTTTAGAGGCCTATACTTTCCCTCTGATTTTTTTCATTGGACCAATACTGATGAGAATAAATACGTTACCGTACCTAATGCCTAAATGGAAGGAAGGGCTGTTCTTCCTTACTTTATTTTGATATTTTATTGTGAGTGTTTCCCTGTCCACTTCTACCTACCTATTCTAATTTAACCGGAACTGTCAATCTCGCTGAAAATTTTATCCAACTATTGTTTACTTATGTTACCATTCAGTTTTCCTCACATCTTCCTGATTTAAATACAAGTGTTGATAAAACTACATATTTTGGGGTAGAATATCATGCCAGTTCTTAATTTCAATGTCTTGTCAATGCAAGAATTTGGCTGTGACCAAGAAGAAAATGGTTTCCCCGACTAATTCCGCAGTAATTCCATGCAGGAAAATAGCTATTATGCGTTGTCCAGGACTCTAGTTGTCATGGTGCATTACTAACGTTGTGAAAAATGAAAGACATCACTACGTATATTATTGGGTTGTTGCCGGCATCGGCATTGATAGGCCTATACTTTCCCTATAAACTTCCCTTAGTTCCACCAATATTATCTTCCTTATTTAAATACAAATGTTGACAGTATTAAATGCATGGACATATATTAAATACATAGACAAGCCAGTTTTGCATGACGATTGGATTTTTGTCAGGGGAGTCAATACCATACTTTTCAAGCAGCAGGGGAAAGGCCGAAAATTATTGTTTAATGGTAGCAGTGCGGTTTCCCTCATATCTCCCTTATTTAAATACAAATGTTGATAGAATTAAATACATAGGGGTAGAAAAGCATGCTCTTTCAGAATTTAAACATCTTGACAATGTATTTCAAGTAGAAATAGCGCTATTTATAATTTCGCGGGAGCGTAATTTCCCCACGATGTGCCTGCCACAACCCAATAGGGTCAGGTCTTCGGAAAATGTACAATCGTTGGCTCTACACATTTAGTAAATCTTGCTAATTTACTCTGAAAAATGAAAAATACTGGCTATACTAGAGTATTTTGGTGTTACATTGATTGAATAAATCTGCTTGGTTATGTAAAACTGTATTTCGAACCTCATTTCTTTCTCAAATCTGAGTGGAATGGTGCAGGCGAATTGTACATTTTCTTACATCCTGACTCAATAATGTGGCCTACTTGAGGTGATCTTTTTGTTTACCTAGGCCCACTGAAAAGTTTCACTTATATATGTTATGCCTTACTTAAAAACTGACCTTGATATAAACACATATTTAGGGGTAGACAAGCATGCTCTTTCTGAATTTCATGTTTCTGGCAATTTATTACAAGTAGAAATAGCGATTTTTATCAATTCGGGGGAGCGTAAAATCACCATGCGTTGGAAATTCAGGTGGGAATAGGCGGAATCCGGTTTTCCTTATAAGGGGGCGACGCGGACGTGCTAAGTACAGGCAAAAACTGGAACCTATATTAGGTTTCCCAGTGCGAGCACTTTCGGTGCTCGTACCACCTTCGGCGGGGGAAACCTTAAAAAATCTTAAAACATTGAATAGGGAATTGTAGTGCATATGGGTTATACCAATCAAGAATGGATTGGGGCTCGAGTATTTGTTCATCAACTAACAATGGCTTGACCCGGTACTGCTATAATTGGCTGCACACGCCTTGGTAGGACTGGTCAAAAGTATCCTTGTAATAGTAATAGTTTGTAATAGTTTTATTTTCAGAATCATTTACATCACCTCCAGAAATTGGACAATCATGTTATAAATTAATACAATACAAATTAATACAATCTCCATCTGCGGATTCGCATTCGCAGGTCTTCCAGGACAATCCTTCTGGTTTGATGTCAAGTTGTACACAGACAATATTCATTAATTCCAATATTACAGGTTACACTTTAATAGTTGTACTATTTGCCATAACTTGTGTGCGAGTTCTTAAGGACATTCCGGTAAGACTCTGTTAAACCAGTAGTAGCTGTTTTCACATTAAACCTTGTCAAGCTTTCGTACCTTCAACACCTACAATGACTGTGTACTAAAGATGTCTCTTGCTTTGATGTACCAATACCTTGTTACCTTTGTTGGGTCTGACATTGATTGTCGGCCGTAGTTTGTGTGGCGGAATAAAGCCTCTGATACTAAAGAGCTTCGTGGATGGTTTTACTTTCCTTTCACTGAGACTGATAGACTCAAACCTGGTTAGTGAGCTAGTAAGACGCTAGGCGGTAATCACTAAAACAGGAGATCAAGCTGATTCCAATGATAGTAAACACTAGGACACCTAATATGTATTTCTATATTTTAAGTTCGAAATTTTTATTTCTGAAAAAAAAAAGTTTGCAATGTTTCTGGATGGGACCAGTAAAGTAACTAAATGTACTCCATACCAAGGCCTTCAAGATGCAAGGATATATTTCCTGAAATTTGGTACATGGGTTTATATGATTATAAGTGCTAAATGCCCTAAAAATAACATTTCGATAAAGAGATCTTGTAAAAAAAAACACTTTGAAAAATAGCGATTTTGCGACTTGTGACTCATTTTTCTATAACATCCTGTATTACAGTTGACATAGACGAGTGCAGCGCTACACCGGACGTGTGTGGTCCCCTGGGCCGGTGTATGAACACTGCAGGTTCCTACCAGTGCCAGTGTCCCGACCACTATATATGGGTGGGGGCACTCAGAGCTGATGCCAGGGCTAACATCCTCACCCAGGGCGCCTGCCAGCGTATGTATAGATTGTTATTAGTTATATTGGCCTCTTTTGATTTACATTTAGTCCCCGTTTGTTGGGCTGGCGGAGATGGTTGGAGAGGCATAGAATGGGCCCATCAGCATTTCCGGCCGACCGCTTACATCAACGAAAATACAAAACAATATTTACTGCGCAAAACGGCAAGATCATGGCTTTCCACTGGTTCATTTTGCTTCGAAATCATTTCTAAATTGTTGTTAATGATAGTAACAACCCAACAAAAGGGGACTAAAGCCATAAGATCTTCCATTTATGGTCCTTCATTTTCTCTTAGCCTGCTGAAAACAAGCCTCAGCTTCGCCTCGGCTTGTTCCCGACAGGCTTAGAGAAAACTTAGAACCATAAACTCATGATCTAACCGCCTAACATATCTTTATATTTGTTTGGCCTTATACTTTTGAGATTATATTTGTGCCCATCACCAAAATGTAACTGTGTAAAGCACTTGATATAATGTCCCAGCTGGTATAAGCAATATCCAAAGCTCAAATACTCGTAAATGATCGTATCATAAAGCATGCGTGAGTAACGTGTTACACAAGCTACGGTAGCATCCGCTCTAAAAACCAGTTTTAACATGGATTAACTATAATCTAACTATCAAGGATTACCCATAAACATACCAGGATCAACTAGATCGGATACATTTGTTGTGAATTGTACCACAAAACAAGTACTGACAGTTTAAGTTTGAACAATTTTGAACGTGGGACTTCACCGCCATTTCTCCAGCTTCCGGATTAGGATTAGTGAGGGATTATCTGCTAATATCGCCCACTCCCGACTGGACACAAATATAACGCGATCTCGAGGTCTAGCTGTTCAAATTAGTACCCAATATACCTGGATTATAACAGCTAAGCAACGTATATTGAAATAAAAGTATCCGTACTACCCAGAAAAGAACTTAAAACATTCTCCCAAGATAATCATGTATGGATCTCATGACTTCCAGCCCCATGCCGGGTCACCCTCGACGTAGTACCGACAACACTCCACCACTATCACCCATCAATGATACAACTCATAGAGACGAGTATTCTGTCTATCATTCAGCACTTAGTGAGCTATTTAACTCAACCAAGTTTCCCGACACAAATATAGTCATGGCAGCACACAATCAATACCAAATGATGGCTCCTGTTAATTTACACCAACAGCCGCAATATATCCAACAACAACAGCCACAACAACACCAAATGAATGCGGTAAGCACTTACCTTCAACCTGTGCCTGCAAGTATGATGGTGACTCCGTATAACCAAACGTCTGTCTGTCCACAAAACATGCAAACAGTGGACTTGCAAACTACGGACTCCCCACTATATAAATTGATGAAAGAGCAAATGCAAAGGCAAACCGATATTATGGAAAAAATGTCAAATAATCTTAAATCGCACACAAAGACCTTTGAAGATAACTTAGCTACTTATCGAGACGAAAACGTGAACATGCGTGCTGAGTTCAATTCGCACACAAAACAGGTAGCTTCGGAACTGGGCTCTCTGTCAGACAAGGTAAATAACATCAACCTCAATACCGATGCGTTCCTGAATAAGTTAGGACCAGAAATTGGCCTGACTATCAATCAATGCCTTCAAGAGACAAGGCTAGATCTTGAAACTAAGCAGATGGAAATTGCACACTCCCTTGAGTCAGTAAGAAACCAACAACTCCAACTGCAGAATAGTATAGATGGCCTTCGCTTGGAGCCAATAACTGATGCTCCGGACAATAACACTAATCGAAATATCCCAAAAGCCAACAAAAAAATCAAACCTAGAGGTCTAACCCGCACTGACAAAACTGAAAAAAAAGAACAAGGAAGAACTCAGCCCGAGAGACCTAAGACTAAATATATAACCTTCAAAAACACCCAGAGAAAAAAATCAGGAACTGAAACTGATAACCACAATTTTACCATGGGTAAAGAACATATACTCAGAGTTGAAGAATATAACTACTTAGGCCTCTCAATTGACAAACACTTGTCGTTTGGGAGTCAGGTGACTAAAGTTATCAACAATGTCAGATGGAAGGTCAGACTCTTGGGTAACGCCCGGTATATGCTCCCCAAAAAAGTGAAATTGGATATCATCAAAACTCTGATCATCCCCTTAATAGATCGAGGAGACGTGTTCTATTCTAGTTCAAATAAATACCAATTAAAAAGACTGCAATCTCTCCTGAATGCATCTGTAAGAGCAGCTCTGAATGTTAGTAAGAAACAAAGTGTTGAGAAAGAATTCCAAAAATTGAATATTTTATCGAATGAAATGAGAAGGGAGGTCCATATACTAGAATGCGCACACCATCTCGCAAGGTCTGAATCAAACCTAGACCTACGACGCCTACCCACGAGGAGTCATTCAGAAACAGAAAAATCCTCAAAATGATCCACCCTAAATCAGCCCTATATCGGAACAGTTTCCTTTATAAGGCCCGCAAAGCATGGAACGATTTAAAGGGAAATCTGCAAAATATTGAAATCAAAAAAGAATTTCAAAGAGATGTACTGTCACTGATCCGGGCTCGTATGAGATCTGGTTTGGCTTGAATATGGATCTCCTGTCTAATTGAATACTATTGAAAACATTATTTACGTGTGTCATTTATGCATATATTAAAACTTGGAATAGAACTATTCCTTCCCTTACAACATGCCCGAATTCATAAGGTATTTAAAATAATAGTATAACAAACTACTGAATCTCATTAGCTCATATTATCGGTTCACTCATGAACTTAGGTTATGAAACTTATATTGTTGTTCACCCATGCCCATGGGTTATCTGTGTACAGGACCTGGATCGAATACATGTAATTCTGTACTCTATTTGATATTACTTCTACTCTCTACTTGTACTGCCTTTCATACATTCTTGGATTGCCCAAGTACATGGGTCATCTAAGACCAGGCACTTTATCTACTATATATATATATTATTATGTGCGTTATAAATATTCCATTGTTATTTACTTGTAATCCACATAATGCTACATGCAAAAGTTTTATTATCATTATATGTTTAGTACTGTACTGCATGAACGCCTACAGACACAATGTCTTATACAGTTTTGTTTATATATTCCTTGAATACCTATACATGTAAATTCAAGCTGTACTGCTTGTCTCAGGGAAGTAGGTAATTTACTTATTAATTTTACCCTCCTGCATAGTCACTTTACTAAGTCATCCTAGGTTAGTCACTCTAAATCTATTCCAAATTTGTGGTAACTGCCGGAAGAGATGGTACCTCGCTGTATCATAAAGGTGTGTCGACCAATTTGTCTCTTTTATTCTACTCGACTGTACCCACTATGTACTCTTCGATTATGACAAATAAAAAACATCTTATCTTATCTTATCTTATCTTAAAGAAAGCCTCTATTTCAAAAGATTTTATATAAGAGGAATTTCCACACAATTTCCCTTTCCTTAGCTTATACAACAGGCCCCATAGAGTATTGGTCCTTTACTAATATGTTTATTTTCTATGTTCTATTTTGAATCTGATAATTGTGTAATTATAACTGTATGATCATAATGCCTAAATAATATGTTCAATATGTGATGTTTCAGGAAAATGAGTCATAAGTCGCAAATTTGATATTTTTCAAAGTGATTTATTCACAAGATCTCTTCATTGAAATGTTCTGATTTTTAGGGTTTCGCACTTACAGTCATATAAGTCCATATGATACAAATTTCAGGATATTGTATTAAATATATCTTTGCGTTTTGAAGGCCTTTGTACGAATGGAGTACATTTAGTTACTTTACTGGTAATTACCCATCCAGAAACATTGCAAACTTTATTTTTTCTTAAAAACTTAAAAAAATAGAAATACATACTAGGTGTCCTACTGTTTACTATCATTGGAATCAGCTTGATCTCCTCTTTTCAAATAAAACATGATGATATCTCAAAGTCCATAATTTGCCACTTATGACTCATTTTCCTAAAAAGGATCACAATGGTTTCAACACTTAATTAATACATGTTGTCTCCTCCACCATTGACAGAGATAAGCTGTGGCCCACCTCCCCACTACCCACACACCTCCCACCCTCCCATCACTCCACTCCAGGCGACCGCTACTGCAGGATTAGAGGATAATCCAGTAATAATCCAGTGTGAGGAGGGCTGGCAGGTGCAGCAGGGACTGGCCTCCTTCACCATCAGCTGCCACCTGGTGGCTGGGGTTATAGACTGGGTGCCCATAGACCCTGCACTCACCTCCTGTCTGGGTGAGTACTTTCACTTTATTATACCTTTGGGGGAGTTGGTATGATACGCCCATAGGCTTAAGCACTGAGCCTCATATCAAAGAGAGCGGGTAATATGGCCGCCATATTACCCGTCGATCGTTTTCCGATTTTCTCTCGAAATAATAAACCTAGGAACTTCAAATGAAAAGTTTCATCAAAGAATCATATGTAAAAATGCGATTTTGCTAAAGTATATCAACAATTTAAAGCTGTGGAAAGCTGTGAAACTCACAATTTATTCTGCATCTTGAATAATTGAATGACTGACACAGAGAACTAGTTCACCAGAGCCTGTGACAGACTCGAGTCAGCGAAAAACGCCGAGTTCAACTATGAAAAGTACAGGAATTTCAATATCAAAGTGAACAACATTTATCTTATTGGGTATTTTAAATCGTATTCATGTCTTGATAATCGTAATTAACCGAAAATTAAGAGAAATAATGATTCAAAATAGAACTACATTTTGCAGGCCTTCTCACAACCCGGCAGGTCATGTGCGCATCGATATTTTTACCGATAGCACAGACCCGGAACTATAAGCAAACTCAGGTGGGAGGGGCGGTGTTTATGGAATGGATTTTCATCGAATTCCAACCATTTTCCAGCTAAAATGTCGGAAAATGTATCGTACCAGCCTGTATTAAGGTGATAATAAATGCAAAAGTGTCCTTGTGACGATCTGTCGTCCCATATTTCCCTTGGTCTCACGCAATTTTCCGTTCGTTCGCTAACGCGAACTCACTAAAAATTGCTACGCCCACGGGAAATATGGGACGACAGATCGTCCTTCGGTCACTTTTGCCTATTTATTACCTCCATCCTGCACTCTCATATGTGATGCGCTTCAGGAAAATAAGTCATAAGTCACAAAATGGATATTTTTCAAAGTGATTTATTCAAAAGATATCTTTGCTGGAATATTCATAAGAATGGAATATTCTAATTCTTGGGGTGCTTAATGCCGCTAGTAACATTATTAAGTATACAAAATTTCAAGGCAACGTATTAGATATATCTATGCACTTCTAAGGTCACCTTATGGAGTATATTTAGGTACTTTATTAGTAATAATCCGCCCCAAAATATTAATAACGTTTTTTTTTTAAAAAAAAGATATCAAACTTAAATTATAGAAACACTACTCATATGTACTATTGTTTATTACCATTAAAATCGGCTTCATCTCATCTTTTCAAATAATTATGATGATATCTCAGAATCCATTTTTTGCTACTTGTGACTCATTTTCCTGTAACGGAACACATATTCTCTCTTTTTATTTCACCAATGTCTGTCCATAATCTATTTCACCAATAAGTCTCTATGAATAGTGTTGAATAATTTAATAACTAATGATATTATGTGTATTACAGTGGATGTGAATGAGTGTGTTGATAACCCATACACATGTGGTAATGTTATTATGTGTATTGCAGTGGATGTGAATGAGTGTGTTGATAACCCATACACATGTGGTAATGGTGAATGTGCTAACACGGGCGGTGGCTTCTCCTGTTCCTGCACCACAGGCTACACCTGGGTGGACCTGGCTGCACCTGACCCTACAGACGGCAGCCTCGGCCACTGCACACGTCAGTACCAGTCAATCATAATAATATTTTCTCATTAATACTAGTCTAAATATTAACAGAATAGCTTTTCAAGCTGTAAAACTCTGCTGGCCAGATCTCCGATATATTTCAGGTGCACATTGCCAAAAATGGTGCGGAGCCATTCCACTATGTTCCATTCACACTTTTGGAAGAATTGAGGGTTATTAATGGGTTATTAATGGGTTGAAATTGAACAACCCCATCCAGGGTCCCCATCGGTGCCTGAAAACAATCCCCTATCAGTGCCCCTACACCAGAACAAGGTGATTTGCATATCGGTTGGATTGAGGTCATGACACAACATTGTCTGTTGCTAAGCAGCACCCAAATGTCCGCTCATCCACTCATCCATGCCTGGGTGAAGCAGACTGAAACTTTGCCTACAAATGCCCTCTGTGGGGGGGTCAGCGGGTGAGAGATCGGCGGGGGGATGAGATCGGCGGGGGGATGAGATCGGCGGGGGGATGAGATCAGCAGGAGATGAGATCGGCAGGGGATGAGATCGGTGGGTGAGAGATCGGCGGGTGAGAGATCAGCGGGTGAGAGATCGATAGGGGGATGAGATCGGTGGGGGGATGAGATTGGCAGGTGAGAGATTGGCGGTGAGAGATCGGCAGGTGAGAGACCGGCAGGTGAGAGATCGGCGGGTGAGAGATCGTGGGGGGGGCTGTTTAAATCAGTTGGGGGTTGAGATCAGCAAGTGGGGGTGAGATTGGCAAGAGGGTTGAGATTGGTGAGGGGTGAGATTGGCCGGGGGTAGAGATTGGCGTCGGTGACTGAGAATGGGGCGGGGGGAGATCGGCAAGTGACAGAACACTGTGTCTCTCTCCCTCTGTCTCTGTCTGTCTGTCTCTGTCTGTCTCCCTCTCTCTCACCCTTTCTCCTTCTTTGCCTCAGTCTTCAGCACTATGTACAGTGTGTGAAATTAACTTTTTTTCTTCACCCGCTAAGTTGGCGGGTGAAATCAGAGCAGGTGAAATCATAAATTTACCCAACCACACAGAAATTCATCTGCCACTAATTACCTGACATTGAAAGCGGGAGAGGGATTGGGAGTGGGAATGAGAGAAGGAGTGGGAGAGGGAGCAGGACAGAGATGTGAGACAAGGACAGGGACTGCCCACACAGAAATTTACCCCTCACTTATTACCTCACGATGAAAGCAGGAGAGGGAATGGCAGCGAGAGTGGGAGTGGGACAGGGACAGGGACAGGCAACACAATAACAGTGACCAAAAATAACTAAACAGGGTTCCATTTTTGGTATGAATGTTAATACAGATATTAAGTTATAGAGACAACTTGAAAGAGAAAGATGGTGGGAGAGGGAACAAGGAGAGATGAGGATATGAGCTCCATTGTCCCACTAGCAAATCCTGTGCATAGTAAGGTATTTGTTAGTACTGTTTAATAACAAAGGGAAGGTATGAGGATTTATTCCTTAATCCACACATGCAGGATTTACCAAGGATGCACTGCCAGTGCATGGATGCTTCCCTATTTACTAAGTATGCCGATTTAGTTAGGATTGGTCTAGGACTTACAAAATAAATCTGGGATGTTTTTTTCCAGTGTTTTATTATAAAACTCTCTGAGAACAACATATCTAGATGGAGCGTGACTCAGCTGTGGCCCCCGAAGGGTGCCACAGGTACCAATCAAAGCCAGCAGGTGTCGCCCCAGTCTCTCTGTTTCAGAGAAAAGATACTTGCTCAAAACGGCACCCGAAAACCTTTTTATCTTGAAATTATATATTTGCCCCATTTCTATTCTAGATCGATGTTTTACTAGTAATAGTGTCTTCATAGCATGAATAAAGGAATAATGAACGTTTTTTTCTTCCTCTGCCATGCCAGCTATGCCGTGATTGTAAAGTGGGGTATCCACTTACACATCGGTTTTACCGACCGTCAAGAGCGTCTAGAGGGGACGGTCAAACCGTTACCAGCGATGGCCACTTTTGACCATCGCTCTTGACCGTCCTCGGTACTCAACTTGCACGTCAAAAAGAGCCACCCATGTAACCGTTGGACGGTCCCCTAGGGTCCACCAGACATTTGATTTATTACTGTATGGACATTTCTGTTCATATTTCTTAGCAAATCATCGATCTCCAGACTCTACCAAACTCTCCTTGATATTACTAGATATATTAATTTGAAATATATATTTTAAAAATAGGCTTGGCAAACAGACTGCCTTGTGTTATGGGACTGGATTTTTTTAGCAACTAGAGAGAGTAGGCTAGTGAGACTTCTTATATTATTTTAATTGTTCCTGATTGATCTGCATATTATTAAATATTGATATGTACCTTCGCAATGATTATTATTTAAATCATTAATTAATTTTGAATTCTAAATTAATTTTTTTTCTGGATTGTTTTTTTGCCAAACTAAAGGTGCTTATGATCTTGATGAGCCTCCTGTTCATTCTTGTTCACTTCTGTGAAGTTTAGACTATATTTGTACAATTTCTATCATTCCTTGTAATTATTTATTGGTAATTTTTTATGATTATTTCAACTATTTCGACTTCAAAATTCTCCCAATCGTACAATATGTTAGACCACGTTGTAGCATACTTATTTAATTAATATTTCTTTAATTAGATATACCAAATATAGGTTTTAATATATTTCCATATATGAGTAATTCTCCCAAACGGGCAGCATTTGATTTCAGGGTGCCATTTTTTTTTTTTTAGAAAAAATAGAATTCGTCGAATCTCTACAATATTTGGTGTTAATATAGAAGGGGATATCAGTATAACACAGATAAAGTTTGGGAAGGCTGGGGCAAATATTTTGATTCCTACACCTATGCCTCAGATGCCTATATTTTCCCTATTATTTTGCCTTATTTCGGCCATATTAAACCTGATTGATCAAATAATTTAGTGTAAAATTGAGGTTAATTAATTCTAATTCGGCTAGCATAATTAAAGGGTCAGTAAACGGGTTCATAGTCACTTTTAGGACAACAAACTTCATGCCGCCATAAATACAACATCCAAGTATCAATTTTTTTACCTCCATTTATGTCTAACTTATAGTCACTTACAGGCCCGAATTGAGAAAGCTTACTTGAAAAGGTCTGTTTAGCACAAGAGGGCACTGAGAGTGCTGTGTGACGTCATAGAGGCGCGCCAGAAATGTACATAATATCCCTACCTTCCCCCCCAATCTCACAGCAATTGAAGCAGTTATGCAATACAGCTAATACCTATTCAAGAACCAGTCATGAGAGGTCAATAATTGGGTTGGTACACCCTCCTTCTTTCTAGCAGCAATTATGAGAGTTGTTTATTATGTTCATTGCATGTACATTTCAAGATTGGTGCACCTTTATGACGTAGGCAAACAGTGGCTCCTTGAATGGAGTGTTAAACTGTGTAACTACTTTTTCACTCCTTTAAATGGGTAAAACTCACTAAATAATAAGTTGAATTAAGTAAAACTGGGGTGGTTACAATTCAATAATAGCAGGGAAATGGATTTGCTCATAATATTCGGGGGTTTACTGACACTTTAACTGAAAAGTCAAGAGCTAGAGAACCGATGTTGGCTGGCAAAAGAGGGCCTGGTTGTAACCAGATGTTTAATAACATTTTTGTAGAAAATATATTTTTTATTACTTTATAATAACTATGCTTAATTAAAAGGATGTCTTATATCTCTAATAATAACATCGTCATATCACAGGGGGCAATAATACAATGCTCAGAGTAAAAAGTATTACTTAATACTAACAAATACTCATACATATTTCCACTTTTTAAGTCGAAACAGTCAAAATAATCACTAAAAATACCAATAATAAATCATAAATCAATAGAAATGATAAAAATAAATGTACAGATGAACTCCAAACCTTTCACCAAAATGGTCATAAGCATATTTGGCACCAGGAAAACACCCACATATCGAAATAAGCAGTAAAATATGCCCAAAATGGCCCTAAATTAATAAAAATCAAATCAAATGATAAAAATAAACTTAAAATAAATGTACAAATGTACTGCATATTGTTCACATGCGTCAACCAGAGGTATCAGAGATAATAGCTAACTTCGGTAAGGCCATAAAGACACCAAAAAAAAAAAAAAGTGTTCCTTGGCTCCTGTTAACCGTCCACCCACACGTAATTAATGCCCTGTTTCATTCTTTGACCGGAGGTGCGACGGTCAAACGGGAGGCATGGATGGTTAATCGGTCACCTGAGACCGTTTGACCGTCCCTTCGGTATCCACTTGCACGTCGGTCAAAAAACGTGTGCGACCGATTGACGGTGACCGACGCATTTTGACCGACGTGTAAGTGGATAAGGCGCTTTAGAGCTCTTTAGGCCATGCATTCCCAACCACAGCACATAGCTCAACTGGGTTGGCCGGGTCTCACAACATTTTTTTTTTAATCTGGGTTGCGTGGATGCTATGTCAGTCTATGCGACAGGGACGGCAGGTTGGTTCCCATGGTTTGTGGTGAGGTGAAAGGCAGGCGAAACAAAATATCCATATAATGTTTTAATGTGTGTCGACAATAATACAAAAACTGCCTAAACATGTCTAAATTACAATCACAAGGCGCCTACTAGACGCCGGCCACTTACTCTAGAATGAGTTATGCACAGTGCATATTTCACTAGTGAGTTATGTGTGGTAGTCATGCACTGTCAGTTAACATCGCTCAAAATCTAAATATGTTCTTCTTCCTGTTCCATTATTTTCAAACCCATCAAAAGCTCATTTGACCAACATTTTGGAAGATTCTCATTTCTATTTGGAGGACCAAATACTTTAAAATGGACAAATATTAATAGAATTTTTATATTATATATATACAGGATAAGTCACTTGTGGGTCTGAAGGAGCGGGAATATCGCACGAGTTGCAACCGCGCAGCGACGAAGACCCACAAGTGATTTATCTGATTTATTATATATGCGGTAAAACAATGTAAAAGGTAAAACAATGTATATCTTGCTGAAAAAATCATATTTGTATTGCATTGCATTATATTTGCATTCAACCAGTATCACTACGCTCCTACGCGCAGCAAATGAACATGAAGGAACACTGAGAGAGAAAGTTTGTGCGAGAGAAATAGCTCACATTTCCGAATCAATTTTAGTCACTTTCACAGCTTTAAATCTTTTAAAAATAAAGTTATGGTTTGATAAAGGGTAGACCTTGATAAAGATGAAAGGATTTTAGTTTATTTATTCATTTGAATGAGATATTACACCTCGAGCTGTGTTAAAAGTTACGACGATCTGCAGATCATTTTGTTGTCATTTGGTCACTGCGGGAAAATCGGTCACATTTTCGAATCAATTTCCAACGTTTTCGAAGCTTTAAATAGTTTTAAAACTACAGAAATGCTTTAACAAAGGATATACTTAAATAAAGATGAAAGTATTCTAGTTTATTTCCTTCATTTTGATCTAATTTTATTGTTCTACCTCCCGTACTGGCTGCGTTTTGTGCGTTGACAACTGATCGGCGTGATCCCCATCAGGTGGGCCTACACGCATTCATAGACGCCTGCCAATTGTATATTTTCTAAAAATCTGGCACTTATTGCTATGGTAGGTACTACATGTGGCAGTGCCCCGGTGTTGGCCAACACACTGGTCACCAGTATAGAGGGCGCCCAGTACCAGGACAGCGCCACCTATACCTGCGCCCCGGGCTACAGGCCTGCCCTCTACCCCCTGGAGGCTGGAACTAAGCCTGACATCAGCCTCACATGTACAGCAGACTCACACTGGAGCCTCTCTCACCAGGTCACTTGTGCAAGTAAGTATGTTTTTATATAGTATGTTTATACAGCAATCATTAAACAATACAAAGATTTTACAATAAGGCAGGTACATTGTACGTTTGTCAGTTATAATACAGTTGAGGTCATTAAGCTGACGGTAGTATATTTGGTAAGAAATTTGAGGTGTTTTAGGAAAATGAGTCATAAGTCGCAAAAGATAGATTTTGAGATAACATTATATTTGAAAAGATGAGATCAAGCCGATTCCAATGATGGTAAATGGTCTAATAATCTAATACTTATTTTTAGATTTTAAGTTTGATATTTTCGTTTTTGAAAAAAAAGTTTCCAATATTTCTGTGGGTCAATAAACAGTAAAGTAACTAAATGTAGTCCATATGAGGACCTTTAAAACTAAAGGATATATTACATAGATTGTCCTGGAATTTGACACATCGATTGATGCAACCATGAGTTATCAACCCTTAAAAAATTAGAACATTCCAATAATGTGATCTTGTGAAAAAAAACGCTTTAAAAAATATCAATTTTGCGACTTATGACTCGTTTTCCTGAAACACATAACAAATATCCATGGTCTTCCGCCCACTGTTGTGTCTATCTAATACTAGGGAAAAAATAGGCTACATTTATTATACTTCTACTTGTATTGATTGATATAGGTTGGGTTACAGTGTCCTAACACATCCTGACATCCTGACAAACCATGTGTCACATGTCACAGAAAATGAATCTTAAAGCTGTACTCTGTATAATGTTTATACAAGAATTCAAAGCCTAATCACTAAGAGAAAAATGCTTCCAGTGAGCATCTTATCGTGAAAGGATTTGGACAGGTCCTCCAAATACAAACGAGGACGTTTTAAAAGCCCTGTAGGAAAAACAACTGGACAAAATCCTCCAAATTGTTGGTCTAATGGCTTTTAGATGGGTTTGAAAAGAGTGGAACAAAAAGTAGAAAATATTTTGTTCTTGACTGACGTTAGCTGAGAGTGCAGCTTTAATATCATGAGAAAACTATAGAATGTTGCCTTTGTGCTATTCTTGATACCAGTAGGAGAATAGAACCTGATGAGAATGTGGTACAACGGACACTATTGCACTGTCCGAGATGTTCGTTTTTTCATGGCCCACAAGGCGATAGGCGAGTGGGTTACGAAACAAAACAAAACAAACATCAAGGACAGTGCAATAGTGTCCCGAGTTCCACATTCGAATTTAGGTTCTATATTTACTCCCACGTTGCTATGCTTACCTTATATGGCTATGTTTACTGGGGACAGGAAGTCATACCACATGCGTGGAACTGGTGCAAATTACCACACTACTCCCACCCATACAAATAGCATGTGGTACATACATCAACGTGGAGTAACTAGACATCTTCCCACTACGAGACAAACTGTGATTTAGTAATCCGATATGGCATTGCATACATGTGGTTTCATTATATCTAGAAGTAAAAGGGTCTGACTCGGTCCGTAATAGCCAAATTTAAGTCCCCTTTATGCGGTTAAGAAACTACATGAACTTTACTATAGAAAGGATTATCTGACCCCAATAACGGAACGTCATGATTACTGTACACTATTTGTTGTTTTCCTCCCGCCCACAAGGAGTGTGGTGTGGCGAGCCCGGGGACAAGGCGTTCACTACACACGAGGGCACGGATCACTACTACACCGGCCGTATTGTTTACACCTGTCTCCCTGGTTACCGCCCAGACAACGGTGCTGCCACCTTGCAGTTTGAGAGGACATGTGAGGAGGACGGCTTGTGGTCACCTGGAGCCAACTGTCGAGGTGAGAACCACGTTTATATGTGATGTGTTTCATGAAAATGAGTCACAAGTCGTGAGTTATATAACACCAAGACTAGTAATGTACACTATCACAATGGGGTGCAGTAGTTATATGGTCTATTGTTGTTGTTGTTGTTGAGACGTTTATTAGTCAATCAGTGACCATGTCGGCGGATCTAATCTCCCTTCATAGGGAGGATTTCAAGTCCTGCCGGACATTACAATTAATTAATTCTGTAAGGGTAACAATACACCTTGGCGTCGACGACACACAAGGTGGCCCTTACTAAGTCTGGTCTCAAACAAACAATAAGATTTATAAGATCAAAATAGCGCACTTCTAGGAATGCAAAAATATATATACATAGATACAATACATTTAAGCGAGATCAAAATTTAAGCGAGATCTATAATGTAAAACGGTTTTATATTTCATTTCATTTCAAGAATTCTTTTTTTTTGTATAGATGGTAAAATACAGTAGGTAGTTCAGTCAATCATGATACTGAAGAAATGCGGGTCATTCTTCGTAATAATTCAGGGTCAGTAGTTGGGCGAGAAATTAATCAACGCAACACACAGAGATGTATGCTTCAAATCAGTACCAGCCTCGGAAGAGACCGATTTTCATCTTTCCTTTATTTTTATACTAGACAGATTAGGACGAAATACACTGGTCCTGCGCTGATTGGCTTTGGTCCCGTTGGTCCAATTAATTGACAGGTTAGATTAGAGATCCAATCAGCCACAGGATAACAATGACAGACACTTATTAAAACGAGGCTCAGAGTGACCACTGCCACTCTGACCAATCTCTTTGGGTGGTGACCAGGTCACGGGGTTATCTCCCCTCCCCTCTCCCTCCCACTCTTTAATCAGTATTCCCTCCCCTCCCCTGACCTGGTGGTCAGCCCCTCCCCTCCTTTCCCACGTGATTGACTTTGAGATAACGGTCAGACCTGGACCTCACCTGTACCTTTGGACTTTGGGATGATAAGAAATCCGCGAGCGTTGTGGCGGTAAGAAAGTGTGGGTAGCCTTCTGGCCGGTAGGGGCGCGACGAATGTCTGGCTGAATGAGACAACTTTAACTTAAAATTAGACAATTTGGGCTTGTCAATTTTACATACGTCCCAATCTCATTTGGTTCGGAGAACTGTGTACAACATAGTTCTCCGAACCACTCTAGGAGCAGACAACACATCGACGCAACCCTCATTTTAGTTTCCGGCCGACAACCCCCGGGCAACCCCGAGTATCACCGAGCGGCGACCCCCTTGGCTGACCGAGTTCTGCCGAACCGGAACCCCCGACCTAGAACCATAAGTGGGCATCACTTTTCTTCCACTCACGAATCCACAGCCATCCCCAGTCAAATTCTACCCTCTTGCTTCATTAGATTTGGGAGTTTTGATGCCCGATATCTAATTCCACATGAGAGACCTTTATTTACGTTGGGGCACCTCGATCCGGTATTTTTATCTACGGGATTTTTAACCTTTGGCCCGCCGGACGAATTCACAGCGGCCATCCCTATGTGGATCGAGGCTCCCTTTCTCCCGTAAGTACATACATGTTTATACAATTGAAAAATGCAAAAATAGGACAATCTAGAGAAGTACAGAGAAAGAAATCACTCCCCTAAATCAAAATAATAGCTAAAGATTTTACAATGCCTTAGCGTAAAATTATTACTGAGGTACGGCGAACCCGCCTCGGATAATTTGTAAACACAGTCTCTTAAGAGTTTTCACTAGGTGGCGTATTACCGCACTGTCTTTTGAGTTTAATGTATTGTTCATCAATATCTCGGCTTTGCTTGTCTATGGGTTCTCCCCGTAGAAACGTCTCAGGCATTTTCACGCAGTCTTTGAATATTGCCTTATACTTTTACTCGTTCTTGGGCTGCCTATCACTACTTAACGTCCGTAAGGTGGCAGCATGTATCTTATACACTTTCTAGGTACCTGTCGCCGTGAACATCCTCAAGGTGGCGACACTGGTACATACTTATACATTTCCTTTGGGAGCCTGGCTCCTCTGGTCTAGAAGACTGACAAGATTCTTTTATATTTTCAGCCCTTCTCTCGACCCAAAAATGGCCCGCTGAGGTGTGCACATCGGTCTAGTGACTACCGACCGTTCCTAGGCTGGTCTCCGTGGTATCACTACTCCATCAACAACGTGACAACCTCCCATCTTTGCTTCACCCGACTTTCAGAGGACGGGTCCTTCATCGTCCTCTCTCTAGTGGTGGCTTATTCCTTCACATAACAGCTAGCTTTCTCACCCTAACTTGAGCAGAAGAGTGCGTCCCACTGCAAGCTAACACCGGGCGTACTTACTAGGTAGGAATTGGTGACTAGACCAATTAATTAAATTCTACGAAAGGGGTGAGGACCTTGTCCACAGTCCAGCACTAGGCCTGCTTTAGAGTAAACTAAACAGCTTTCGTGACAACACCTCCTTTGTAATCATTACCATTAGATTCCAATTAAATTAGCACTACAAAACATTTTAAAATCAGAATCTGCTCACATTTGCACTTAAGACTAACATTATATCGGCTTAATTTTATCTCACACCACATATTCATCTGAGTCGTTGTTTTAACACACTACTCCATGGGGTACTGCAGATCTTTGCTTCATATCCATCGATCGAGGGGGTTTTGGGGGTGTATTCTGTCTAAAGGAGGATAAGGGGTCAGTTTGGAGGGGTTGGGTCTCCGGGTTTTCGAGATCGTCAGTACCGCCAAGGGACTGGGGTTCAGAATCTTGCAGTGGAATCTCTTCAGCGGGTTGCTGCTGGGATGGGTATAAATTAGAAAAGACATTGGGGAAGGAGGGAAGAGGGGCAGAAGGTTTACTGGGTAGTCTATCTAGACTCTGGTTAGGACGTTTACCTAAGAGAGGGAGGCAAGAGCCGTCTCTCTTCCTCTTCACATACACCACCACTCCTATCAATCCAATCACGATTGCTAGGGTGAGCATGAGGGTCGCGAATCCCCATGTGGTGGATGCGGAGAAGGAAAAAGGTTGTACCGTAGGAGGAAGGGGAATATCGGTCAGAGAAATTAGGGGGACGTCGATTCTGCTGTTGAACTGGAGTTGTTGCTTCAGCTCAGGATAGTCTTCGAACTTTCTATAGGTTAAGTTGAGAGAGGGTAGGGACAGGGCTTTGGGGGGTGGAATTCTGATCGTGGAATTATGTTGCTCGATGCTGCACACCCTCCAATCTTCACTATATAAGACGCAGCCACTGTTTACTGTGACCCGTGTGTGTTTGGTAAAAACATTTCTTATAGGTTTCTTACTGATACACCTTAATACAGTCTTGACTGGAAAGTATACTGCAAGGATAACCGATGACAGTTGTTCAAAATCTCTGAATATTTCGTTACTGACATTGCCACGCTTCTTAATCTCTATCTGACACTTTACTGGACCTTTGCCTAAAATTATTTCTGTTTCACATGTTGGTTTTAGGTTCTCCAACGCAGAGGAACATACAGCTGGGCTGTATCCCATGCAGTGGTTAGGAACAAAAGAGGCACCACTAGAGACACTGTCCATCGCTAATTCAGCGATGCCCTTGATGATTTTGAGGTAGGATGGCCCATAAGGGGTAGGGAAATACCTTAGTTTATAGTGTAAATACTTAGTAGCCGAAACTGCAGGGATGACCACCTGATAAACTAATTGCTCGTCGGACTCAGATATGATTTGAACTTGTACACTTCTGTAGTACCAACGAACATCGTCTATTGGTTGGTGTCCCCTCTCACTCAATTGGTGAAGAATTTCATTTAAATGTACTTCAGGTAATATTTCATCAGTCAAGTACCCGTGCTCTAGGTGTGTTCTCTGGCGATGGAATAAATCAATTTGCCTATAATATACCAGCATAATGCGGTCAACTTGGCTTAGGGCCTGATCAACCTCTCTTCTCATATGCATACGATGAATATCTCTAGAAAAACCATTTAAATGATGAACAATTTCAGATACCTGGTCAGTCAGATTTTGGCTTATCTCTTGCAGGTTTTGGATGTCGACTCGACTCTCTCGTAGGAACAGACGGGTCTGGTTTACCACAGAAACCATCTCTGACTGGAAGTGAGACATCACACTGAGGCCTGCCTGCGATGCCTCCACTGCCGCTCGGAGCTCGTCGATCTGGTCTGTGGTAGCTGTACCGAAGAGAGATCGGCTGATCATTCCTACCACTCCTAGCAGAGCTCGCTTCGTGCGAACTGGTGGAGTGGGTAGATGATCCTTGATGAATTGAACATGAAGCCGCCATGTTCTGAGGTCGGTGATTCCTACCACTTGCTGCTCGTGTAGTCCTTCCATCTTAGCTTCAAGGATGTGGAGCCACGACTCCATAGGCGGAGGAGCAGGGGGCTGGAGGAACATTAATGCAGTCCATGTTGCTGTGAGGGCCCTTACCTCCCCAGCCGAGTATACCAGCACACCTTCTTCCTCGAAGATGTCTGCTTGGCTGCAAATGAGGTAACAGGTGAGCAACAGTAACCCCTTAGTCACTGTCCCCACCGCCATCTTGTGCATCTGGTGCTGAGGTTGCCTGCGTGTCCGGTACTTGGTCAGTAGAAGCTGATGTTCTTTTTGCTCTCTTTCCAGGTTTAGGCTCGCTCTCCTTCAGTGGACTAGGCTCTCTAGGGCTAGCAGGCACTCTCCGCTTGGCATGGAAACGCCTATGTAAATGACGCTGAGGATTGTCTGGTGGGAGCACAATCCGCGGAGCTGCTATCAAGGCCCTTGTCTGAGACCTGGTGCGTATATGAGGAGGTGGTAGAGGAGTACTTGGAGTCCTAGGTGTTGCTCTTCCAGTTGGGTTAACTGGAGTTTCTTCTATGTTTGCAGGAGTCCTGTACCTCATCTGAGGTGGTGTGAACGGTGCTGGAGCCGGTGGTGGAATGACCAAGGCTTGGTTCTGGTCAGCATTATAAGGAGGACGACGGGGCGGATCCGGAACCTCTGGTTGGTCCACGTCACTACCCATATCTTCGTCGGCTGAATAGAATTCTTCCTCGACTTCCGGTACCATTTCCACGTCCGCAGCGCCACCTACAGCTGGATCTTCCGCCTGGAGATAGACTTGATTCACAGGTGGAAGCAAAGGTTCATGTATTAAAGCATTGGGGTCAACATTTAGATTTTGCCCAGGAGGTTCAGGGGGGAGTGGCCTCGCTGCCCGAGCCCGTATTCTCGCCCGATTGCGCCTGCCTTGGCCTGCCCTGTTTTGCCTATTCCTAACTGTATCCCAAGCAATATCCCCAGATACCAATTTTATTCTCTCCCGATTTATTAGTTTTCTCTGACCTTGTGGGTCTCTTACGATCACTACAGCTCCCCTTACACCTAGGACTGTATACCCATGATCCCATCTAGGATCTAGGGGCGCTCTGGCGCCTGCTAATACAACTACTGAGTCACCTACACGTAAGTCACCAGCATTTGCCCGAGCTCTAAGCCTCTCATAATTATACTTACGGCTAGCTTCAGTATTTTCTGCAGCCACCCGGAAAGCATCTGTGAGGGCTTGTAATCGTTCACTTAACACTTGGGGTTCTGTACCATCCGGCCCAGGGAAGATCTTAACAAAGGGGACCGGGGGTTGACGACCAAAGGTGAGAAAATAGGGAGTGAAATTCGTGACTGAAGAGGTGGAGACTCTATGGGCCCAAAGTGTGGGTCCGAGTTGATTCTCCCACTCTGCTGGTCGCGCATTGATGAATTTTTTTAGGATATTCTTAAAGCTTTTGTTAAACCTCTCCGTCTTACCGTTAGTTTGGGGGTGCCAGCCAGAAGTATGTCTGACTTGCGTCCCAATGGATCTTAAATAACCTTCGACTTGTTGATTCATGAATTCTAGACCCCTGTCAGTAATGATTACCTCTGGGGGCCCGTACCGGGGTACATATTCATTTGCCAGATAGTCAGCTATATTTTTCCCAGTTTTTCTATCAATAGGTTTAACTTCCGCCCATCCACTACAATGGTCAATTACAACTATAATATAACGATTCCCATTGTCTGAAACAGGAAAAGGACCACATAAATCCATTCCCACTATCTGACCTGGGTACCTTGCTATAGGCATAGCTGTGGGAGCAACCTTATCTTGACCTGCACGATTTACTGCACACTTATCACAATTACTCAACACACGGAGGGTATCTTTCCTCATAGTAGGCCACTTGTAGGCCTCTAATATCCTATCAAGGGTTTTTCTCATTCCCTGATGGCCCACTTCAGTGTGTGCTCTTCTTATCACTCTGTAACGAGCTGATTGCGGCAACACCAATCTAGGATAAGCTGGTTTATTGGGTGGGGACATGATTGTAAACAATAATCCGTTGATTAGTGTGTAATCGTCCACCTCCTCTAGGCCCAACTGATACTCAGCCATCTGTTGCTGCTCTGTTCTGACTTGTTCTCGCTCAAGCTGATCAAACTCCCAGGGGATTTCCTCTGTTTCCTCGAGGGCACCTACTTCAAAATTACTGAGAGCGTTCCCCTCCCCCTGGTCATAAGTTTCATGAGTCTTTATGCGAGATAACATATCAGCCCGTACATTGTTCTTACCTTGTCTATATTCGATGGGGGCACCGTATTCTGCTATTAAAACAGCCCAACGCTGAATTTTTGTATTTTTAACCTCACCAAGAAAGAGCGATTTGAGGGGTTTATGGTCAGTATAGATGGTAAAATCACTGCCATATAGATATGGTCTAAGTTTAGTTAGAGCATAAATAATGGCAAAAGCCTCCTTTTCTATAGTCGCCCATTTGAGTTGGGGACCTGAGAGTTGTTTTGAAATATACTGAACTGGTCTTTCCACTCCATTCTCATCAGACTGGACGAGTATGGATCCCACTGCGTATTGACAGGCATCTGTATAGAGCTTATAAGCTTTTCCAGGTTGTGGATGAGCCATGATTTGGTCTGAAGTAAGAACGTCTTTTAATGTTTCGAACGCTTCTTGTTGTTCAGGACCCCATTTAAATCTAGCATGTTTCTTTGTTAACGCCACCAAAGGTGTTACAATTCTTGCATAGTCAGGAATACACTGACGATAATATCCACAACAACCTAGAAAAGATCTAATGGCGGACACACTGTCAGGCGGGAGCATTTCTCGAATGCCTTTGACTTTGTCCGGATGTGAATTTATCCCTTGTTTAGACACCTGAAAGCCCAGAAGATCAACCTTGTCTTGAAAGAATTTACATTTACTCTTTTTGATGGTAATACCATGTTCGGATAAAGTGTCAAAAATGATTTTGAGATGTTTTTCGTGCTCCTCCCGTGTTTTAGAATAAATCACCAGGTCATCGATGAATATACCAAGAAATTTCCCAATATATTCGGCGAATATCCGGTTCATTGCCCTTTGAAACACAGCCGGGGCATTAGTTAATCCGAAAGGCATTCTACGCCATTGAAATAAACCTCTATGGCAGACAAAGGCCGTTTTCTCTATGCTTTCAGGGTGCATTTGGACTTGCCAATACCCAGATTTGAGATCTAGAGTGGAAAAGATCGCTGCTCCTGTTAGACTATCAAAGATATCTTGTATATTTGGTAGGGGTTGGGCATCTTTCTTGGTGACAGAATTTAATTTTCTAAAATCTGAACAGAACCTGGTTTCCCCATCTTTCTTAGGTACTAAAGTTATGGGACTAGCCCATGGTGACGAGCTTGGTTCAATCACACCTAACTCAAGCATTTCGTCAATCTCCTTATCTACTATCAGCTTTTTGTTTAAGGGAAGGCGATAAGGTCTCTGATTAATAGGGCGGGCATTCCCCGTGTCAATCTCCATGTATACATCTTTTACTATGCCTAATTTACCATTTTTGCCAAAAACTTCTGGGTATCTTTCTTCCCAGATTTCTTCCTCTGTTTTGAGGGAAGCAAATTCAGAATCTATTTCTTCTTCTACCGTTTGACTTTTATATTCTCTACCTCCTAGACGTATGATTCTTTTTGTGTGCCAGATTACTGAATCCAAAATGTCCAGAGCATCGTCCCCTAGTAGGAGATCGTGTTGGAGGTTTTTAACCACGTATACAGGAAGATGACTACCCCCAGCCTTAATTATCGCCCTGCCTTCTGACTGCAAAGCGTGATTAAAAACCTCCAACACGCCAACACCCCTTCATGGTCGCCAATGAAGAAATGCGGGTCATTCTTCGTAATAATTCAGGGTCAGTAGTTGGGCGAGAAATTAATCAACGCAACACACAGAGATGTATGCTTCAAATCAGTACCAGCCTCGGAAGAGACCGATTTTCATCTTTCCTTTATTTTTATACTAGACAGATTAGGACGAAATACACTGGTCCTGCGCTGATTGGCTTTGGTCCCGTTGGTCCAATTAATTGACAGGTTAGATTAGAGATCCAATCAGCCACAGGATAACAATGACAGACACTTATTAAAACGAGGCTCAGAGTGACCACTGCCACTCTGACCAATCTCTTTGGGTGGTGACCAGGTCACGGGGTTATCTCCCCTCCCCTCTCCCTCCCACTCTTTAATCAGTATTCCCTCCCCTCCCCTGACCTGGCGGTCAGCCCCTCCCCTCCTTTCCCACGTGATTGACTTTGAGATAACGGTCAGACCTGGACCTCACCTGTACCTTTGGACTTTGGGATGATAAGAAATCCGCGAGCGTTGTGGTGGTAAGAAAGTGTGGGTAGCCTTCTGGCCGGTAGGGGCGCGACGAATGTCTGGCTGAATGAGACAACTTTAACTTAAAATTAGACAATTTGGGCTTGTCAATTTTACAATACAATAATACCATTTCTTCCGACTAATGCCTAGTTGTGAATTCCGATTTAACAGTTGTACAAAGTTCAAAAGTTACCAAGTTTAGCGAGGCATCATTCGTGATTGTACCATATTTGCTGGATTTCAGTGACTTTTGGCTTCAGTGTTGTGGCAAAAATGTAATACATTGAGATCCAGTCTGTTGGTAGGGATAGGTGGCGCTAGACAGTAAGGTTGGTGGGTGAGGCAGAGCAGGAGGATATGTATATAGTCACCGTCAGTTGTGCACCAACCACGGCGGACATCATACTTATGGTGACCTAGATAACGCTTCCACTCATGGGTAGTTCAGACAATATACACCAGATGACGTGGCAGTACTATCAGGCGCAACTATTAGATTCCACTAGGCTGCAATTTGGTCAATACTAGGTAAATTCGAGAATATTCGGCATTGCATTGATTCTAGCAATCTGTTAGGTTAGATGGAACTGTATTTGAACTTTATTTTTGTCTGAAATGTGGGTTATCTGAGAGAGTAGGTGAAAGTGAATTGTACATTTTCTGAAAATCTGACCCATTAGATTCAACTGATCTCATATCAACCCCATGTTTTGCTCCGAGCTAGTATTGCACCACTTCAAGCCTCCCAGTTTATATACTTCTGTAGTTGATAAATGGCAAATCATTTTCGCCTTAGTGGTTTTACCCATTTGGGGAGAAACAAATGTTGTTTTCGTCGTACAGGTTATGCCACGTCTACCTTACTATACTTCTGTAGTAGAGTTAGCAATCGGGTGAGCCATGGCCTAGGAGGGAGGAATAATTATGAGACTGAAGCATTTGCCAAACCATCCCAACCAAACCTGTGGAATATTGGAACCATTCTAACAGTGGGATCCTCCTGGGCTAACTTGATACTCACCTTTTACCGCTTATCATGAGTTGATTTACTTCTTTTTTTTTAAATTGTTTTATTTCGGCAGTAAATACACAAAACTTCATGATGTCGCCGTTAGACGGTGTTTCCCTTATAGCTAGACAGTATTCATATTTACATGATATCACAGTTTTTATTACAGTATCAAATAAATTTTACTTATATGGGTCAGATTTTCAGGAAATGTACAATTCACCTTCACCAATCCTCTCAAATAATCCACATTTAAGACAAAAATGAGCTTCAACATGCAGTTTAACATAACAGAACTCATACTTTGAATCAATGTGATACCAAATATACTCAGATACACCTGGCATTCTTCATTTTTCAGCCTAATTTAGGAGAATTTCCTAAATGTGTAGAACTGCCAATTGTACATTTTCTTAAAATCTGACCCATATTCTGTTCATGTTGCGGGGTGGACGGGGGCGGGTCAGGACACAATGTTTACAATGTTTAGTTAAAAATCTATTTGTGATCCGTTTTAGGAAAATGAGTCCTAAGTCGCAAAATATGGATTTTGAGATATCACCATATTTAAAATGATAAGATCAAGCTGATTCCAATGATAGTAAACACTAGGACACCTAATAAGTATGTCTATATTTTAAGTTTGATATTTTATTTTTGGAAAAAAAGGTTGTTAATGTTTCTGGATGGGTAATTACCAGTAAAGTAACTAAATATACCCCATATGAAGGCCTTCAAAGTGCAAAGATAGATTTGATATAATGTCCTGAAATTTGTTACATGAACTTATATATATACATAAATATGACAGGAACTGCTATGCTAAACCCCCTAAAGATCAGAACATTCCTACAAAGAGAACTTGTGAATAAATTACTTTGAAAAAATATCAATTTTGCCACTTGTGACTCATCTTCCTGAAACACAACACATTTTAATTTGGAAGCTTCAGTGAACTCATTTCTCGCCCACCTGCCACAATAAGTTCCTCAAAGATAGACCTGGTTATCTTCAATGCTGGTATTAATTATAAAGAAATTCTGAAACAATTACAGGGTAACTAACGCGTTGACAGTTGACGAGTTGAATTATTCCATAACCTATGCATGTATCTATGATGTATAACTGTATTATCGTCCACCCACAGATGTAGATGAGTGTAGTGAGGGAGCGTTCCCCTGTACCCCTGGCGCCACCTGTATCAACACACATGGTACATACACCTGTATACACCCTGCACTGCCCCCCAGTAAGTACATTATTCACTATTATAATAAATATAGATATTATATATAAGTATTACTGTACAACACACATGGTACATACACCTGTATACACCCTGCACTACCCCCCAGTAAGTACATTATTCACTATTATAATAAATATAGATATTATATATAAGTATTACTGTACAACACACATGGTACATATACCTGTATATACCCTGCACTACCCCCAAGTAAGTACAGTACATTATTCACTATTATAATAAATATAGATATTATATATAAGTATTACTGTACAACACACATGGTACATACACCTGTATACACCCTGCACTACCCCCCAGTAAGTACAGTACATTATTCACTATTATAATAAATATAGATATTATATATAAGTATTACTGTACAACACACATGGTACATACACCTGTATACACCCTGCACTACCCCCCCCCCCCCAGTCAGTACAGTATACTAATTAGTATAGTTGTTATAAGTTATTTATGTATTAAATAATTATTATATAAATATGTGATGTGTTTCAGGAAAATGAGTCATAAGTCGCTAAAAATAGATTTTGAGATACCATTAGATTTGAAAAGATGAGATCAAGCCGATTCCAATGATAGTAAACAGTCTAATAATCTCATAAGTATTTCTAGATTTTAGTTTGATATTTTCGTTTTTGAAAAAAAAAGTATCCAATATTTCTGGGGGTCAATAAACAGTAAAGTTACTAAATGTAGTCCCTATGGTTATCTTTAAAACTAAAGAATGTATTATATAGATTTTCCTGAAATTTGATACACCGATTGATATAAGACTAAGTGATAAACTTGCAAAAAATCAGAACATTCCAATAATGTGATCTTGTGAAAAAACACTTTGAAAAAATATTAATTTTGCGACTTATGACTCATTTTCCTGAAACACAACACATATGATTAGCATTTTAAGCATGTTATTGAGTCCATAATTATAAAATAATGATATAATATATATTCTTGAAATTTAGTGCATGTATTCATACAACTTAAAACTAAATGCCAGCGTTCAACCAAAACAGAAGGAATCGTGGGATATTGTTTAAAAGGGTACACTTCCTAAGGACTTGTTGAAGGGGGCAAAGGGGGGGAAGTCATTTCTCAAGGAACATAAATCCTTTCTCTTAAGAAGATCGATACAACGATAGTAGCAGGGGAAAGGGGGCAGAATGAAATTTGTGGATAATGGGGTCTCAAAAGTATGAAATCCACCAGTATAGGTCGATTTGGAGTCAGTCCAAGATTGATATTATGTGTTTTGTTATTGTTAAGGCCTATAGTATAAGAAGCCTATGAGTTACAGATGTTCATGTATGAACTAATGTTAAGGCTTCCAGTATAGGACGGCCATTGTTGGAACTATTATGAATGAATAGACAATATACTTGTTGTTAATTATTACTGATTATTACTGAGCAGATTTAAGGTATAATAGATCAGAACTAACACTGATACTAACAATGAACAACGAAACAAGGATTCAACAGACATTTTAATTTTACTCAATGAACTATAAAGACTACAAAAATATCTGAAACATCAAGGAGATATGGACAATGGACACTTTTAATTGAATTACAAAATTGATCTCATTTGGTTACATAATTTTTGGTTTGCCTGGAAGAACTGCATGCCCAGCGCACGCAGATGGTGTATTCAATTCTGACTGTATGTATGAATGTCTATTCAGAATAAAAATCCTATATATATATATAAACTTTGGATTTAGAAAGAACATGGTTGGTTGAACTCAAAAAGCGAATAAAAACCATATGTCATAGAATTAGCTTGTATTTCAGGGACCATTGAAATTCGCTACCATTCAGTATATGTGAGGTGTTTTAGGAAAATGAGTCATAAGTCGCAAAAAATAAATTTTGAGATACCATTATATTTGAAAAGATGAGATCAAGCCGATTCCAATGATAGTAAACAGTCTAATAATCTAATAAGTATTTCTAGATTTTAAGTTTGATATTTTCGTTTTTGAAAAAAAAAAATTTCCAATATTTCTGGGGGTCACTAAACAGTAAAGTAACTAAATGTAGTCCATATGAGGACCTTTAAAACGAATGAACATATTACATAGATTGTCCTGAAATTTGATACATCGATTGATGTAACCATGAGTTATCAACCCTTAAAAAATTAGATCATTCCAATAATATGATCTTGTGAAAAAAACACTTTAAAATATATCTGTTTTGCGACTTATGACTCATTTTCCTGAAACACATCACATATATGAGCTAACGCATAAAAGGTTTTTTTCCCCCATTTTTTCAGAATTTCAGATGATTGTATCATGCGATTTCCTTTAAAATCTGCAATACATAACTGACATTATTCTTACACTCCCAGTTAAGAAAACAGGGGGTAATAGAAGTAAAAACATGATATTCAGTGGAAAAATGACAATAACTATGTGCTTTTCCCCCAGTCACTACCACAGTGAATGTTAGTAAACTTCAGTTGTCCCTAAAATATGAAATGATATGACAACATCCTGGGATTTTTTTTTAGCTTTTTGAATTCACCAAACCATGTTCTTTCTTAAAACGAAGTTTGAAATAGATATTGTTAATCCTTTTTTTCATGCATTAGTTCCTTGAATTCCCGCCTACAGCACTGCTGACGATTCTGGCATATATGATAAATTGATTGATATAAAGTGCTAGATACCAACAAAGTGAGATTCCAACAAAGAGATCTTGCCAATAAAACACTTTGAAAAATATCAATTTTGCTCATTTGGGACTCATTTTACTGTAAGACATAACAAATATTTTTTCCCTGCCCCCAGGTGCTGGGTACATGTGCACCAGGTTAGGGCTGTGTGGTGCAGGCACCTGTACTGGGGACACTACAGGTAGCCCCTGTATGTGAGTACACAACAACACTTTATTGCATTTATTACCTTTATTGCATTTAGAAACAATATAGTTTCTCTTACATTAACACAAATTTGCACTTCTCTATCAATTTGTACTTTACTTTTACTTGTATCTATCATCTCATAGTTTATATTTTTAGCAGTACAAGTACAAATAATAAGCTTCTAACATAGAACAAATTGATAGGCTTTTTCAATATACAGATTAACTAACAAGTTGGTTGAAGGAGCATGAATATTCTAAGCAACTGAAACCAACGAGTTAGTTAACAGATTTATTATACATGCTTTCAATCATGAAAATAGAAACTAATCGAGTCATAAATTTGAATTTTACAGGTAATCTTAGTAAAAAACAGATTGGTTGCCATGATAACCCCATGTAAATCACTAGTGAAATACGCACTATGCGTAAATCACTCAATAGATGCTTTTTTTCAGAGCAATGCGTGTATAATAATTACATAATAATGACAAATGGCAGTTCAGTGAAGTAATACCATGGATGAATATTTCAACCACTGTGCACCAAAACATGGGTCAGATTTTCAGAAAATTTATAATTGGCAGCAGTAAACATTTAGTAAATTCTACAAAATTAGGTTGAAGTTTGGTCAATACTAGGTGAATTCGACCACATTGGGCATTACATTGATTCTAGCAATCTGTTTGGTTAGGTTGAAGTGTATTTTGAACGTTATTTTTGTCTGAAATTTAGGTTATTTGAGATGATTGGTGAAGGTGAATTGTATATTTTCTGAAAATCTGACCAATGTATAGATTCATGTGACGAGTTTCTTCCCATCATATTGTATTTAGAAAAACTAAAGTTGCACTGTATCTCTACAGATGTCCCCCAGATAAAGGAGGGAAGTTCTGTGAAGAAGAGCCTGATGATAGGACGCCTACTGCGCTTGCAGCGGTTGCACTGGTGGTTGCATTGATGTGTGCAGTACTGCAGGCCTTGCTGTGTTACAACCAGCTCTACAGGGTTCCACCACACCCCACTAGAGGGCAGCCTTCACCTTACCCTCACTTTCGCACCGCCAAGTTCACTGGTGCCACCTGGTGGTAATGGTGTAATCATTGCCTTGAGCAGTCCAGGGGCTATAACCACCTTAGACAGAGACTAACAGGATTAATAACCTCCATTGTACAGTCTCAGTGATATAACCACCTTAGACAGAGACTAACAGGATTAATAACCTCCATTGTACAGTCTTAGTGATATAACCACCTTAGACAGAGATTAACAGGATTAATAGCCTCCATTGTACAGTCTTGGTGCTATAACCACCTTAGACAGAGACTAACAGGATTAATAACCTCCATTGTACAGTCCTGGGGCTATAACCACCTTAGACAGAGATTAACAGGATTAATAACCTCCATTGTACAGTCTTGGTGCTATAACCACCTTAGACAGAGACTAACAGGATTAATAACCTCCATTGTACAGTCCTGGGGCTATAACCACCTTAGACAGAGACTAAATGGATTAATAACCTCCATTGTACAGTCTTGGTGCTATAACCACCTTAGACAGAGACTAAAAGGATTAATAACCTCCATTGTACAGTCTTGGTGCTATAACCACCTTAGACAGAGACTAAAAGGATTAATAACCTCCATTGTACAGTCTTGGTGCTATAACCACCTTAGACAGACTAAAAGGATTAATAACCTCCATTGTACAGTTTTGGTGCTATAACCACCTTAGACCGACTAAAAGGATTAATAACCTCCATTGTACAGTTTTGGTGCTATAACCACCTTAGACAGACTAAAAGGATTAATAACCTCCATTGTACAGTTTTGGTGCTATAACCACCTTAGACAGACTAAAAGAATAAATACCTCTATTTTAGGGCTGCAGGTGCACTGTTTGCGCATATGTTATGCACCAAACCGTGCACCAGCAGCCCCTCAATGTCAGTCACTAATAAGAACACAGACAACTTACAAGTTATTATAAGAATACATACTCAGGGTAGAACGAGAAACGATCGCAACATTGAGACTATACATTGGAATGAAAACCTGAATAAAGAATTTGTAATAACAAAAAACGAAGCTGTTCAGTTATTAATATTTTGTTAGGGCTTTTTAAAAAAAAAACATATTTTGTTAGGGTTCGGCTAGGTTTAAACCAGGTTGTTTTTGGGCAGACCCGCTGGAAGAACTAACAATACATGAAAAGATGGATGCGCATTATTTTTTTTATTTTTTTTCTCCTTGTTAGACATGGAAGGATTTAATACCTAACCATACCTATCGATTATGTCATATTTGACTCTGTAATATTTAAATGAAATTGTTAAATCTTAATAATTCCAATGAAATTTCAAAGTATGAATAATGCCTTAATTACGAATGAAATGTATCACAGATTTTGAAATTTCTACGAAATAAAAAACAATTTGTTAAAAAAAAATCATCATAGTGATTGTATTTCCATCATAGGGATTCATAATAAGATTACATAGTCATACACAAAATAGGGTCATATGCACCAGAATACATGTAAAATAAGTGTATGAACGCAGTCATAAAAGTCATAAATTTACTATATCTGAACGTATTTAGTATTGCGGCGTTTTAGAAAATACGTTTGGTTATGTTGAACTGTATTTTGAACAAAACCTCACCTTACATTTGGATTATTGGAGAGGATTTGTGAAGGTGAGTTGTATAACTTCAAGCGATACCCCCTGAGTCACGTGACCCCAGGTGAAGGGTGAGAATAACAAGGTCAAGGTGACATGTTACCATGACAACCAGTATGAGGGGTAGACGACCTGTATCATGTGACGGTGTGTACATTATGGATCTTATCAAACATACCGTATTATATAATGTACAGCTACATAAAACGTGGGTCAGATTTTCAGACAATGTACAATTGGCAGCTCTACACATTTAGTAAATTCTGCTAAATTAGGCTACAATTTGGTCAATACTTGGAAATCTAGAAATTCTAGCAATCTGTTTGGTTAGGTAGAACTGTATTTCGAACTTTATTTTCGTCTGAAATTTGGGTTATTTGAGAAGATTGGCGAAGTTGAATTGTACATTTTCCGAAAATCTGACCCAGGTAGGTATTCTATTCTCAACGACTGATAGACCATTAGACAAGATTATATTTCTTTATATCTAGAGGTGAAAAAGCGGAGAAAGACAATCAACTAATTAACAAAATGTAATAATAACCCAGAAATAAAATATTCAGGAGAAAATATTTGATTAACTGTGACTTGTATTGATTGATTTAAGGAAATAATTGATGAAGAAAAATGAATAGATTTGTCAGTAATGCAAAATAATGAGCCCATTATGATATCCATTTCTGTGGTTTTATCTGAACAGAATGAACAACGTAAATAGCTGTGATTAAAGATGTTAATTATGTTTGTTTGTGTTATATCCATCATGTTTTATGTCTCCCTTTTATTTTGCTTCGCTTTTGAACTTTTCGAATACTGTTAATGGCCTGATATGAAATGTATTAGCTAGACCTTATAATATGCTATTTAGTGGAAAACTTATATGTATTCCAAACTTAAGGTAACTTTTTTATATAAGTTCTAGTGCGCCTTTACCAAATGATTAAAAACTGTAAAAGACATATAATAATGACTATAACAGTGGGCTCCTTTCGTCAATGACGACTGGAGTATTGTACACTGTTAAGAGGAAAATGTAAATCAACAGGAAGCGTGCAATCCTCCCTTGGCTGTGTAATGATCTAATAGAAGAAGACTAACGAACGTCTGATCTTCATGAGAAGAACGAAGCAACTGTTTAATGATAAGATATGCATCCTGAAGGCGACAAGTCGGAAATAAATGTATCTTATTCTTAATCTTAATCATTTTCTGGTGTGTTTCAGGAAAATGAGTCATAAGTCGCAAAATTGATATTTTTCAAAGTGATTTTTTCAAAAGATCACATTATTGGAATGTTTTAATTTTTGGAGGGTTTATCATTTATAGCTATGTCAATCGATGTATCAAATTTCAGGACAATCTATGTAACATATCTTTTCGTTTTAAAGGTCCTCATATGGACTACATTTAGTTACTTAACTGTTTATTAACCACCAGAAATATTGGAAACTTTTTTTTTTTTACAAAAATTAAAATATCAAACTTAAAATATAGAAATACTTATTAGGTGTTATAGTGTTTACATTCATTGGAATCAGCTTGATCTCCTCTTTTCAAATATAGTGATATCTCAAAATCCATTTTTTGCGACTTATCACTCATTTTCCTAAAACGGATCACATTTATGGTAAACTATCTATATAATCCTACCACTACGCATTAGACATTTAGAACTGCATTAGAGCCTACAATTATTTTGACGTCTACAATTATTAATTTGATTAAAATAAAAATGTTCTTTGCTGAAGTATGGCTCCTATTTGTACGTCATCCTTAGGTATGAATAGATACTATTTTTAATTGGATTTAATAGGAAGAAAATACTGATGATAATTATATTGTATTTGTGTTATGAAAATACAAATCTATTATTATTATTAATTCCTCAGACTAAACCCCAACAATGTACTTCCACCAACCCCCCCCCCCCCCACCCCCACCCAAATACCTGTACCCCCACCCCGACCCCCTACCTATACCCCCATCCCACTCCTTAACTGTACCCCGCCCCCACTACCTCTACCCCCACCCCTACCTCTACCCCTCTACAGGGTCAAGTTGCCAGAAAATGTACAATTCACCTTCACCAATCCTCTCAAATAACCCGAATTTAAGACCGAAATCAGGTTCACAATACAGTTCAATATAAACAGACAGAGTTATTGAATAAATACAATACAGAATATGTATACACAGATATACCCAGCATTTATCATTTTTCATTATAATTTAGGAGAATTCAACTGATGTGTAGAAATGTAGATTGTGCATGTTCTGAACATCTGACCCACGTGTGCCCCTCCCACCCCCCTCCCCCCCTTCACATGCCCCCTCCCCCCCCCATGCCCCCCTCCCGCCCCTTCACACGCCATGCCAGCATTCCCCCATAACCACACACACTCCCCCTATTGTTTCCCTGTCACACTATCCCTGGCGGGCTGTCCCTGTACTACAGGTGACAGGGAGACGTAACAATGGCCGCCCTGTGACGTCACATCGTTCCCACAACACTGCCGCATGTTTATAGCGAGCACCCAGGGTTTGTGTGTATCATAACATGTTAATAAAAAGGCAATAATACATGGGTCAGATTTTCAGAAAATGTACAATTCAACTTCACCAATCTTTTCAAATAACTCAAATTTCAGACGAAAATAAAGTTCAAAATACAGTTCAACCTAACCAAACAGATTGCTAGAATCGATGCAATGCCGAATGTACTCGAATTTTCCTAGTATTGACCAAATTGCAGCCTAATTTAGCAGAATTTACTGAATGTGTGCAGCTGCCAATTGAACATTTTCTGAAAATCTGACCCATATGATAACGTGTTATTAAAGCAATAAATCAGGTGCTGAGACCTGAACCTCTGAATTGTTTGCTAGATCGCTAACAATACGTTTGTTTGTTTGAAATATTGTATATTTAGGCGTTACGTTATCACTATTTATAAGAAGGCTTACGTTATATTAAAGTTATCAGACTTGTGAAAATGATGTCAATAAAATGTGATAAAAAGAAGAAAAAAACTTGATGATATAAACTTGACGATATAACAGATATCGAAGAAAGAAAACAGAAAATGTCATCCACGGGAGTTAATAATTAGTCATACAAAGGTGAGATTTTCAGAAAATGTACAATTCACCTTCACCAATCCTCTTAAATAACCCAAATGTTAGACGAACATTTTGCCAAAATATAACCAAACAGATTGCTAAAATCAATGCAATGCTGAATATACTCGAATATAACTAATATTGACCAAAATGCAGCCCAATTTAGCAGAAGTTACTAAATTTGTACAGCTGCTAATTGTACATTTTCTGAAAATCTGACCCTTATACTGACACAGTTTAAAGAAAGATTTGACGTCTTAAACATCACGTATATCTCTTTTTGTGTTTCTTTTAATTCACTTTTAGGCCAAACATTACATGAATTGCAAAAATACACGAAATTCCATAATTAGTGTTTTATTCTTGCGTCGCCTGAGAGAATGTTATTGTGTGTTCTTGCAGAATATGCACAAAAATAGCACTTCTACATCTAAAGATTCCATTAAAAGAACGACGATGTCATTAATTTATTTTTCTGTGTCTGGACTATTTTTCGTTCAATGTTTCCTGTTTTACACAATGCCCCAGGGCCTTGTTACTCATTATATGTCTGGAGGTTTGTGTTTGTTGTTTCTTTAAGTGTTGTTTAATAATTCTCCTTTTATTCCCGCATGTTCCAGTGCTTTTTCGTCGGTGATTCTCTTTAAATAAAAATAATTTCAAATACGCAGCATTTATTGTGGGAACTACCTGCAGCGTTGAGACTGTTTACTCAAGGAATTAATAGGTTATAGATAAAAGATTTATAAATAAATTTAGAAAGTTTATAAATAAAAGATTTTTCAATTCAATTCAATTCAATTCAATAATATTGATAATATTGTAACGACAAAGTAAGATGTTGTACCGAAATTCGAAAGAAAAAAGAAATGTGTAAAGGAGGCAATCAGAAAATGGAAGATGATGTACTCCGATATCTCTGAATGGTTAGAATTAACAGACACGTAAAAACTCAAGAATTCTTATTCAATACCTTTTGACCTTCGTGTAAAAGCGACGATACAATGTTCAATGTACACCAAGTTAGATTACTAAAAAAAAAAAAAACTTTGTTCCATAGTAATCACAAAGTAGAGTCGATGAAACCATACTTCTCAGGTTATATATTGTATTTCTTGTATTTTATCTCAATGTTAACAACCGTTAATACATTTGTCAGATCTTTAGAAAATGTACAATTCGCCTTCACAATCCTCTCAAATAACCCACATTTAAGATAAAAAAAATATGCTTCAAAATGGAGTTTAACATAACAGAACTGATACTTTAAATCAATGCGATACCAAATATACTCAGATATACCCGGTATTTATCATTTTTCAGCCTAATTTAGCAGAATTTCCTAAATAAGTAGGACAGTAAGTTGTACTAAAGCTCTATTCTCAGCTCCAAAGCAAATCGTACCACATTTAAACATCTTATAACTTATGGAACAGAATTCATCAATTTTCATTTAACGCTAACTCTTTTTAAAGAATGTTACTTTCATATTTAACACATAATGCAGACAGACACTTCCCTCAAAATTAATTTAATTAATTAATTAATAACTAATTAATTAATAGGGAACAGTCCACAAAATATCTTTAAGTTGATAAATCATATAACTACCCAGCTGGTCTCTCTCACTTGCTAAGACTATCGTATTGTGGAGTTGTGAGCAACTTCAAGTTTAATGTCCAACTCGTGTAATGTGTATGCTTTGCATACATACATGCATGTGTATATACACAATGCATACACGCATACATCAATAATATTAGGTGTTCAATACTTGTAGTGTGTTTGTACACATATACAGGTTAACTAACAAGTTGGCTGAAGGAGTGTGAATATTGCACGAGTGCAATATTCTAAGTGACTGAAAGTTATTTTTTATATGCTTTCAATCATGAAAATTGAGTCATAAATTTGAATTTCAACGGTAGTCTTAGTAAAAAAAAAACACGTTGGTTGCCATGACATAACTTACTGGTGAAATGCGCACTATGTAAAACTGGGTGGTTAAATCTGGGTTATTTAAGAGGATTAGTGGAGGCCACTTGTACATTTTCTGGCGATTTCACCCCCTATATGGGTCAGATTTTCAAAAAATGTACAATTGGCAGCTCTACAGATTTAGTAAATTAGGCTAAATTAGGCTACAATTTGGTCAATACTAGGTAAATTTGTGTATATTTGGCATTGCATTGATGCTAGTAATCTGTTTGGTTAGGTTGAACTGTATTTTAAACTTTATTTTCGTCTGATATTTGGGTTATTTGAGAAGATTGGCGAGGTTGAATTGTACAGTTTCTGAAAATCTGACCCATATGCATGGAACATATCCCACTCTGGACACGTTGTTTCACATAAAATCTATCCAATTGGGCATTTGCATAGCCGCCATTTTGAATCTTGATTCGCATGGAATTATGGGACTAATGGTACAGTCTAAAATCTATAGAAAACATGCCATGTTCAGCATGGACTATTTATCAATGCTCTAATGTCAACATCCATTTGTTTTACATGTTTTCATAACACAAGTCCCCATCTTTCCCATCATGCATTTCCATTTCATAGATCATTCATAAAAGCTATGATATTGGTGAAAACATTCTTGCAATTTTCAATAAAAATGTTGCTAAATGTTTTATCTCAGATTTCATCAGAATTTATCCCAGCATGCACTGTAACAGACATGCGCAGTGGCACATACTCCCTTATAACGCTAACAGACCGCCCCCTCCCCACCCCCTCCCGCCCCAACCTCTTTACCCTTCACCTGTATAGGGGTCATATTTTCAGAAAATGTACAATTCAACTTCGTCAATCTTCTCAAATAACCCGAATTTTAGACAAAGATAAAGTTCAAAATACAGTTCAACCTAACCAAACAGATTGCTAGAATCAATGCAATGGCGAATATACTCGAATTTACCTAGTATTGATCAAATTGCAGCCTTATTTAGCAAAACATACTAAATGTGTACAGCTGCCAATTGTACATTTTCTGAAAATCTGACCCATAGAGGATGATAAAGTGTTGTTTGTCTGTGTTACATGATTTACCTGCCAGCATGTCCCCATTATACATGTTTATACATGTTTATACCCGGTTACATGTTCTCATGACAACCGTCCTCCTTATCGCTACACCACCCTGCCACGCTAATTGATAAATGCGCAGTTGTGTGGCTTGGAGCAATCCTTCTTATGACACCAGCTTTGTGGGAATAAATAAGTATTTGGGGCAGATTCTTATAAAAAGTACAATTGGCAGCTCTACACATTTTGTAAATTCTGCTAAATTAGGCTGCAATTGGGCAATGCAAGGTAAATTTGAGTATATTCAGCATTGCATTGATTCTAGCAATCTGTTTGGTTAGGTTGAACTGTATTTTGAACTTATTTTCGTCAGACGTCTGGGTTATTTGAGAGGATTGGTGAAGATGAATTGTACATTTTCTGAAAATCTGACCCATGTAGAAGGTATTGGGGACACAAGCCATTGTTTGTTCATAAGCTCCTAAAGTGATATATTGCAAACGTTTATAAAATGCTGTATGATTGATTAATAGATTGACGATGTTATTGTTTATTAGGCCAAGAGAAGTTTTTACATTAATGGTTACATAAATATTATGAATTTCCTACAGAACCTGCCATGTTAACAAAGTATATCTTTTTTCTTCTTTTTTTTTTACACTCCTTTTCATTTTTCACTTTCTTATTATTCTCTCTTTTTCTCTTATGTTATTTCTAATTTCCAGGTCTTCTTTCTATCCTCATGTTCCTTGCTCTCCTTTTCTTGTCTGTTATCCAGCTCTTTCTCTCCATCTTTGTTATCTTGTCTTGTATCTGCTTATATCTCGTCATATATTATATATTTTATATTATTCTATTTTATTCTTCCCTAGATATTGTTACAGGAACCTGATCCCTCGAATAGACTCTATTTTAACATTGTAATAAACAAACTCTGCTGTCCGTTACTACATAAACAATGAACACTACAAATTGACAAGGACCATATTCAATCACAAACAACATGATTGAACATTGAACAAACCAACTATGTTCACAAACTAAGATTTGCCTGGAAGACCTGCATGTCATAAGACTTGCAGATGGTGTATTCTTTTCTGATTGTACTGTATGTCTATTCGGAATAAAAAATCCTATATATATATATATATTTACACTTATATTTCCCTTGCTATATGATGTATATATATTCATTGTTCTGACACCTCATTGTTTGGCTGTCTTGTTGCTAGGCAGTAACTCCTGCGCTCAGGCATTCTATAGCCGATCGCACGCCTGTTCGGACAAGGATTTTTTTTGCACTCGTTCAAAATGACCGTTTGTAATGCTTGTGGGTATGCACATAAATATGCTGCTACCTCCGATCCGAGCACGGCGACATGCAAATACTTTTGTGATGCTTGTGATAAAAGCAAGGAAAATACTGGATCGGCGGAATCATGGAAATTGTACTTAGATACCGATACACTCTGTGCGTACAATTAGAAGGGCCTTTCTCCACCGTCC
Organism: Sthenelais limicola; assembly: GCA_942159475.1. Taxonomy (NCBI): domain Eukaryota; kingdom Metazoa; phylum Annelida; class Polychaeta; order Phyllodocida; family Sigalionidae; genus Sthenelais; species Sthenelais limicola. The sequence continues at coordinate 60,623,828 of OW804102.1, read as the reverse complement.
CCTTCGGCGACAAGTGGCCACAAAGAGTCCTTAGTGGCTTGGCAATCTCAATTTGCCTTGCAAAATGTGAAGATGGAGGATATGCTGGATCGTATGAACAAGTTGACTCTTACCTTTCAATCTGCTGTGGAGCGTGGCAGGATTAACTTGGGCTCTACTGGTTCTACTGGTCCTCAGATCGAACAAAAGCCAGTTGTGACAGCTGCTACTCCCTTGGTTTCATCTTCACCGACTGCTACTGTCATCCACCCAGCTACTCCGGCTGTCATCCACCCAACTACTCCGGCTGTCATCCACCCAACTACTCCGGCTGTCACCTACACAACTACTACGCCTGTCAGGCAAGTTACTGCCGCCCCGGGGGGGGGTTGCTGTCTTCGACCCGACCGTCCTCACTAACTCCTGGCTTTCAGAACCGGTCTCCTCTGCTCTTCATCAAATCAATGCTGCAGTAGACCCGGAAACAGTCAAGAGAAACGCTGGTATGATCTTCAGACCTGAATATTACTATCAACATTGTCTTAATACTGTTCCTTTGAAGAGTGTAGATCACAAAAAGTTAATGTATCGACAGCTAATGTACGGCATGACGATGGTGGCCAACCACCTGTTGGCCACGGGTGGTGACATTGCTTCGTATCTGGCGCACCTTGAATTTGTAACCCGTCATGCATCTGAAGGAGACTATATGGACGTAGCTTATGCCAACTACGACCACCACGTTGTTGATATTTTCCTCAAAAACCGTGCTGCAGGTTTCCCGGACTGCGACAACCGAGGATGTAATTATTGCTTCCATGGCGCGGTCTTGGCTAAGCAACGTGACACTGGCAATGTGCAAGGTCAAGGTCGCAAAGGGAGTTCCCAGTCTCAGTCAACTGGCTCTTCCTTCAAGTCTAAGAACAAGAACAAGAACCGAGAAGGTATTCCAGACGATTATCCTCCCGACAATGTTTCAATTGGAATTACTGCAATTGTGACGTCCAGAATTGTCCCAAGAGTCATGTGTGCCGCTTGTGCAAGCAAAAGCACAAGGCAGTGGGTTGCCCCAGGGACAAGGGGGAATCCCGATGACGCCATATCAATGGGGGAATCCCTTCCACCCATGACTGTCATGGCGGCGATCATCTACTTCCGGCGTCGTTCTCCACTGTTGTTGCTGATGTTTCTCCTCACGACGAGGGGCCTTCTCCTATATATGTGGAACCAGACCTTGGGAAATGTAGTGATCGTGTTTACCATCCTTTCACTGGAACTTTGGCCCGAAAAGATCCTTCTATGACGCCCTTTTCTTTGAATCCGCAAGCAAGTGTTGATCTTCGTACTCCTACGGTATTCGATGCCCCTGAAGGCTATGTTCGTTATGACGTCCCAGAAGATGTCTATATGGAGACTGATACTGCCCCTGAAGGCTATTTTGGTTATGATGTCCCAGAAGACGTCTATATGGAGACTGAGATTGGCCCTGAAGCCTACCTCAATACTGACATTTGTTCTGAAAATGTTTGTGATTCACATATACTGGTTGACTTGAGTAACTATGCATGTTATGACGCCGAATTATCATGTGATTTTGATTCGAATGTTGCCTATGTTCCACTGGATTTTGATGTTGATGTAAATACTTGTATGCCAGATGACTATGAATGTTATCTAAATACTGGTGTGTGTTTTGCTGAATCACACTTGGATTATGTTCCTACTTGTGTTAATTTAGACCTTCCTAATTTCAGAGGTGTTCTCTGTAATGACTCCCTCGTGGGTGGTCTGGTTAATCAAATGAATTGTAATGTTTGGTTACACGAACTTGTTTCTGAAAATGATTTGTTTTTGCATGACTTCATTTCAAATGGCATCGTACATGGTTTTGATATTATTGATTCTCTCTCTGACATTGAACCCTATGAATGTGCTAATTACAATTCAGTATTGAATGGTGAAGCATTTGATTTTGTGGACAAACTCATTCGTCAAGAAATCATTGATGGGAAATATATGTTAGTCAGCTCTAAGCCTATGTGCGTCCATGCTCTAGGTGCGGTTAGTAAACCGGACGGGTCCTTTCGGCCCATAACAGATTGTCGTAGGCCTTTAGGCCTTTCCATCAACAACCACATGTCATTAGTGTCTAAATCTTTCAAATTTACCACACTTGATTATGTATCATCACTACTTGAACCAGGTTGTTTCAGTGCCACGGTCGATATCTCATCAGCTTATAGAAGTATCTCTGTTAACCCTGCCCATCGCCAAGTACAGGGTATTAGTTGGTGCCTTGATGGTGTTGCAAGTTATTTAGTTGATACACGTTTGCCCCTTTTATCTTTAACACTATCACAAATTTTGTCGTCTGTTGTATGTATCGCCGAGGGTTTACAAAGTGTGTTAATTACATTGAGGTCAGGGATGGTGGGGCAGTTTCTACCTGCTTGTGGTAGCTTATTGAATAGGGATGGTGCCTGAAAAATCTTTCTTAATCCAGGCACCATCCCTATTCAATAAGCTACAACAAGCAGGTAGAAACTGCCCCACCATCCCTGACCTCAAGGCTTACCTTGAAGAAAACTTTTTTTCGTACTCAGGATTGGAGGACCCAGCACAGGCTAATAACAGTCAGTAACAGGGAGCTTGTCTGCCCCTTCTCTCTCCCCAACACAAACTGCAGTCGCATTTTTGTATTGCATTATTATATCATTGTGTCATTATGTCACTCTTATTACTGTTACTGTAATTATAAAGACGGGCCAGTGTTCGCCAGAATGCTACCCGCAACTGTAAAAATGTAGAGGGAGTGTGGTCAGGAGGTGACACAGTGTTCGCCAGAATGCTACTCACCGACTGGCTACAACACCCCCATGTATCAACAAAAGCATAAAGAAGTACTGTACTGTACGAGACCTCAGTTAAAAGTGAGGAGGTAGACAAACTACCAAGAAATTTGTATTTGTCCTGTTTATGTTATTATAACTGCCATAATAGTTTATCATATTAATGTAGTCGCAGCATCAATCTATATATCAACTACAACTGTATAAATTTGATAACGTAACTCTATTTTTTCCAAAGGGGGCCCTCAGGAAGATCTATGGTGTCATAGAGGAGACCCACCCCCTTTTTTCGTGTTGAAATTTGTTATATTATTGAAAATGTACACTTCCGGAAATAAAAACCTATACATACATACATTGATGATTTTCTTTGTGTTGCTCCTTCGTATGATGAATGCCAGTTTGCACAAATAAGTGTCATTTGTAATAAGGTATAACTTCGGCAAGGGTCCAACCTGTTACACCGACGCCAGTAAAACAGGCTATGGTTTTGTAATGAATGACCAGTGGCTGGCAGGCTTCTTCAACAGTGACTTGACTCCTACTCACATTGCTGCTTGTGATAAACATGGCCATTGGATGAATCAACACATTCCAGCTCTCTCAGAGTCTGACAGCAACATTAATCTCTGGGAATTAATCCCTATCTGGATAGGACTGTCTGTGTTTGCCACGGAACTGGCGGGCCTTCATGTTGTTTTTTACTCGAACAACACACAGATCTTGATTATGATTAACAAAGGTCGGAGTTGTAATCTCTCTTGTATGCAACTTATTCGACAAATTTTCTGGACCTCCGCTACTCATAACATATACGTTACTGCCAGGCACATTAAAGGTTCAGATAATTGCTGCGCAGATTCGCTTTCCAGAGTTGACTTGCATAGTGATTTCGCCTTCTTAGATGCATTTTCTTTGTGTTGCAGCACCTCTTCTCCGCCTACTAGACAAGAGAGTCACTGAGGTAGTCTGTGCGGCATGGGCTTCCAATACATTAGCTACTCTACTTGCACCTCTACTGTGAACAACTACCTAAGTGCGATTATATCTTTGCACAACATGCTTGGACATCCCACCTCCTTCCGCGACATCTACCTCATTAAAGTGGTCTTGTCGGGTTTGAAGAAGATCTTAGCTCCTAACTCGGTTCAGCGCCTTTACTTGACCCCATCTCAGCTAACCGTTATGTATGACTTTATGCCCAAAGATCCTATGCATGAGATTTTTTGGCTCGGCATCATAATCTGCTTCCGCACTCTACTTCGGAAGAGTAACATTGTTTCTTCAGGCAAAGATAATCCGCATATACTTTTATGCTCTGATGTTGAATTTCACACAGACTATGTGCGACCCCCCTTAACAGACTCAAAGAAGTTGATAAGCGTGTGTCGTGTGAACTGGCTATGATTTAGTGGTTCGGTTTTTTGGGCGGTCACATTTGTCCGTCGCCTCTAGCGCCATCCATGTGTTCGGTTATTGTGTTCTTCAATTACTATATTTACACTTATATTTCCCCTGCTATATGATGTATATATATTCATTGTTCTGACACCTCATTGTTTGGCTGTCTTGTTGCTAGGCAGTAACTCCCGCGCTCAGGCATTCTATAGCCGATCGCACGCCTGTTCGGACAAGGATTTTTTTTTTTTTTTTCCTTCTGAATAAAGTTTGGGCGGTCACATTTGTCCGTCGCCTCTAGCGCCATCCATGTGTTCGGTTATTGTGTTCTTCAATTACTATATATATATATATATATATCTCCTCATATTTCACTTTCTCTGTGTCTGCCGTCTCTTCCTTCATACATATGTGACTGTAGTGGGTCCATTTCGGTTTGAGACACGCTTGCCAGTTGCCAGCCTTCATGATCGCTATCACAACAAAGTATATCTTAATACAATTTTGATAAACTCGTGTGAAATCTCTTTTTACAACCATTGAATTGAATTGAATTGAAAAACATTTTATTGCATTCTTTCGTTGCCGATCAAAGGGGATCTCCTGCAAATTGGGAGGTTTCAATTCCCCTTCTGACGTATTTTACAATCTTCTGTGGTAGAGTAACAATGTCATCCCAGTCATTGACTGCCGATGATTCTCTACAAAAGTGCAATTATTAATTTGAGAGCAATCAGTCATGAGATGGTGCAATATCTTTAACAAGAGGTTTCCTCTCCAGGATATGTTTTCCGTAATTTGAGACTACACTCGGTAATATTCAGTGGTACAAGACATCATTACTGGATAACATAGCATGGGATGGTTCAGTATAATAGATTATTATACGCGCATGCTATATGAGAAGTGGGGTGCTATAAAAATAGTCATATAGGACGCGTCCTATAAAAATGTAGTTGTCTAAAAATAGCTCTGACTCAGCACTTCCGCGGTCTCCGCGGAGATCCCCGCGGAGATCCCCGCGATCGGTAATCCACCTGTGATTATAAAAATACATAATAAACACCACACCATTAAATAGAGAATTAAATTCTCTATCAAATGATGTAAGGTTTATTATTGTAGCTGAAGAAATGGCTACGATATGAACATTTTAGTTCAACCAAGTCAGTAAGTAAACACTGCATGATCACACAGTCCTGACAGCTCACCGTTGTAGCCTACTGACGGTGCTCTCAGCGGGGCAGCTGGGGCTCTCTGAGAGTTCATTAATACTTTTTCAGTGATATCTGATGATGATCAAATTTTATGCACATATAATAAATATAGAATGGAACTCGCCAGCAATAATCGAAAATTTATAGGACTTGATTCGTCCACATAAGCACTCTGCCTACGGCATCGTGCTTATGTGGACGAATCTCGTCCTATAATTTTTTGATTATTGCCGGCTCATCCCATTCTCTCTATATATAGTATATCACAGACAGTATAAGTTGGGAGATTGAAGACAGCTAAGGTAATATATTCAGCGCAGGTACCATTGTGACCAGGAGACACTCTCATAACAGCCTGCCTTGTCATTGTCCTATGTACATAACAGCGTGCCTTGTCATTGTCCTATGATTGTACATAACAGCGTGCCTTGTCATTGTCCTATGATTGTACATAACAGCGTGCCTTGTCATTGTCCTATGATTGTACATAACAGCGTGCCTTGTCATTGTCCTATGATTGTACATAACAGCGTGCCTTGTCATTGTCCTATGATTGTACATAACAGCGTGCCTTGTCATTGTCCTATGATTGTACATAACAGCGTGCCTTGTCATTGTCCTATGATTGTACATAACAGCGTGCCTTGTCATTGTCCTATGATTGTACATAACAGCATGCCTTGTCATTGTCCTATGATTGTACATAACAGCGTGCCTTGTCATTGTCCTATGATTGTACACAACAGCGTGCCTTGTCATTGTCCTATGATTGTACATAACAGCTTGCCTTGTCATTGTCCTATGATTGTACATAACAGCGTGCCTTGTCATTGTCCTATGTACATAACAGCGTGCCTTGTCATTGTCCTATGTACATAACAGCATGCCTTGTCATTGTCCTATGATTGTACATAACAGCGTGCCTTGTCATTGTCCTATGATTGTACATAACAGCGTGCCTTGTCATTGTCCTATGATTGTACACAACAGCGTGCCTTGTCATTGTCCTATGATTGTACATAACAGCTTGCCTTGTCATTGTCCTATGATTGTACATAACAGCATGCCTTGTCATTGTCCTATGATTGTACATAACAGCGTGCCTTGTCATTGTCCTATGATTGTACATAACAGCGTGCCTTGTCATTGTCCTATGATTGTACATAACAGCGTGCCTTGTCATTGTCCTATGATTGTACATAACAGCGTGCCTTGTCATTGTCCTATGATTGTACACAACAGCGTGCCTTGTCATTGTCCTATGATTGTACATAACAGCTTGCCTTGTCATTGTCCTATGATTGTACATAACAGCATGCCTTGTCATTGTCCTATGTACATAACAGCGTGCCTTGACATTGTCCTATGATTGTACATAACAGCGTGCCTTGTCATTGTCCTATGATTGTACATAACAGCGTGCCTTGTCATTGTCCTATGATTGTACATAACAGCTTGCCTTGTCATTGTCCTATGATTGTACATAACAGCGTGCCTTGTCATTGTCCTATGTACATAACAGCGTGCCTTGTCATTGTCCTATGATTGTACATAACAGCGTGCCTTGTCATTGTCCTATGATTGTACATAACAGCGTGCCTTGTCATTGTCCTATGATTGTACATAACAGCGTGCCTTGTCATTGTCCTATGATTGTACACAACAGCGTGCCTTGTCATTGTCCTATGATTGTACATAACAGCTTGCCTTGTCATTGTCCTATGATTGTACATAACAGCATGCCTTGTCATTGTCCTATGTACATAACAGCGTGCCTTGACATTGTCCTATGATTGTACATAACAGCGTGCCTTGTCATTGTCCTATGATTGTACATAACAGCGTGCCTTGTCATTGTCCTATGATTGTACACAACAGCGTGCCTTGTCATTGTCCTATGATTGTACATAACAGCGTGCCTTGTCATTGTCCTATGATTGTACATAACAGCGTGCCTTGTCATTGTCCTATGATTGTACATAACAGCGTGCCTTGTCATTGTCCTATGATTGTACATAACAGCATGCCTTGTCATTGTCCTATGATTGTACATAACAGCGTGCCTTGTCATTGTCCTATGTACATAACAGCATGCCTTGTCATTGTCCTATGTACATAACAGCGTGCTGATACAACTACTATTCTCCAAGGGATATGTGTAGATGGTAGAGCTAGCTAGAGTCCCTGAGAATGTGTATAATTAATAAGAGGTTAGGCTAAGTATAGCCTAAGATGATGTAATAAGAAGAGCAGCGGTTTGTCCTGTTTAGACATAACATTTTATTGGAAACCATGGGTTTATATATCATATTACATGTCAGTGCACATGCGTGCGCATGCGTAATTAATATCCAATCATATGCATTACATTTGCATAACCAATAGTAAACATTTATCAAGTATTTGACCACAGGGGGTCGCTTGTATAAACCAATAGGAGAAAGGAGATTATTATTTGGGTCAGCCTTCTTAAGTTAATTAGCCAATGAGATATAATTAGTGGCTGCCCAATCAGGTACTCTAGAGTTAGGTTGAACCCGTAGGAGGGTCAGGATGACCCCCTATGGAGTATTCTAAGAACTAACTGAGGTAGACTAGACTTGCCCTAGTCACCTTACATAATTAATATAATATTCATAATTCAATGTAACCTTATATAATAATATTGGGTAATGTATATAACATATCATTAGGTGATATTACGTAATGTTATATAATTGCATTATGGATCGTGACATAACGCCCCCAACTCCGACGGATGTCTCTCCGTAGAGATATAATATTTTCAAACATTTGTGCAATTTTTATACAACAATGGAAGGTAGACAAATGAAACCATGGTGCGAATCATAAAATATGTATAGGAGGTGTATTTGAATTATTTCTACAACGTTATTACTAATATCTTGGCTCTTATACGTAGATTTGTTCCATAAAAACCTCTGTCAGCCTATGGGCCGGGCGTGGAGACATTTTAGTCCTCTGGTAACAAAAATGTGGGTTCATTCATGCGAAATATAATACCTTTGTTAATTGTACAAAATAAAGAATAGTCACATATGTCTCTTGACTTTAACCTTTTTGTGGTTCTTATGTGTATTCGGTATACTGTTCGCTCCCTTATTATACGTAGAGCAATATTTTAACGTGTGATAACCTTCACTGCTACACATGGTAAATATCAGTCTGAACCTTCAAAAATACTAAACATAACTAATCAATCAATCTAGAACATTCATATGGTGAGCTCGTATATAGATATTATTGGTCAGAGTTGAAAAACATAACCATGACCGATATCTGTACTTAAGGTAAGAGTTCTATCTACTTATTGGTCAGAGTTGAAAAACATAACCCTGGCCGATATCTGTACCTTTTTTCTAGAATTCGTCTGAAAAATATAAATGTCAATTATACATTTCACATAGTTTTTATGCAGTGCTAAATAAGACAATTCCCTTCTGGTGTCATTGACAATTGGTCGTCATACACTCTTGAACTTGAGTATTGAAATCATTTTTAAATTTATTCGGCTGATATGTCAGTAGGTTTGTAAGAGAAGGCTTTAGCAAAGTTGAGTAGAGGATTTATTGGTTCCTCTGACTTCATTTCTACAATGTGGTTATCCTGTTCCTCTATGTTATCATTAGTATTGGAGATGGTCACTGGTTTGCTAAAATTCGATATCATTACTACACGCTTGGGTATGGTCTCATCGTCGAGCATGCCTTTCATGGAGAAGTGAGCTTTTCGTGGCAATTGTATGTCCGTTGGCAAGTAGAAGTCTTTCTCCTTGTCGTTAATCGACATTTTTAGTGGTCCTGACCATTCCAGATTGACCGTTGATTTGAAACATGAGGAAGTTGTGATATCAGTGATAATTGGAGCTGAAATTGGTGTCACCGAATCGATTTCATATAGGAGTTCGAGTAGGGGCAGGGAATAATGTGGATTTCCATATAACTTTAGGATGATATGAGGCGTGGTCCTTGTTTTCTTTGAAATAAGTCCAATTTTCTTGGAGCAGCAGGTCTTGCATTTCTTAATGATTTTGATTGCGAGGTATATGAACATTACTATGATGAAGGCTGCAAACAAGTTCTTTGTGTCTTTGTGTGATAATAACTGGTTGATTATCTGAGGTGATTTAGTTGCTTGTGGGACTTCAAATGTGTAAGATGAGTTCTTCTGCTTTGATATGATATCTTCCACCTCCGACAAGAATTTGTAACCACTCGCCGCCCTTGTGAAAGCTATCATTGGGGCTGCGCGGTGTGTGCGATATAGGGCGAATAGTGCCAATAACATAGATATGCATGAAAATAAGGGGGATAAATAGTCCCAAGCAGAGTTCTGAAATATTGTTGCAATCCAAGATTTCTCTTCTTCCACCTTTGCTTGGACATGTGGAATAACTAATTCTGTTGCATTCTTTAATATTGCATTTGCAAAAGGCAATAGGTCCACGCTTGTGGTTTCGTCCATTACAGGCCTGTTTGCAAGTTTTGCTAAGAAATGCGAAATATTTGGAGGAATGAATTGGATTGGCTTCCTGTGTGTGCTACTTGCAGTAAAAGACGTCGTGTCAATCTGCATAGCATTCATAAAAGGTAAATTGGAGGTGTGTAGGTGATAATGAAACGATTCTGACTCGTTGCATGGTAGTCTGGAATTTGGTATGGAGATGTCTCCGATGATTGCAGTACAGAAACATGGAATTCCTAGAATTATGGTAGGTGTCGCCACATGTTTACTTGCTGGCGAACCATGACATATCATGCTATAATATTTTTCGTTTGTAGTTACAAAATATTCGTCTTTTGAAATTGCCGTTATTCTTGTTTCTGGAATGCCCACAGGATAAATTGCAAACTTACATTTTTTGTATATGATTTCTGGAATATTCAGATATATGGCGACGATACAGGATGGAGATGTGCTATGGATTCTGGGTAAAGTCCTCTGACAGATCCTTATTGCCTCTCCGTTACACGCCTGTAGGTCCATAGTTCCAAGAATAGTCTTTCGTTAGTCGACACAGCTACAAAATTCACTTTGTTATTCAATACTGTCGTGCCTATTGTAGGGGTTGAATTTGTGTTGACAGGTATCGGAATAATCACCACTTGGTATATATTAAACACTGCCTCTGTCGATGAAATGATGATAGGAATGTGTACGTATAGCAACTTGTTGCTATACATAAAAACTGAAACTTTCTGGGAGAAGTAGTAATCAACATTGGTAACAGCTACCCTTGATCCTGGTGCTGTCACTTTTAACTGTAAATCCACTCTTTTTAGATAATTATTTAGTTCTACTGGGTCTATTAGATCCGGAGTTAATATCCCCGTTGATAAAAGTCTGAGAGAATTTGACACCGAATGTAGTGTTTGTAAGAATTGCGATTTGTGGCTCAACGTGGATATTGCTTCCATTAGCAAGGCAAGTTGGCTTCTTTCGTTGGCCGCATTCGCATCTATATTGCCTAATCTTAGTGTGAAATTTAAGTTCCACGCGTCCATATCTGTAGCCATGTCTGTTAAGACGCTATTGAGAATGCTCTTTTCTGATATGTATGTGTTTTTAAAAGATTTCTGTTCAAGAACTATTTTCTTTAGCAACTGCGCTGAATCGATATCCTGTTGTTTAAACGATTGTAATACATAGTCGATGTTTGATAAGGCTCCTGCTATGTTTTGGATATCATTCATAGTGGCGAGACCGAATAATCCCTTGAACAAATCGCCCATAAATCCGAGAACTGCTTCTCTCTTGTTCCTGTCCGATTTGGGTGAAATGGGATTTGATAGGAATAATCGTATGGTATCCATGGTCTGCCTAGTCTGGATTTGTATTTCAGTTATCATAGAGTCTATAATTCTTGCTTGCTTAATCAGTGTTTCTGATAAATCCTCTTGATAAGCTGATGGGTACGAAAGAAATTTCATCTCCCTCTCGTAAGATATGGATGGTTTTGGCGCTTCTGGTATGTTGTATGGTACCGCTAGTACCATATCTGTAGAATCATGGCCATTTACTATAGGGGCCGGCAAAGGCTCGAACAACACCCCTATATTTTGCCGTAATGTTGGCCGTGCCGTGTCTGCTTCTCTACATACCGAAGCTATTCCCCACAAGAGGAGAATAATCCTAAATAAAAATAAGATAAGTGAGCTACTAATACGCCAATATAAAAATGTCTAGTTTTTGCAAATTGCAAAATAATTTCATCCTCTGGTAAGTTCCAGGGTAAAATTCAAGGTATATATGTGTCTTGGCACAGTCGATATATATATGAACTGAATATGAATACAGTATGTATAGACATAATTACCTAGCCATAGCGCTAATCGAGCGAAGTCAAACTAATTTCGGCGAGTTGTCTAGCTGCGATGTTTACTGAATGCAATGTTTCAGAATACTGATGGGGATTCAAGGAGGTTATAGAGCTTTATACCTATCTGTCACGTATTAAAGCGTGACCAGTGGGTTGGCTATGCCCCTGTGCCTATTATCTTAGGCATCGTAGGAAATAAAGCTTGTATGTGTTTTCTTTTCAGTTTGGAGTTATTGTACGTGCAAATGCCTGATAAAGCTTCTCGACCCGCAAGTTGCTGTTAGTCCATATGTTGTCGCGACATTTCATATGGCTGGCATCCACACCTGCTATTGTTTCTGTATTCTATTATAGGGGAGGGCTTGTTCACTGCTGTAGGGATTAGGTGGGGAGGGAAGGCTTCGTGTAAACATCTGGCTGTATATGACAATCGCGTGTTTGCTTGCTAAGCTTGTGACTTTGGTAGTGTCAAAAAATAAGAGCTTATAGAACAATACATGTGTAAATGACTGGCTAGACATTGAGTCTGGCGGCATATGCCGACTCTTTTGTGTACATGGATAATTAAGTGCAATTGAAATACATCTGACGGTTGTTGCTAGTTGTTCTTGAGGATTACCGTCGTTTCTGAAGCTTTGAATGTGAAGGTCTAGGTGAAATAATTGTGTCTGTCTTAAATAAAGGATTTTTTGGAATTATGTTTCCATCCTTTGTGTTCCAGTTCTTTTGTAGATGTTTGGGTACAGATTTGATAAGTCTACTAGCGAAAGGATTTTCTGAGACGTCCTGAACCCTTTTTAAACGATCTACATGATATGGTCTTTTTGTCAATTTATTTGTAAAAATATCTCTCAAGATAACTGAAGTATCTGAAACAAATTTACATACTAAGTATGGTCCTGAAAAAGTTCGTTGTAATTTCTTACAAGAATGTTTCTCTATCAAGTTTGGTACCAATACATATACCAAGTCTCCTGATTGTACTTTTGTGTACGCGGCAGTCTTATCATAATGAGTTTTCATTTTTATTTTCTGAGCTGCCTGTCTATTCATGACCGCTTCATTCGCTAGATGCTGAGTAATCACCTTGTCCTGTATTGATTTAATGGTTGATTTCAGCTCGGTATCTAGTTTTAGCGATGAGTCTAGTATTGTGTTTGGGTGTCTCCCGTATATTAAGTAATATGGGCTAAAACCAGTTGTTTGGTTTGCTGTAGCATTGAGAGAGAATACTATATGTTGTAAATACGTACTCCATTCCGCTTGACTTTCCATAGCATAAGCTCTGAGAGCTGTGTTTAAGCTGGAATTATATCTCTTGACAAGCCCATTGCTCCTGGGTAAAAAGGGTGAGGAGAAGATTTGTTTGATTCCATATTTGGAGCACCCGTTCTTAAAGATTTGTCCCGAATACGACGTGCCATTGTCTGACTGAAGGGTTTCTGGAACACCATGTTTGCAGATCAGACTTTCTATCACTCCTGAGATGGCACTGTGAGAATCAATCGTTTTAGTTGGAAATGCTAAGCAAAAGCGTGAATAATAGTCCAGAATGACGTGGACATATTTAAATCCTTCTTTACTCTCAGGTAGTGGCCCAATAGCATCGATACATACTTGTTGAAAAGGGTATGAAGCTGGATTCCTCATCGTTAGCGGTGACTTTGGAGTCTTTTTAAGTTTCTTCGCTTTTAAACATGTATCACAAGAATTTACATAGTGTTTGATGTCCCTATTCATGTATCGCCAATATACCTTTGGGAGCATTGCTGATAACATTTTCAATTGTCCCACATGTCCTGCTAACGGATCATCGTGGAATATGTACAATATGTTTTCAATCCAGTCGTCTGGGATTACGATCTGGAGACTGAGGTGGCCATATTTCTTCCACATTTCAATTGAATGATGCATAAGTATATTTTCCAATACAATAAAGTCTTTACTGTTGGAAATGACGTACCTTGCCATTTTCTTATCATCAGGTAATGCATCTTTTTCTAAGTAATTGATCATGGCTGATATGTAGTCGGTCTTGGCTTGCTCGCGTTTAAGGTTACCGAGGGAAAAACAATTTTCTGGCATCTTTGTTAATATGTCAGTTATGTCAGTAAATTCCCTTGTCGCCTGAGCTTTCATGGAATTATCGGACTGATCTTTGTTTGATCTTGTCCTTGTGACCGCTACTAGGTTGAAATCTGACTTCAGTTGTTTGTTTTCAACGTGTGAATTTTTTGGCTTAGGATGTATGGCGACCGCTGCGTCCGAATTTTCCCGACGCGCTATAGCATTGATTCCTATGGCGTCCTTTTTGAAATTTGGGACGAATTCGGGCGCTATTGGATTAAGCTTGCGTTTGTTTGTGGCTTCTGAAATTTCTATTTCATTTATATCATCTGGTGTCAGGAAGGGCTCTTGGTGTAACTTGGTTATACCAGCACTCTCATTTGAGTTTGTCACAGTCAGTTGTCTTTCTGAATAATTCGGGTGATCTGCTGGGTATAACCACCTTGGAATCTTCAGGTCCAGGTTTGAAGTCAAAATCGGGTTGTAATTGTTTATGGGCTCCTTCTGACACCAGGAAAGCTCACAATCGCAGTAAATATGATGGGTCGATTCATGTTTTAATATCCCTTTGTTTGCCATGTTTAGTGGTTTCACTAGAATAGGAGGATCGCTGGGAGAGTAATATTTTTCCTCTAAGTTCCCATTGAATTTGACTCTAGTAGCCACTCTTATTCTTTTTGCTTTGGGTGGTAATGGTGTCATTGCTTCCTTTTCTGAGTACACTCTTCTTGATAAAACATCAGGCCCTACGTTATTTTTCCCTTTCACGTGTTGAATTTGGAAGGAAAATTGCTGGATTTCCAGCGCCCACCGGGCCATGCGATTTTTGTTTTGTTTATTTGTGAGAAGAGGTATAAGAGCTGCATGGTCTGTATATAGTTTGAATTCTCTGCCTTCCAAATAATGCCGAAAATGAAGCACAGAGTAGACCACTGCTAGCAGTTCTTTTTCAGTTGTGTTATAGTTGGATTCATGTTTTCTAAGACATCTGCCAGCAAAAGCAACGGGCCTCATTAAGCCCTGATCATCTATCTGGGATAACACGGATCCCACGGATACATTACTTGCATCACAGGCAAGAATGAATTGTTTGTCAAAGTTAGGATAGTGTAATAATGCGTCCTCACAAATTGCTTTCTTCATACAATTAAACGCATTCTCACAAGCGTTATCCCACTGGAATTTTGAGTTAGCTTTTGTGAGAGCGTATAGAGGTTTTATTATTGTACTGAAATTCTTGATGAATCTTTTAAAGAATTGACATAATCCATTGAATGATCTTACTTGGCTGACTGTCTTGGGTCTTGGAAAGGATCGTAGGGCTTCAATTTTTTCAGGGCATGGCTGTATACCTTGTGGGGTCACTACCATGCCTAAAAAGTTGATCCTATCCAGGAAAAATTCGCATTTTCTGCGCTTGAGCTTAAGTCCCCCTTCCCTTAAAGCTTGGAAAACGTTGCTCAAGTCCCTAAAGTGATCTTCCTTGGTTTTTGAGAGTATCAATAAATCATCTAGATATGGGATCGCGCATTTGTACTGAAGTTTATTTAAAATCATTGTAACCAAAGCGCAAAAAGCCTGCGGGGAAGTCTTTAAACCCATTGGAAGTACTTTATATCTATACTTTTTGCTGTAAGAGCAAAAAGCTGTGATATCTCGGGATTTTTCCTCTAAAGAAATTTGATGGAATCCTTGTTGGGCATCGAGTTTGCTAAATATGGTTGGACGTAAATCGCCGACATATTCTAACGATTTGTCTGCTCTGGGAGAGATTAAAGCCTGATTTATTAGATGCGCGTTGACGTACCTAAAATCTGTGACAAGTCTTTGGCCTCCGTCTGATTTTTGGACTAAAAATGACCTACTAGACCATGGCCCTGTCCTTGTCTCCTCAATTACCCCTTGAGCTTCTAATTTATTGCAAACCTCGTCAAAAGCTTGTGCTTTCTCCAAAGTTGTTCTGAAAGGAAGCATGTGACATGGTGTGGTATCCGGCTTCATATGTAACGAATGCTCATATAGTTTGGTTACACCTAGCTTATTGTCCGGACCCACAAAAACATCTTTGTATTTGTCTAGAATTATGTTCAACCGCTCCCTACCTTTGTCGTCTAAGACAGATGTGGGAGAAATATTTGGTGTTGAATCAATTGAGATGTCAGAGAATTCATTAATCTCGATGTCTGAATCGGCGTCAGAATCGGAAAACGACTCATCTGATTCCCTGTGTCGTTCAGCAGCACCGCTTGACTAAACATTATTTAGAGAATCAATAGTATATTTCAAAGAATCTGGAACTTGTGATATTTCATTTTCCTTGACCCTGTTGAAAAGCCCCAGTATTTGTCCCTTATTGATTTTGTATGGACTCGTAGAAGTATTTAATAAAACTACTGGGTGCCTGTTCTTCTCACAGGGTCTCACAACGCTTCTTTGTATAATAAACGGTACGGTTACTCTTCTCTGCATATTATCTATGATACCATCCTAACAAATATCATAAATTGAGGTAATTTCACCCGTTACCGCATATTCTGAATGTGGGGGTATAATTACCGCCCTAACAGCCCTGACCGGCATATGTTCCGGCGAAGGGTCTGTTTCAAAACTTATGTGTGCTTTGTATTTTCTAAAGAAATCACAACCGAGTATGATAGGCCTGTTTAGGTTAGGAATGACTGCAAAATGATGTATAAATTTGCTACCTTGAATATTAAATTCTAACGTTGCCAACCTTTTGACATGTACGACCCCCCCATCAGCCACATATATTTTCCAGGTAATACGTTTTGTTTTAACAAATTCCCTTTGTGAACATCGCACTAGTAAGCGATCGTTAATTGCCGAAACTGAAGCTCCTGTGTCTACCAGGGCTGGTATATCTAGTTTATAACCTATAATTCTGAGACAACCATTTTCAATAATAGCAGATATGGGAACTGTCTTACCTATCTCGCTGGTTTGTTTGAGGGTGATCGTTGCACTGTCTTCAACCTTTTTGCCGGTATTTGTAGTAAAGATTTTCTCAGTGTTATTACAAATAGGCACACAATTATCATTTTCAAAATCGAAGTCCATGGAAATGTTCGTTTTACCGTTTGGTAAAGTCTCTTGCCCGACAGAGATTTGCGCACCAGGTCTAATTGGCCCTAATAAGACTGGTGGTTGCCGTTTCCCTGTCCTTGGGATTGTTGTCTGTATTGCAGAAATTGTTGGAATTCTGCCATTAACTGGTCGTTCATTCCTGAATTTTGCTGCTGGTTGTATTGTGGCTGTTGGTAGCCATTGTTCCAGTTGTTATTCCAACCTTGATTATTCTGTTCTCCGTTGTAGTTCTGGTTGTTATTATTCCAGTTACCTTTGCCTTTTCCCCTCCAGTTGCCACCACGGCCGCGCTTGTTACCGTTCCATCGGCCTCTTCCACGGCCTCTGCCCCGGCCGCGACCGTTGCCGCCTTGCCCTTGGTCGTTTCCCTGACCTTGGTCCATAACTTGAACCGTCTCGGTGACCGTTACCTTTGGCTCCTCTTTTTGCTTCGTCAGCACATCGATCTTCTCATGGAGAGATTTAATTTCCTCTTTGTGAGATTTAGTGAGGTCTGCACAAGTTTTGGCAATTATAGACGACAACTCTGTTGTGTCTATAGCGGGCTGCTTTCTGGATTTATCACTAGCTTCTGCCATTTTGGCAGCTTTAACAGCAGCATCATAAGTTATGGGGTTTTAAGCTAACACAATCGGAGCAAGGTTTGCACGCAAACCTTCTATTAACTTTTCAATAGCTCCATCCTCATTGATGGCTCTAGCAGATATTATATCTCTCAGATATAAGGAATAGTCCTCTACTGTTTCTGCGCTACCCTGTTTCCTCACTTGGGTTATTCACAGATTTCTTTCGTCCGGCCTAAAGTATACTACCATAGCTTCCGATATTGCTAGATAGTCATTCCTATCATTTGCTCCTATACGGATGTGGCGCTCATACCACTGCCTTGCTTTCCCATCCAGATATGTTGAAAAATATCGGGCTAAGGCTGGCAAATCAATATGGTAGGCTTGGGTAATATAGTGACGATATTCTTGAATTGAGTCGTAGTTACCGTCAATGTTGGTCCTTTGAACACTTCTGGCTTCCTTAAGTTAGGATCCTGGGCCCTCATAGCTACTAGGGCTTGGGCAAGTTGTTCGTTGGCCGGCTGTCGTATCGCCGCATCTATCCCTTGTTGAATTCGCAGGTTCAACTGTGGGTCTCTTTCCTCTAGATGATTCCGAAGCCGATCGTTTATAGCTTGGTCTAATACTCGTCGAGCCTCTGCTATTTCCGCCTCATTCATGTTGATATGATGGAATTGTAGAGCTATTTCTTCAAATTCGTCTGGTTCACGATATCGTTGAACAGGATTCTTCTTCTTATATTTTCTCTTCTTTGGAGAAACCTTGGTGACTACCCTGTTACGTAGGGTATGTGTCGCCAGGTTTAAAAGTTTAGGTTTTCCACCATTTGATACAACTACTATTCTCCAAGGGATATGTGTAGATGGTAGAGCTAGCTAGAGTCCCTGAGAATGTGTATAATTAATAAGAGGTTAGGCTAAGTATAGCCTAAGATGATGTAATAAGAAGAGCAGCGGTTTGTCCTGTTTAGACATAACATTTTATTGGAAACCATGGGTTTATATATCATATTACATGTCAGTGCGCATGCGTGCGCATGCGTAATATATATCCAATCATATGCATTACATTTGCATAACCAATAGTAAACATTTATCAAGTATTTGACCACAGGGGGTCGCTTGTATAAACCAATAGGAGAAAGGAGATTATTATTTGGGTCAGCCTTCTTAAGTTAATTAGCCAATGAGATATAATTAGTGGCTGCCCAATCAGGTACTCTAGAGTTAGGTTGAACCCGTAGGAGGGTCAGGATGACCCCCTATGGAGTATTCTAAGAACTAACTGAGGTAGACTAGACTTGCCCTAGTCACCTTACATAATTAATATAATATTCATAATTCAATGTAACCTTATATAATAATATTGGGTAATGTATATAACATATCATTAGGTGATATTACGTAATGTTATATAATTGCATTATGGATCGTGACAGTGCCTTGTCATTGTCCTATGATTGTACATAACAGCGTGCCTTGTCATTGTCCTATGATTGTACATAACAGCGTGCCTTGTCATTGTCCTATGATTGTACATAACAGCGTGCCTTGTCATTGTCCTATGATTGTACATAACAGCGTGCCTTGTCATTGTCCTATGATTGTACATAACAGCGTGCCTTGTCATTGTCCTATGATTGTGTATTTTTTCCATTAACACTGTTTGAAAATGCTTGGACTATCATGTTTTTGAGTATAGACGCCAGTTTTGATATTTGATATTTGTACTGTTAGAATATTTCTTGTGTATCAACTTTATTTCTATTAGTAACCCCTATACCTGAAATCAGTGTATATTACATAATGCTTAGCTGGAATAAAAATATTTAATTACAAATACAACTTAGTACAATGTCAAAATTATATTTTATATCCAAGCTACCACGTTTTATACCAACTCTTAAGTGGTAATAGTATCTTGCTCTTGTTATAATTTAATTCTGGTATAGGCTGATACCAAAATGAAGTTTTCAAAAGTTAGAACACATTGGTGAATTGTTTCAGGAGAATGAGTCACAAGTCGTGAAAACTGGAATTTGAGATATCATTATATTTGAAAAGATGAGATCAAGCCAATTCTAATGATAGTGAACAGCCTAATAATCTAATAAGTATTTCTATATTTTAAGTTTGATATTTCTATTTTTGAAAACAAAAGTTTGTAATGGTTGTGGGAGGTAATAACCAGTAAAGTAACTGAATATACTCCATATGTGGACCTTTATGTGAAAGATATAGTATATATAATGTCTTGAAATTTGGTACATCGATTGATACAACCATAAGTGATAAACTCTCCAAAATTCAGAACATTCCAAAAAACACTTTATTGTAAAATAAACACTTTGAAAAATATAATTTTTGTGACTTATGACTCATTTTCCTGATATGCATCACATTTTTAGGAAGTTAGTCTAGATTTCAGTCATGGCTTCTTTAATCAGTTCCAGGGGCACTACCCTGATTAAGTGTGCCTGTCCTCAGCCTGATGTGTCAGGATAATATTGTCGCATTATATATAAATATCCGGATACACAACTTATGGGAGCCCCTCCTTGTGGGGAAAAATACTAACAATATTGTTTGAATTGATCCTTTATCAATGTTGAACGATACTCGTATAGTTATGTCCTATTGGTGTAAACGATGACTTATAGTTATAATTGTCATTTTTTCCCTTTTAAATTGTACCTGTTATGATACTCTTGACAAATAAAAGATTTTTCAATTCAATTCAATTCAATAGTTGTACTTGTGTATGTGGGTCAGATTATCAGAAAATGTACACTTGGCAGCTGTACACATTTCGTAAATTCTGCTAAATTAGGAGGCAATTTTGCCAATACTTCGTAACGTTGAGTATATTTGGCATTGCATTGATTATAGCAATCAGTTTGGTTAGGTTGGACTGTACCCTGAACTTTATTTTCGTTTGAAATTTGAGTTAGTTGAGAAGATTGGCGGAGGTCACTTCTACATTTTCTGAAAATCTAACCCACTTATCACTTGCTTAATTTGTCCCTGAGCGTAGTGGTGTAACTGAAATTAGATTCAAATAAAATTTACTTTTATCTGATGAAGTGCCCAACCCGGCCCCAAACATGTAAGGTCTAGTAATCTTCAAATAAATCAACAACTTAAAATAACATCTGACGGACTTGTGTTTATTTGTGATGTGTTTCAGGAAAAAGAGTCATAAGTCGGAAAATTGATATTTTTCAAAGTGTTTTATTCATAAGATATCTGTGTTGGAATATTCTAAGTCTTGGGGTACTTAATACTGCTAATGATATCAATACATGTACGAAATTTCAAGGCAATGTATTAAATATATTTATGCATTTCTAAGGTCAGCTTATGGAGTATACTTAGGTACTTTATTAGTAATTATCCACCCAAAAATACCAATAATTTCTTTTTCAAAAATTAAAATATCAAACTTATAATATAGAAACACTACTTAGAAGTGCTTGATGTTTACTACCATTAGAATTTGCTTGAGCTCATCTATTCAAATAAATATTATGATAATATCTCAAAATCCATATTTTGCGACTTATGACTCATTTTCCTGGAACACATCACATTTGAGAATTTTGTCACATGCTCACCAACCTAAAATTTACTTTTAAATACGTAGATAGAAATAGACAATACAATGAATCATGAACTTTGAGAATACAATTTCAAATAACTTTTTTTGTATTCTATTATGAAATTTATTTAGCTAGAACCATTGACTGTTTGATTTTTATAAATTTATTTATGTATAATGTATCGATATCAAAATATTATGTGCACTGTATGTATGAAAATGTTCAATGTCCCGAATAAAATATTTTTAAATCTAAATCTTCTTTTCATTTTCGCCGCAATGTTTGCGCAATTGAAAAATTAAGAGCACCTTCCATTAGAAATAGGAAGTTATTAATTTTATGACATTTTGTGTGTAAATAAAGGTAACATTCTTTATTGTCTCAGAACCCTCTGTAGTTTGATTAAATCTAAGACAATAACTTTGGTCTTTTGATAATTGCAGGATTTTCTTGCAACGATAATGCCCATCTATAAGTAAGACAGAGCATCCAATTATGACCTATAAGTATAGACAAACTACCAGAAAACATTTTAGAAAGAGTGATACAAGGCACATTATACCCCCATCCAGAAGACAATGACCTACTATACAAATACCAATATGGGTTCAGGGCAGGTCACTCACTACAACAAGTGCAGAGAATTTAAGACTCTTTGAATATATATATGAATTTAAAAACAAAGAAGATCAAGTCTCCCTAGTATACCTAGACTTTCGAAAAGCATTTGACACAGTAGACCATGAGATACTGCTAAAAAAACTAACAACATTCTACCTCTCACTAAAAGTAATAGATTGGTTCAGAGACTACCGTACTAACAGATACCAACAAGTGCAGGCAAACAAGTGTTACCTCCGGAAAGGCCACATATGTGCTGTCTTTCAGGAAAATGAGTCATAAGTCGCAAAATTCATATTTTTTAAAGTGTTTTTTTCACAAGATCACATTATTGGAATGATCTAATGTCTTAAGGGTTGATAACTCATGGTTACATCAATCGATTTATCAAATTTCAGGACAATCTATTTAATATGTCCATTTGTTTTAAAGGTCCTCATATGGACTACATTTAGTTACTTTACTGTTAATTGACCCCCAGAAATATTGGAAACTTTATTTTTCAAAAACGAAAATATCAAACTTAAAATCTAGAAATACTTATTAGACTATTAGACTGTTTACTATCATTGAAATCGGCTTGATCTCCTCTTTTCAAATATACTGATATCTCAAAATCTATTTTTTGCGACTTTCCTAAAACGGATCACATATGGGTAACATATGGGTTGCCCAGGAAACGGTTTCAGGGCCTATCCTATTCCTACTGTATATAATTGTTGTTGTTGTTGAGACTTTTATTTAGTCATAATGACAATGTCGACGGATCTAATCTCCCTACATAGGGAGGATTTCAAGTCCTGCTGAACATTACAGTAGTGTTACGTAAGGGTAACAATGCACCTTTGCGTCGACGACACGCTGGTGGCCCTTACTAGGGATGCTCTCAGACAAACAAAATTCTATGATCAAGATATAGCGTAGACGGAATGCAGGAGATATATCTCTATATTAATAAAAATAAGGGTTTGGAGCCTTCAACGGCTATCTTCTCTGAAACCGCTGGCCAGATCTCCATTATATTTCACATGCACATTGCCAAAAATGGTGCCGAACCATTCCACTATGTTTCATTAACAAATTAGGGTTGAAAAGGGGTTAGAAATGGGTTTACATCGAGCACCCCCATCCAGGGCCCCCAGCACTGCCTGAAAACAAACCTATCAGTGCCCCTACACCAGGTTTCTGGGTCACCCAAAGCTTGACGTCATCCTTGCTTCACTACGGGACGGGAGTGGATATAATATGGAATATCATATACTATGGCAAAATCCGATGTCTAAATGACCAAAAAGCTCGGCAATGTACCATAAAGAAAGCATTGACAATGTCCGATATCTATGGTAAATTTACCGATCGGAACTTACCGAGGGAGGGCAAGGGGAGAGGGGGAGGGCGGGGGCAGGGGGAAGGGCGGGGGAGGGGGAAGGACGGGGGGAGGGGGAGGGCAGGGGGGAGGGGGAGGGCAGGGGGGAGGGGGAGGGCAGGGGGGAGTGGGAATGGGAGGCAACAACAACGGTTCCATTTGAGGTGTGAAGCACGGGCATTTGCTAGTATATATATATACACAAAATTGGGGTTTTCACTAAGGTAATAATGAGAATCAAAATATACATAGCAGTGAGATTTAGATACTTGAGAGGTATGTTATAAGGAACAATAAAAAGGAGGGGATTTCGAGGAGGCAGAGATATAAGACTGGTTTAATTTAATCGGGAGTATGTGAAGGACTAATAAAGAAAGTTATCACCAGCCCAGATAGCATTTGGTTTAACTAGGCTGGTGAATCTTTTATTTGTGTCAGAATTTTGGACGTCAGATTCTAACGAATTCCAGTAATAGGGGAGTTTGTAATGTATTGATTTCCTTATCAGTTCAAGTTGGGGATTCGGGCATTTGAGTGTGAGTCTGTCTGGATTATGTTGACGGGTGGCTCTAGGCCTATGTGTTTGATAGCGAAGGTGCTCAATTTGTGGTCAAGCTCTGCAGAAGGAATATGATCACTTTCAATCATTTTAACTCAGGCTTCGAGTTGGGCCAGGGACTGGCGAAACTCATTCCCAACCTTTGTGATGCTAGAATTTAATTTGACTACTTTGGCATCTACTTTTTGTGTTGCTGCCTGTTGCCCTTTGTGTAGATTGGAGTAGAATAGCTTTAACTCAATGGCTAGTTCATCGAACGATGTAATATTAGAGGAAGCTATTTTTGGGGTGGGAGGTGGGGGTAGTGGTATAGGACTGGTTTTATCCCGTTCTGGGCTTGGTGTTTCCGAGTTTGAAAATGATAGATTTACTTGTGTTGGGTCTTGGTAATCAGGGGGTGCATCATTGATGTCTAATGTAAGATTATCATCAGCGGAATTTGTATGGGCTAAGTCTTTCATTAGCGGTGAGGATAAGTGGGGTAGCTTACTCGAATGTTCATTGCGAAGGACGCCGTTGGTATCCATACAAGCCGCCATGGGCGATGATTGGGGTATATCCATTGATACCGGTAGAAACATAAAGAATCGCTTAGATCGTCGTAGGATCAAGAAGTAGATGTCCAAATTTTAGTCACAAGTGTTCTAGGCAATGTTCCTAAGCTATTGCACAGTATATATTGACTCCACTCCAGTAATAATGGTGTGGTCTGCACCCATCGGCGCCATCTTGATTTTTGATAATAATGGCCTGAAAGGCATTTGTTTAACGATGCTGGCACACCACTATTATGTGGATTTACCATTGGTGGTAATTGAATAAAATTGCAGGTAATTTAAACAAGCAAAACAGACTGTGACTTTCGAACACCACCCAATCATAAGGATTCTGTAACCTAAGTCGACCTGCTAAGCTATAGACCGGGTCTGGTCATTCTGGCGACCATGTCCATATAGCACAGAGCTATACCTGGACTCTCCCTCTGATTACTTGCTAGCTGCAGTAAGCCATACACCATGCCGAAGATAAAGAAGAAAAGGGTTGCTGAGAATGTGAAGTATATGGGTCAGATGTTTAGAAAATGTACAAATCAACTTTGCCAATCTTCTCAAATAACCCAAATTTCAGACAAAAATAAAGTTTAAAATACAGTTCAACCTAACCAAACAGATTGCTAGAATCAATGCAATGCAGAATATACTCGAATTTACCAAGTATTGACCAAATTGCAGCCTAATTTAGCAGAGTTTACTAAATGTAAACAGCTGTCAATTGTACATTTTCTGAAAATCTGACCCATATAGGAAAGCTTCAGGGCGACATTACTGAAATGAAAGCCCTCCTACTGCAATTTGTAGAGAAAAAACCAAAGCAAGGACCAAAGCAAGGAGACCTGTCATTCAGACGATAATGACACGGAATCCAAGCTAGATGAACATAATATAACTGAATACACATGGGTCTATTCCAAGTTGCCAAATTACTGGCAGATAAAACCAGAGGTCATATATAGGTAGAACTGACCGCAGTGCTGTCTGTGGGATCATTCTTCACCGAGTTGGAGGCGGGGGAAACCCAAGGTGCGGAGCGAAGCGTAGCACCGAGGGTTTCCCCCCTGCCGGAAACAAGGTGAAGAAAGCTCCCACAGACATGCACTAAGGTTAGTTCAAGATTTATTTGACCTCTTACAAACGATTTTAAACATTAGATTGCTTTTAATTATGATAACTTGATGCAAGAGAAACACGGCAAGGGAGCGACATCGTTCCACTTAGCGCTTGAGTTTATGACGGCCGTCGTTGACGCCGGGCGTGACGTTGACGACGCCATGACAACCCTGCCCTACTTTCAGAATAACCAATGAAAACGCAGATGGAGAAACTGGGTCATCTATTTCGTCCCTAGGGACGAATGAAACATATTTCTTCCCGCTCACTTGCATATAGCGAGTCTATACAAAGTCTATGGACACTCCATTCCCGAGGTGAAATAAAACTTCTTCTCCCATGTGGGATGGTGGAGAGACAATGACTTGGTCACTCATTTTCAACTTATAATTATTAGATGTGAAGACCTAGGAAGAGCACGTTGAGGATTTCTGGAGCCACAAACAGCTGCCCGGGAATCATTCCAGCATTACGGGGAAGCACTTGTGAGCCAAAGGCAAACACCTGGAGCATGTGAAAAAAGGAGGCGTTCGCCAGGTTCGTGACCTCTGAAGCCGTGTCAGAGCTGGTCACTTTGTTTACATCAGATTCGAAGCTATTCTAAAAACGTGTATTTTTTTAAAGAAAAAAAGAAGTACCCGCCATCGTCCTTTTTTTTTCTTTTTTTTTTCTTTTTAAAAGTTTTTATTCAGCCTATCAACAGAAATCGCTTCTTCCTCCGGGGTCGATTACACAATTTTACATCGTACCCTCTCTCCATTTTAATCGATGTTCATTATTTCAAGTAAAGACGAACGAGAATAACCGACCTGTTGTTCATATACAGAGCTCTTTTTTTGAAAAATTCCTCTTCAATACATAATTTCTTCACGATATCTGTTTAAAAAGTATCCAGAGCATAGGCGGATTTTCCCTATGTTGTTTCTATGCATAGGTAACCATCTTTAGGCAGTGGAAAAATTTCAGCACACATCATTATACCTCACCCGCCATCATCCTTAAGGTGGATTGTGACTAAAGTTATTAGATTGCTCCATGTTGTGTGCGATATATTTATTGCCTTTTGCTTAATTAATTGGCATTCTCCTGCGAGCATGCAACTGTGAGCGACCATTGTCATTGCATTTGATTATGCAACAGGGCATAGAGTATGTCAATATAATTGGGATTCTTATGAGAATGAGTTGTATGGTAATATACCTTTCACACTACAAGCAGAAGATAGCAAATCAAACCGTTGTGAACCGTTATATAGAATCCATACCATGCACACTGCAACAGTGCTTTGAGACTTATCAGACTACAAGCAGGCCGATGCGCTCTGTCCTATACATGTGTTAAATAAGGGTTGCATCGGGTCTAATTTCAACAGGACACTACTTTTGCCATCAAACCAATAGGGGAATTGCATGTCTCACTGCGCATGTCTGTTACAGTACATCATGGGATGGATTCTATTGATATCTGACATACAAATATTTTGCAAGATTTTATCGAAAATTCAAGAATGTTTTCACCAATATCAGAGTTGGTATAAATGAGTTATGAAAATCAAATGCATGATGGGAAAGATGGGGACTTCTGTTATAAAACATGTATGATACATGGATATTGACATTGGAGTACTAAGAAATATTCCATGCTGAACATGGTAGTCTTCTATAGATTTTAGACTGTAGTCCCATAATTCAATGCGAATCAGGATTCAAAACGGCGGCTATGCAAATCCCCTATTGGATTCGGATCAGTTTTGTTCACACTAGCAGAAATAACATTGTGAAAGTGAAGCGATTTAGATCTAAACTTTTTAGAATTGACCTACTCCTGCCCTATGTGGTTTCTAGAAATTGTTTTGCTTCGTTTTGGAAGCGCTTTGAAGTGCAGTGTGAAAAGGACCAACCTGCCGCTTCACTTAGCTATATGGGTCAGATTTTCAGAAAATGTACAATTCAACTTCACCAACCCTCTCAAATAACCCACATTTCAGACCAAAATGAGCTTCAAAATGCAGTTTGAATTAACAGAACTAATACTTCAAATCAATGTGATCCCAAATACACTCAGATATTCCCGATATTCATCATTTTTCAGCCAAATCTAGCCGAATTTCCTGAATGTGTAGAGCTGCCAATTGTACATTTTCTAAAAATCTGACCCATATAGTATACTCTGTTTGTCATCTTAGCTTGTTGTCATAGTTTCACAATATGACTGATTAAGCAGGATATGGAATAACCCCCCACCCCACCTTAAAATCCCTTTTACCGTTTTTTATAAGCTCCATTTGCCGAATATATTCAATTAGCAATCCCGGTTTTCCTGGAGAAATTAAATCTGGCTTTGAATCCCTTTCCCGAATCCCGTAGGCCTGTATAAATCCCGGGTTTAAATCCTGAATCTCCACCTACAACACACCCCAATCCCGGTTCCCAAAAAGGGTATTCCCTACCCTGATTAAGAGAACCGTAAGCTAGGCACAAACTGGAAAACCAAATGTCAAATGTTTGCAACCCATTTGTACTTAGAACTTAATAAGATTTTTTTTTTTAAAGATTTTATTTAGGCTGGGTGATCATTTCCCAGAGGGTTTCCGGGTTGATTCTAACATCCCCAGCACAAATACAGAAAGATATGAAGAAAAGTATATAACATGGATAATATGATAGTACCGCACGAGTAGCTGGTCTGGCATCAAGGATCGCACGGACCCAAGATGATTCTTTCCACATGGCCCATGGGTTATTATTGAAAAGAATCGTCGAGGGGCCATGCAATCCTTGATGCCAGACCACCTACGAGATGTGGTACTATTTTTACTCCACGGTGCTATTAGATTAATTATGAATTATAACACAAAGTCCTTTATTTACTTACGAAGTTACAGCCATTCTTCTCTCACTGATGCTGGCGGCGACGCAATAGTGCAGGCCTACATCGTAGGCCAAACGTCATGACGTTAGTAACGCTAGTAAGAGTCATTGACAACGCATTTTCCCACGTGAAGGGAACCAATCAAATGAGTTTATTTTGCACATCATTTTAGGCTCCGCCCATGTGGTACAAAACAATGTACCACACGTTATGTACCACACGCCTCTCCATACAAATGTTATGTGATACACAATTCACCGTGGAGTAAAGTTACTAACACAGCCTGGTACTAATAGTACCCAGTACAGAAAAACATACGATGACAGGTAAATAACATGGTAGTAGTCACTGTCACAGAGTGTGGACCATGAGCAATTAGGGACAGTATAAGTGAGTTGAGTTGAGTCATTGGGATGACTGCTTGCCAGGGTTAGGTTCCCAGCACAGATGCTGATAAAGATAAAAGAATATTTCAAATCAAATCAAATATCAAATGTTCATGGCAGGTGGCCGCTCCAATATATATATATACCTGTATGTATAATGGATTGTTTCTGCGGTCTAATATTACACTATGTTCCACTTCCTGAACTCAAGGGGAAGTCAGAAAAGGTCCAGGTTAACCGAAAATTCCGGTAAGCCAAGTTCAGGTTAAGCAGAACATGGTTTATTCCACGATTTGGCCATGAGAGTGAAGTATATGGGTCAGATTTTGTGAGAATGTACAATTCACCTTCCCCAATCCGCCCAAATAATCCAAATCTAAGAGAAAAATTACGTTCAAAATGCAGTTTAACACGAAGGAAGAGATAGTTGTAATCATCACGATGCCAAAATTACTCAGATATACAAAGCATGTATTATATACCAGTCTAATTTAGCAGAAGCTACCAAATGTGTAGAGCTGACAATTGTACATTTTCTGAAAATCTGACCCATATATATGTGATCCGTTTTAGGAAAATGAGTCATAAGTCGCAAAATATGGATTTTGAAATATCACCATGTTTAAAAACAGGAGATCAAGCTGATTTCAATGATAGTAAACATGAAGGACATTTAATAAGTGTTTCTATATCTTAAGTTTGATATTTTTATTTTTGGAAAAAATAGTTTGCAATGTTTCTGGATGGGTAATTATCAGTAAAGTAAATAAATATACTCCATACAAATGCTTTCAAAACACAAGGATATATTTAATACAATGCCTCCAAATTTGTTACATGTATTTATATGACTATAAGTGCTAAACCGTCTAAATATCAGAACATTTTGATAAAGAATGGTTGGATGTTACACTACTAACTGAACTAAATAAAGAGATCTTGTGAAAAAAACATGAAAAATATCAATTTTTGCGACTTACGACTTACTTTCGTAAAACACATCAAATATGAGATATACTTCGCTCTCAGTGAAGTATTGTTGTCTTATACACCCCTAGGGTAAAAAGTACCCGTTTTTTCGGCCGTGATTGGTCCGATTGAAACAATGCATTGCATTGATCGATTCTGAATTAATTCAAGCCCATCTACTTCAAATAATTAGTGAAATGCCTCATGTTGTCCACCCCAAAGTAGTTGACAGTAAAAATGTGGGGTAATATCAAGTTTTATTCAAGATTCAAGCAAAAATAAACGTACAGTTTTTTTACCGGAAGTGGCGTTGGAAGGAGACACTGCACCAAATGGTTGACATGAAATCATGGAAATGCTGATTTGTTTTACATGAAATTATGGAATAAACGTAAGATTACCATAATCTGAAGTACTCAGTGGAAAATACGCACCAAGTAAGCCCAGAAGCAGTGAGGCCGTAGGCCGAGTTTCCTCTGGGCTTATAAGAGGTGTGTATTGTCCACCTCATACTCCACACTATGGTAATCTTACTTTAATAGTACTTGAAAATCGTGCCAACATCAATAATCTGTAAGATTGTTTTGTCGTAAAAACTTAGAATACAAGTTTAAGTTTTACTAGCTGTGAGGCGGTGGATGAATAGGTAACTACTAGTGAGCACGAGTTACCGTCATCTGGTGCTTAAGCCTCAATTACTGTAATAATACCCCCAGTACACACAAGCCTTTCATTCTGCCTATTATCGCCCACCATGACTTGTCACTTTCTATTATCAACCGTTGTATCACTCCCCACCATCACACAAACTGTTTGTTCACCTTAACACTCAATGTCTTGGGTCAGATTTTCGGAAAATGTACAATTGGCAGCTGCACAGATTTAGTAAATTCTGCTAAATTAGGCTGCAATTTGGTCAATTCTAGGTAAATGCGAGTATGTTTGGCATTGCATTGATTCTAGCAAGCTGTTTGGTAAGGTTGAACTGTATTTTGAACTTTATTTTCGTCTGAAATTTGGGTTATTTGAGAGGATTGGTGAAAGTGAATTGTACATTTTCTGTAAATCACATCCTCTTACATGCAGGGTTTCTAATCTGAGAGCATGTCATTTCGCATGTCTGTTTATAAATTGGCCGCAGGGGATATAAAAGAATAGTGTCATGGCGATCATATCTGACGAAAGGTTTTTTATAAATTTTAGATTCCGCCTCTTCTTCAGCCCTGTAAGCATTCTCTCCATGTCTGGCATATATTATTTTGAAGTCAATCCTTCCATGTGGAAACAAATAATGAACAATATGGTGCGATAATTGATCAATATTTGTGTTGTGTTTCAGGAAAATGAGTCATAAGTCGCAAAATTGATATTTTTCAAAGCTTTTTTTTCACAAGATCTCATTATTGAAATGTTCTGAGTTTTAGAGGGTTTAGTACTTATAGTCAAATAAATCCATGCAACAAATATTAGGACATTGAATTAAATATATCTTTGCGTTTTGAAGGCCTCCATTTTGATGATGTTTGGTTACTTTACTGGTAATTATCCACCCAGAAACATTGCAAACTTTTTTTTTCAAAAATAAAAATACCAAACTTAAAATATAGAAATACATATTAAGTGTCCCAGTGTTTACTATCATTTGAATCCCCTTGATCTCCTCTTTTCAAATATGATGATATCTCAAAATCCATTTTTTGCGACTTATGACTCATTTTTGTAAAACGGATCTATATGGGTCAGATTTTCAGAAAATGTACAATTGGCAGCTCTACATATTTAGTAAATTAGGCTAAATTAGGCTGCAATTTGGTCAATACTAGTTAAATTCGAGTATATTCGGCATTGCATTGATTCTAGCAATCTGTTTGGTTAGGTTAAACTGTATTTTGGACTTTATTTTGGTCTGAAATTTGGGTTATTTGAGAAGATTGGTGAAGGTGAATTGTACATTTTCTGAAAATCTGACCCATATACTATACAATTCTAATAATAGCGAATAATTCGCTAATAGTAGCGAATCACTTTCAGTCAGTGATGAAAGTGATATTGTCTACTACAGTACTCACCGATTTTGAATATGTATATATATATACATCGTCATTGTATTATTCTTATCTTTATTCTATGATTTTCAAAGAGATACCGGGAAGATCTCAGCATAGATATTACATTGAGAGGCACCATACCTCTTCACTATTACATTAAACAGAAATGTAACATGTTTATTGAATAAAAGTTTTATAATAATAATTGAGGTAAATAAACAGGGCTTATTTTTTCAGTGACCCTGCTTAAAATCAAGAGATTAGATAAACATTATCATTATAGTTTGTATCCATCAACTTTACTTCAGCCTCCCAAAGCAGGGCCGATTCTACTAATCTAGCCCTGCTACATCCTTAGTGCTTTCTGCTGTGCACATCTGGTCTCTTTAACTTGATGGGACTGAGGCGATAGGGGACTTGCATGTCCGCCTGCTTGAATCTTGATTCAAATGGAATTATGGGACCTATATACAGTGTAAATTCCATATAAAAAATGTCTCAAGTTCAGCATGGGATATTTATTGATGCTCTAACGTCAATATCCATGGGTAAACACGTTTCCAAAGCACAAACCTTCATCTTTCCCTGACATATGCAGTGGTACATGCAATTCCCCTATTGAAGGAGGGTCTTACAGGACCTGGACAAGTGACCACAGCTAAAAATAGGTACGTACAGAAAGCTTGATGCAAGCCCAATGATTGGTTGAGAGGGCTGATGAATTATTCATGAATCCCCGAAAAGTTGGGGCTTTTGGGCAGGGCGTATGACTCAGGAACGCAGGACGCCAGGAGTAAAGCCCTGTTGGGGAGGATGCTTTACTTCTAAACTAATATAATTATGAATAGAAGTATGTGTTAATATTATCAACTGTGAGAATTGGGAAGAGAAATTCCATCAGAGGTAAAAACAGGAAGAAGGGCCATTTTTTAAAACTTCATCAAAGGCCAATAATATAATAATTTGATAAATAATAGTTTAAAAACAAACAAAAATGTAAAAAGTTGTATTTTCTTTTATTTAGTATTTTTATACAGCACATCTTCTGTAATAACGACAGTTGAGTTATCAACAAACAAGTACATTGTACAAAGAAGTTCTAATAATCAATTGAGGACATTTACATTGAGAAATGGGCTCACAGATGATAATCCAATACAGAATAACCATGGTCTTCCGCCCACCGCTGTGTCTATCTAGACCTAACTCTGTTGAACAAAGTCCAAAGTAAGACCAAAGGTCAAGATCAGAAACAAAATCAAATGAAATAAATTTACAAATTATTAGTTTGGTAAATGTGATATTGAAGTTAATTAACTATATAGTGAACATAGGCGAGGGAAGTATGGCTTAACACCCCTGATAATGTAATCATATAGAGTTTAGCGCCCTATTCCTTGACAGTAAAGAGGGGAGGTCGAAGAGGGAATTGGGGGGACAGACCATAATTATGTATTGACCATTTTATTTCACCCACCACCGCCTCTGCCGGTAGACCAGAACGGGATGAGAGACCTGATATCCTATTACTGCTAAGACAGGAGGAACTATCATAACAGTTTGGTCGAGGGGGCAGAGCCATACCATGGCCCAGCTGTTCTTTTATGAGGGTGTTAACAGATTAACAAGAAATAATGGTCATTCCCTCTTCCACTCCTCGACATCAGAGAGAAAACACCGGTGTCTAATTAACCTGTCATAAACTATAATATTAATCATATAATTTCCCAGGAAATATTTAATCTTTGATCTCGAAAAACCTGTTTTTAAAAACGATCTCGTGGGTATCCCTACAGGCAAAGAGCTTAAATTAGATTAACTAGGTCAGTTGTTTTACATGCCCTCCGCTACCCAATTACAGGAAAGGGGCGGAGTTTCATCTCTTATTAGACTTTAGCTCTTTGATACCGGTATGACTCCCTGCCCTATCCTACCCTTACATGTGCCAAGCACGTAAGACTGTTACGTAAACATTTACGGCATGTTAATCACACGCTGAATCAGAAATTATCAAAGAATCCATTAATTATTTAGCTAAATTACTCTAAATTACCACCAAAGTCTAGACAACAATTCAACCCTGTGCCTCAGGGCGCCCACACTCGCACTGACAAATGGGTCAGATTTTCAGAAAATGTACAATTCACCTTCACCAATCCTCTCAAATAACCCACATTTAAGACAAAAAATAACCTTTAAAATGCAGTTTAACATAACGGAACTGATAGTTTAAATCAATGCAATACCAAATATACTCAGATATTCCCAGTATTCTTCATTTTTCAGCCTAATTTAGGAGAATGTCCTCAATGTGTAGAGCTGCCACACAATCAGATATAAGTGGGGAGGACGGGTGGCCCAACATTAGTTATATGGGTAAGATTTTCAGAAAATGTACAAATGGCAGCTGCATGTACACATTCAGTAAACTCTGTTAAATAAGGCTGCAATGTTGTCAATACTAGGTAAAATTGAGTATATTTGGTATTGCAGTGATTCTAGCAGTTTGTTTGGTTAGGTTGAACTGTATTCTTAACTTCATTTTCGTCTAAAATTTGGGTTATTTGAGAGGATTGGTGAAGTTGAATTGTCTGAAAATCTGACCCATGTCTTGTACAAGCAAAGTACCCGTCCTTCAGACGATCCCCCGCTCTCCCTGCCCCTTCCTCCCCTGTCCCTCTCTCCTTTTCCTTCTTCACCGTCCCCCTCCGGCCTCCATTCCGCCCCTCTTCACTCTCTCCCCCTCACCCTCTTCTCTCTCCCCCCCTCCCTATCGTCCTCCCTCTCTCCCTCCCTCTCCCTCCCTCTCCCACCCTCTCCCTTCCTCTCCCACCCTCTCCCTTCCTCTCCCACCCTCTCCCTTCCTCTCCCACCCTCTCCCTTCCTCTCCCACCCTCTCCCTTCCTCTCCCACCCTCTCCCTCTCCCCATCTCTACACTCTCTCCCTTCCCTCTTTTCCCTCTCCCTCTTCATTGTGTCTCATACCCTGCCCCTCTTTTTCTCCTCCTTCCCCGCTTCTGTCTCTCCCTCTCCCAACTCTTTTCTCGTCCCTCCCTTCCCCCCTCTCTCTCCCATGAGCTATAGCACTGACTGAGATTTCCATTGGGGGGCACTGAGAAAAACCAGTGATGGCTGTTTTTTACCGAGGTGACTGATAATTATCAGTCGCGCCCATTTGCGGCTGAAAATAATCAGTCATTGTTGGAGAAATATTTATATCTGACTGATAAAACGGGCGCGGGTTTTTCAGTGTATCGTTTACTTTCAAGAGGCAGTCATGTGATCAGTCCTTTGTCCATACAAAAGGCTCTCCCGACAGGCTTCCCCAACTTTCCCCGGCTAAAAATAGTTGTATAAAACACAACTAAAAAACTAAAAAGGGCTTCATCTCTTCCCCTCTTGTCCCTCACCCTATCTGAATTCTCCCACCCTGTCCCTCTGCTACTTTCATTCTCTCCTTCCCTCTCCTGCCCTTTCCCTCTCTCCCTCTCCCTTCCTCTCTCTCCCTCCCCCTCTCTCCCTCTCTCCCTCTCTCCCTCCCATTCTCTCTCTCTCCCTCTCTCCCTCTCTCCCTCCCTCTCTATCTTCCTCCCTCTCCCTCTCTCTCCCTCTCTATCTTCCTCCCTCTCTCTCCCTCTCTCCCTCCCATTCTCTCTCTCCCTCTCTCCCTCCCATTCTCTCCCTCTCCCTCTCTCCCTCTCCCTCCCTCCTCTCTCCCTCTCCCTCTCCCTCCCCCTCTCTCTCTCCCTCTCTATCTTCCTCCCTCTCCCTCCCCCTCTTTCTCTCTCCCTCCCCCTCTCCCTCTCTCCCTCTCTCCCTCCCATTCTCTCTCCCTCTCCTCTCTTGGGGTGTGTGGACCTATTGTTAGGACCATCCCAGACGGGAGCGTATACTCAGCTATTTATAGAGTTATTTATAGATATATTTATTTATATTTATAGAGTTATTATATAGAGTCCCCCTTTTGTTGGGTGTTGAACTATGTGTGACCCTTTGCTCTTTTATATATTTCAACCTCTTTTTCATCCTACGAGCGTTAGGGAAGGAGTGGATATCGCCTATACTGATTCAGGTAGGGTACAAGATACATTTAAAATTATATTAAATTGAAAAATACTTTAGTGAGTGAGTGGTTGCTTTACGCCCTTATCAACACATTTAATATGGTTATATCAAGGGCGGGAGAGCTGAGAGTGAGTGAGTGAGACTGGTTGCTTTACGCCCTTTTCAACACATTTAATATGGTTATATCAAGGGCGGGAGAGCTGAGAGTGAGTGAGTGAGTGAGATTGGTTGCTTTACGCCCTTTTCAACACATTTAATATCGTTATATCAAGGGCTGGAGACAATATGGTTTTAGGTCCAATGTTTCAACATCAGACACAGTACCTACAAGAAAGTATTTTTGATACCCTCGAAAATGGGTCTACATTATTTTTTTATTTAGTATTTAGTATTTAGTATTTTTATACAGCACATCTTCTGTAATAATGACAGTTGAATTATCAACAAACAAGTACATTGTACAGTAAAGTTCAATAATCAATTGAGGACATTAACATTAAGATATGGGCTCACAGATGATAATCCAATACAGAATAACCATGGTCTTCCGCCCACTGCTGTGTCTATCTAGACTCTATTTAACAAAGTCCAAAGTGAGACCCAAGGTCAAGATCAGAAACAAAATTAAATGAAATAAATTTAGAAATTATTAGTTTGGTAAATCTGGTGGCAGCGTGAAGGTACAGCATGCTCTTAGTTTGTGAATAATTGGGGTATTTTGTGGCAGTGTGGAAGTACAGCCTGCACTTTGTTTGTAATTAGGGAAGTTGGTCTTTGGATGTAGTGGCAGCGAGAAGGTACAGCATGCCCTTTGAAATTTGTTGGTTTTGGGCTATATGACCAGGGAATCTAGTTGTATTTTGTCATGTTTAAGGAGGTTTCTGAACTGATCATTATGGTAGATATATGTTAAGGGGTCCCCCAGGGATCTTTATTAGGGCCTTTGCTCTTTAGCATTGTCATTAATGATCTGTGAAAAAAATCGACTTTGAAGGGAAGATTTTATTAACTCATGTATTTTAGTTGAAGAAACAAATCAGACAATTCTACATCAGAAATAGACAGATATGTGCTCTGGTCTAGAGAAAATGGTCTA
Source organism: Sthenelais limicola (assembly GCA_942159475.1). NCBI lineage: Eukaryota > Metazoa > Annelida > Polychaeta > Phyllodocida > Sigalionidae > Sthenelais > Sthenelais limicola. The sequence goes on along the minus strand of OW804102.1, from coordinate 60,587,058 downwards.
GAACCAAACTCAGCGAAAACAAAAATCCAAATTTTGGCAGAAGAATTTGCCTGCATTGAAATGTCTAAATTCAGAAATCCATATGGAAAGCGGTATGCAACTACCGACAAATCAGAAGAGAAGTCGGAGGATCTCCATAGACTTACTATAGGGACATTTAAAAATGTCGGGTAGTATGTCGGCAAGCTTTCCGATGCGTCGGCCGACTTTTACATTTATCGGCCGATTTTTCGGGGGCACAAAATTAGTTCTAAAAAAACATCGGTAAATTTCCGAAAATATCGGCTGTCATTACCGACATTGCTTTCTCCAGTTTAAATTGCTCTTCCCCTTAGCGCATAATGAACTTTGTCGGCCGATAAGTCGCCGATAAGTCGGCCGAAATGTCGGTGACTTAAACTACAATTTGCCGACATGGCGGCCGTCTATCTCCTTGCAATCGTTGGCAAAGTATCTATAAAATATATACTCTATAGGATGAGATATTCGTTGAAATAATGTCTACAATTATGCCCGAATACTTATGCTCATTACTCAAAAACTATTTAAACCTTTTAGACAATTTAAATTGTATTAAATACCCCAACATATTCATTCGACTTTCCTAATCTTATATGATTATTGGGCAATTATTTGTACCTCTATTTGCAATCGTTGCTTAGTTCTCTAGGTAGTAAAGATATTTCAATATAGACTATGTTAAAGATGCATTACCAGCTGTTGAAGATCTTGAAATGAAATGACTATCCTTGAGATAAACACTCTAAAACTATCATATGTCCCGTAGAAACGATTTAAATGAAGAAAAACTGATTAAAAGTCACAAATTCAGTATTGGTTTTTTCTATGCAAACCACTCTCATGGGCTGTAAATGCCCATTCAAGACAGAAGTGGTAGTGGGGAACCCCTAGTCACATACATGTGTGCGCAGGGTCTATTTTTATATAGTTTTGGTGATTGGGCATTAAGGAAAATACTTGGATGCTCTTAAAATGAATGCTTTTATGTATACATTATCGTATCAATGTATTCCAACAACTTGCACCCTCACAGTCTATGACAGATGTAAACTGTTCACCCTACATACTAGGTGACCTCTATAATAATAGCTGCTCAGAAATTTAGTTGTAGAGGTTTAATTATGTTTGCCTGTATGTGCATGGTCCAAAGAAGCAAGCTTTATAAAAATAGGGTTCATAGTTTCTAATAGGCAATCAGGTTATTGGTCATAGTTTGACACAAACAAACTGACCCATCAATTGGGTTTGCATTGGCATTCAATTGGGCAATGAATCACCAGTAGGGACATAAATAGGCATTTATAAATGACTATGGTCTGACGATTGGCACTCAAAATTCAATCAATTTGTCCAATTTACAATGAAAAAAACAAACATCTGTTTAACATGTGGAATGGAATTCTTCAAAACGTCACACTATGCTAATGAATTCGACTGAGATCATTAGCATCATTTCCAATATATGACGTTTGCTAACAAGGGGGAAATCCCTGTGAAATCTCTGGTTGAGAGACGATCAAATGGCCGTCCATTCGGTGTGCACAGATTGAATAATGGACCACTTCTTTTGTTATTTACATGCTTTTAATGGCTTCGGGATTCTTAGATACTCAGGGACATGTTTGGGTATGCCATATACTTGGGGTATGTAGCAACAGGAAAAATTGCGCAGATTTGCGCATGTATAGCTGGTAGTGCATTTTTAATGAACCAAACTCTCGCTCATTACATAATAATGCAATATAATTCAATATGTCACCAATGAATATTCAATACCTGATTATACAAGGAGAAAAGTAGACCTGTGTCATATATAGCTGAATATACTGGATATATTAAAGTAACCCAAAATACCTGAATCAATGTGTAAGGAAACCAAACTATAATCACCAACAGAAGGCAAGAGATGTACTTTTTCTCACAAATAAACACAAATATCATTAATAATCATTCAATACATCTCCCTCTCATGGGGGAGGAACTTTCTTCTCCCACTCTACTGGGGGAGGCAAATATTCAGCACTAGAGCGCCTGGTCTAGGCTATATACAATATACACACATAAATCAAATCAAATCACAATAATCTCTGAAATAAAGTACAAATAATGCAATACAATTGGTATACGATATGATATATGATATACATAATATATATATGTATACATGCATATATATGTATGTATATGTATGCATACAGGTACAATTTATGGGTATAGGCGATTACTGGAGGAGGTTACTGGAGAGGGGTATCTCTCTGCCCTCTCTCCCTGCATCTCTCCTCCCCTCTCTCTCTCCTTCTGACTCTGCCTCCCTCTCTCTGCCCCCCCCCATCCTGTCCCCTTTCCTGTCTCTATGATCCATCTCCCCCTCCCATGCCCTCTCTCCCCCTCCCCTAACTCTTTCTCTCCGCCCCCTCTCCCAACTCTGTCGTTCTCTCCCTCTTCCCCTCTCTGCCCCTCCCTCGCTCTCCTCTGCCCCTCTCCATGATCTATCTCTTCCTGCACCACTCTCTCCCTCGGCCTCCCCTCCCCTCTCTCTCTCTACCTTTCATTATTCTGGAAGGTAGAAATATTTGCAAATGTAAAAATAAATTTCCGACAATGTCGGGGCCTAATACCGACTATCGGAAAATTACCAACATAGTCGGATTCACACTCTCTGTTACCAATTTGTCAGAGTTTTTACCGACATTTCTAGCGATTTATCGGTGGTTGCATTCCGCTTTCCATAGATCAAACATGTCCGAACTTTCAAGTATCTGGGGACATGTATTTCAGAAGACCTTTCCAGTAGCGAGCATTTTGAACGCCGGATGAGATCCATAGCACGGAAGTTTAATAGGCAAAATTTATAGGAGGCAAAAATACATGACCGGCAATATTTGTGGCCTTTTGATGAAGACATTATGTAATCCGTTTTAGGAAAATGAGTCATGAGTCGCAAAATATGGATTTTGAGATATCACCATATTTGAAAAGAGGAGATCAAGCTGATTCCAATGATAGTAAACACTAGGACACCTTATAAGTATTTCTGTATTTTAAGTTTGACATTTTTATTTTTTTTTAAAAAAGTTTGCAATGTTTCTGGACGGGTATTTACCAGTAAAGTAACTAAATATACTCCATACAAAGGCCTTCAAAACACAAGGATATATTTAATACAATGACCCGAAATTTGTTACATGGATTTATATGACTACTAGCAAATACCCGTGCTATGCACGGGATTTGCTAGTGGGACAGTCGGGCCACACCCTCATCTCTCCTTGTTCCCTCTCCCACCATCTTTCTCTTTAAAGTTGTCTCTGTAACTTAGTATCTGTATTAACATTCTCACCCCAAATGGAACCTTGTTTAGATGTTTTTTTGGTCACTGTTGTGCTGTTGTTGTGTTACCTGTCCCTATCCCTGTCCCTGTCCCTGTCCCTGTCCCTGTCCCTGTCCCTGTCCCTCTCCCACTCCTGGCTCTTTCCCACTCCCTCTCCCTCTTTGAAGTTTTCTATGTAACTAAGTATCTGTATCAACATTCATAGATGCTTTCTTTGGTGACTGTTGTGCTGTAGTTTTGTTGCCTGTCCCTGTCCTTATCCTTGTCCCACTCCCTCTTCCTCTCCCGCTCCTGTTCCCACTCTCTCCCGCACCTGCTCCCACTCCCTCTCTCTCTTCCCTCTCTTCCTGCCTATTGCATTATACATGTTCCTCCAATGGGTCATATGCTTTCCCACTCCCATTCCCTTTCCCACTCCCATCCTGCTCCGTCTCCCGTTCCCAATCCCAATCCCTTTCCCTCTCCCACTCCCTTTCACAGTGAGGTAATTAGTTTGGGTGTAAATTTCTGTGTGGTCAGAAAAATCCGGTGGGTAAATTTCTGATTTCACCCATCAACTAAGAAAAAGATTTATTTCACACATTGTACAGACTGCTGAAAGCCGAGGCAAAGAAAGAAATAGCATGAGGGAGAGAGAGGCAGAGAGAGAGACAGAGAGAGAGGAAGGTAGAGAGGCAGAGAGAGAGGGAGGTAGAGAGGCAGAGAGAGGCAGAGAGAGAGGGAGGTAGAGAGGCAGGGAGAGAGGCAGAGAGAGGCAGAGAGAGAAGCAGAGAGAGAGACAGAGAGAGAGACAGAGAGAGAGGCAGAGAGAGAGGCAGAGAGAGAGGCACAGAGAGAGGCAGAGAGAGAGGCACAGAGAGAGACAGAGAGAGACAGAGAGGGAGGTAGAGAGGCAGGGAGAGGCAGACAGAGAGGCAGAGAGAGAGACAGAGAGAGAGACAGAGAGAGAGGCAGAGAGAGAGGCAGAGAGAGAGGCAGAGAGAGAGACAGAGAGAGAGACAGAGAGAGAGGGAGGTAGAGAGGCAGGGAGAGGCAGAGAGAGAGGCAGAGAGAGAGACAGAGAGAGAGACAGAGAGAGAGACAGAGAGAGAGACAGAGAGAGAGGCAGAGAGAGAGGCAGAGAGAGAGACAGAGAGAGAGGCAGAGAGAGAGGCAGAGAGAGTTGGTTGGAAAAACAGTTGGTCGGGAAAAACAGTTGGTCGGAAAAAACAGTTGGTCAGAAAAACAGTTGGTTGGAAAAACAGTTGGTCGAAAAAACAGTTGGTCGGAAAAAACAGTTGGTCAGAAAAACAGTTGGTTGGAAAAACAGTTGGTCGGAAAAAACAGTTGGTCGGAAAAACAGTTGGTTGGAAAAACAGTTGGTTGGAAAAACAGTTGGTCGAAAAAACAGTTGGTCAGAAAAAACAGTTGGTCGGAAAAACAGTTGGTTGGAAAAACAGTTGGTCGGAAAAAACAGTTGGTCGGTAAAAACAGTTGGTTGGAAAAACAGTTGGTCGGAAAAACAGTTGGTTGGAAAAAACAGTTGGTTGGAAAAACAGTTGGTCGAAAAAACAGTTGGTCGAAAAAACAGTTGGTCGAAAAACAGTTGGTGGGAAAATCAGTTGGTTGGAAAAAACAGTTGGTTGGAAAAATGTCCCTATTGAAGACTTTACAAACTGATTTCAAAATGACAGCAATATCTTCTGTTGAAACAATTTTGAAATACACAATGATTATAATATTTTCTCTTATTTTCAGAGCATAAGATGGTGAACTGGACTTCAATATCATAGCAGCTGTGCATCTGGATAGACATCAACATTATTTTCATTAGTAACACCCACTTATAGTAGCATAACTACTCTCAATGAGAGAACAACCAACTCCAACTCCACGCGAAGAATCCGAAATTATGGAAAAATCTTCACTCATCAAAGAAAGTGAACCAAAAGACAGGAGGAACTCATGCACAACAAAACTAAATTGGTCACTGACCATGTCACTAGTGACAATATACATTGCGTGTTTCTTGATTGGGTTTGTAATTGCAATAACATCCCCACTCATAGGACCATTAGAAGCAGAGAATATTATCCAAAACACGGACCAGTTGGCTTGGTTTGGATCCATTCAAGAGATAGGTTCTCTACTGGCTGGTCCCATATCTGTATTAATCATTGATAGTTTAGGCAGGAAAAACAATCTCCTCTTGGCCTGTCTGCCGCTGATTTTCGGCTTGTTGAGTATGACCGCATCAGTTCACATCGCTGGGTTATGTGTCGGACAGGTACTTAACGGTGTAGGGATAGGGTGAGGGGCTTCGCCGCAGGTGTCGGTGATGTTGTTCACTTTGGAGCAGTTTTCATGGTCTCTCATATATTCCCCAAGGTTGCTGAAACTTATGGATTTAGTGTGACATTTTGGGGACTGGCAGGTGTAAATGTGGTTATTCTGATTGTTGTGTTTGTATGTATTCCTGAAACTGCTATACAGCTGGAGTTGTCATTACCCCTCCCTGCATGACTCATGCATTCTGAGGGGCCTATCAGAGATAGAGCCCCGCCCCCTCCAGGAGTTAGCATGTGAGCTTCTCCTGTGAGGGGTTCCAAATGAGTAAGAAATAAACAGTCTAGATTTCGCAATCCTTGGAGTCACTTGTCCTTCCTCCTGTCCCTTCTCCTTCTACTTGACTCCCCTGTCTTTCTACCAGCCAGCCCCCCATTACAACTGTATTGCAAACCTAAGGGAAAAGCACTTAATTGAAGTTCATTTAATTGAATATTATAATTTACACTGTATAAGGGACACTCCAGCTCCATTATGTAGCTCCGCCATGTTGGCTCTTGTTATTTATGGACATTAAAGTATCTGCACTCTTGGCTGATGTGTTTAAAAAACTAAATATTTCTACTTTTTGTTCCATTCTTTTCCAACAAATCTAAAAGTCATTTGACCAAAATTGTGAGGATTTTGTCTATTTGTGATGTGTTTCAGGAAAATTAGTCATAAGTTGCAAAATTAATATTTTTCAAAGTGATTTATTCACAAGATCTCTTAGTAGGAACGTTTTGATTTTTATTGATATGACTTCATGTACCAAATCTCAAGACAGTGTATAAAATGTATCCTAGCGTTCTGAAGGTCATTTAATTACTTTACTCCTAATTGCCCTCTGAGAAATATTTCAAAATCATTGTCAAACATAAAAATATCAAGCTTAAAATATAGAAATACATATTTTTGCGACTTGTGACTCATTTTCTCAACCCATTCAGGCCGCATATTGCCGTAAAGCATTCCCACATGTGTGGCTGCATATTGCCTTAAAGTATTCCCATGCGTTTGGCCGTGTATTGCCTTAAAGCACTCGAATGCGTAAGATGCATAGTGCATAAAAGCACTCCCATGCATAGGATGCATAATGCGATAAAGCACTCTGTTATTCAATGGTGGCGACGTTATGGGCCGTCCTTAATATACATGACGTTATTAGAATGTGTGTCATCCAGTGAGCAGTGGACGCGGTGAAGCGTCGTCATGATGTGACATGTATATTTCACTCAGGACGTCATCAATAGATGTGCCTTTTCCCTGGTCATTAAACTTGATGCAACATTGGTGGCGCTGTCCTGAATGGGTTAAAACAGCTCACATTTATTTTTGCTACAGGACCTCATAAAAGTCCACAATTAAGCGGCTTATCGCTCACGGGAAGCCCCTTTTTATTTCAAGAGTCCAAAGAATTTTCTAAATAAGTTGAACGCAGAGAAAGTTGTCAATCGTTGATAAGTATTGGGCTAATATGGCTTGTCTTTGCCACCATTAGATATCATCTAATCTATGTGAACTCCTGTGGTGAAGGTGTTGCCATTAGATATCATCTAATCTATGTGAACTCCTGTGGTGAAGGTGTTGCCATTAGATATCATCTAATCTGTGTGAACTCCTGTGGTGAAGGTGTTGCCATTAGATATCATCTAATCTGTGTGAACTCCTGTGGTGAAGGTGTTGCCATTAGATATCATCTAATCTATGTGAACTCCTGTGGTGAAGGTGTTGCCATTAGATATCATCTAATCTGTGTGAACTCCTGTGGTGAAGGTGTTGCCATTAGATATCATCTAATCTATGTGAACTCCTGTGGTGAAGGTGTTGGAAACTGAGATTCAATCTATTGACATGGGGACTGTTTGTTTGCCTAACTGAGATAGCATCAGGGATTTACAGTAGCACAGTGTGCATTCTAGCATGGCAAGGGGGTGTGGAGGGTGTGTGGAGGGAGGGGGTGTGGAAAGCATGACCAGGGGTGTGGAGGGGGGGTGGAGGGGGTGGAAAGTGTGACCAGAGGTGTGGGAGGGGGGGTGGAAAGCATGACCAGAGGTGTGGGAGGGGGGGTGGAAAGTTGAACTGTACAGTAGGAAATTACTTAAATATTGTATTGGCCTTAAATAAATAAAAAAAACAAAAAACTATCATTTGACATCCACCACAAGTAACTGAATACAAGAATTGTTCCCTTGGAAACGGAAATTAGTTAAATTAAGGTGATACAAGTTGTAAAATATAAAACATAAAAAGTTTAATATACTAACTGTTAAGTGTTTCTTGTGCTGAATTGACTGCAAATTCTTGTATAAACATGACTATTGATGAATTCAGCATTATTAGTCATGATATGATTTAATCTGGTAAGATTTTATTTGTAAGTGGGGACATCAAAATTATTGGGTTGTGACGACCCCGATGACAAGACAACCATGGTGCTACTATGACAACACACCCAATATAATAAAAGTTTTTTTTCCCGGTTGGGACCAACAAAAACCAATGTGTGACCCGTGAGGTGGTGAAGTGAAGTGACCACCATCCCATGAGAGAGGGGTTAGTTAGTGAAACAAACTGAGGGGAGCGCCAGCGCTGCAACCCTTCCCTGGTAATTTATATGAACATATATCAAGTAATATATACGAGCAATTCCACCAATTGGTCAACATTTAGCTGAAAATTCATAATTTTTTAAAATAGCTTCTATTGCTTTATTATGCTTTGTACATAAACTACACATATTACTGATAATATAGACAAAATTGGGAAAGTTAATAATAAATATTGTAGTCAGGACAGCTTTGTGTAGTCTGTGATGGGAACTAGCTGATAAGGACACAGAAGAGTGTACATATTTCTACATAAATTCGAAATGAATAAAAAGAAATATGCACATAATGTTTTTAATTATTGTGTACTTCATAGGTCTTGACATAAGGGTCATAATGCTTTTTAATTTGTGAAAATATTCCAACTAGAAGAAAAGTTACAGCCAAATAATGAAATAATAATCATTAAACTTTAAAAAGGGATTTAGGGAGATGGAGAGAGATTATTGCTAATGTAAGGTATAAGTTAGCTTGCAGAGTTAGCTTGCAGAGTTAGCTTGCAGTGTTAGCTTGCAGTGTTTGACCAAGCTTCAACATTTGGGCCACAGTACTGTTTGGTAGTTTGTTTGTAGTATAGCGCATAGCCGTGAGGACTTCACGGCTATACGCTGTCAGAGCTTGATGTATTGGTGGGTCCTGTGTATCATATAGAGGGGGAGGCTCACAAAACTAATAACGAAATAATAACAAGGTTATTGTACAGATGTCAGACAATTTACATGATAATCCCTCTAAACTCAAAGCTTCTTTAGGTTGTTGTGAGTGCCTGCACAAAGTTATAAGGGAGGTCTACAGGAGGAATTTCAGAGTTAGTTGAATCTCATTCTTTTCCCCATACCAGTAGAGAGCACTAGGTGGAAGAAAGGTGACCCGTCATTTGTTGTTATGGGTTGGTCCTCCGGCCCTACGGTCCGCATTGGGTCGCCTAGTCCAGACCAAGCGAAGCAAAATAAAAGGAAGACATGAAACATGATGGATATAACACAAAGAAACATAATTAACATCTTTAATTACAGCTATTTACGTTGTTCATTCTGTTCAGATAAAACCACAGAAATGGATATCATAATGGGCTCATTATTTTGCATTACTGACAAATCTAGTCACTATTTTTTATCAATTATTTCCTTAAATCAATCAATACAAGTCACAGTTAATCAAATATTTTCTCCTGAATGTTTTATTTCTGGGTTTATTATTACATTTTGTTAATTTGTTGATTGTTTTTCTCCGCTTTTCAACCTCTAGATATGAAGAAATAAGTGATGTGTTTCAGGAAAATGAGTCATAAGTCGCAAAATTGATATTTTTCAAAGTGTTTTTCTTACAAGATCACATTATTGGAATGTTCTAATTTTTGGGGAGTTATGTGATGTGTTTCAGGAAAATGAGTCATAAGTCGCAAAAAATAGATTTTGAGATACCATTATATTTGAAAAGATGAGATGAAGGGGATTCCAATGATAGTAAACAGTCTAATAATCTTATAAGTATTTCTAGATTTTAAGTTTGATATTTTCGTTTTTGAAAAAAAAAGTTACCAATATTTCCAGCAGTCACTAAACAGTAAAGTAACTAAATGTAGTCCATATGAGGACCTTTAAAACCAAAAGATATATTACCTAGATTGTCCTGAAATTTGATACATCAATTGACATAACCATAAGGGACACACTCTCCAAAGATCAGAACATTCCAATAATGTGATCTTGTGAAAAAAAGCTTTGAAAAATATCAATTTTGCGACTTATGACTCATTTTCCTGAAACACATCACATATGTTACTGTGTCCCTCAGAGCGCTGTCCGCCTGTGTAAACCTGGCAATAAACACCTTTCATTATTGAAATGGTAATTGTCTATGTGACGGGGCATGTCGGCCGTCGGCCGGGAGCCTAAGCTTGCATGCGGTATTTCTGGCTGATCAACACTCACCATTTGCCAGGTTTTTGACTCTGACTGCCAGAGACAATGGTTCTAATTCCCTTTCAAAGCTCCACTCAGAATGCACCGATTTGAATAAATCTTTTTGTTTAATTTAGACCAACATTTTCTCCAAATGTACCTGTATGTTTCAAGTCCCCCACATGCTTTAAAAAGCCCCGTTGCTAGGGGCAACTGAATTCAATACCCTCTACTGATCTTCACAGTTGAACATTTGAGAAACACAGATTCGTTGACTGTGTATCTAAAAGTAGGAATTAACAGATGCTTGAACGAATTTAAGCTTAAAATCATATCTCACAATGTCAGAATAATATAGCTCTTTTTATAAGGTTCTTACAAAGAAATTACAGAGGAAATGAGTCAGATTTTTAGAAAATGTACAATTGGCAGCTCTACACATTTAGGAAATTCTCCTAAATTAGGCTGAAAAATGAAAAATACCGGGTATATCTGAGTATATTTGGTATCACATTGATTGAAAGTATACAGTTCTGTTATGTTAAATTGCATTTTGAAGCTCATTTCTGTCTTAAAGGTGGGCTATTCCAGAGGATTGTTGAAGGCAAGTTGTACATTTTCTGATAATCTGACCCAAATACATACAGCTACATGTACCTGGGTCAGTTTTTTCATGTGTGCTGTTTTGCATTTTTGTATGTTTTCCAGGACTATTAACGACAATATGACTTGAATTTTCATTATTCCTGTGCCACATACTTGCCCTTGGCGAGCTCTTTCATTCCACATATACTTTTCCATATCTCAAATTGATATTAAGTATCTAAAATTGCCAAAAACTGTTTATGAATTATCCCAACACTACTCCCCGTGGCCTTCCACATTTTGCTAACTTTTAAAATCCTATTTTGTGACGTAAGTATATCCTTTCTAAAAAGGCCATTTTTAAGTTATTATTTTTTAAGCACATACCGGAAAAACCTTATTAATATTGAGTCACACATATTCTCTTCATCATGAACAAAAATTCAATGCATAACTTGAAAATTCGTCATGTGAGAACAGCTTAAGTTTTATAACCCCATTTTCCAACTTTTTTCTACACTTACGTCACCATCATCAAATCAACTCCTCAGAATAGGCATTAACATATTAAGAATTAAATTACATATTTCCTGGTCGCCTTTCAACCTCTCATAACGAACTAATTACTACATTACTACAACACCACCAAACAAATGGAACAATGAAATTGATTTGTTAAAAATATTTCGTAGCTGGAATAACACGTTCCATCGTCTCACCTCTCTGTAAGAAACAGTAATAATTAAGGAGGCAGGAACACTATTTTTCATCAATTCATTTATTCACCCTCATCTCATTTCATTATTATCAATCATTACTCTTGTGAAAGAGCATAGATAAATATTATTCGTATAAATCTTTAATGCTATGTTTTTAAGATTTTTGAAAGTATGTACATAAAGACTTATGAAATTGACTTAAACGCCTAGGTCGTACTATAAAGGTAGATAAAATGTAAATGAAAGAAAGTGCATAATATATTGTGAATTATTCAGAAGAATTACTAAAACCCTGACTGTGTAATATATTGTAAGATATCAGGGCATGAGGAAAATCACCCCTAGGGTGAAATTGCATTATATTGTCACTAATTCCTGAATAAAGATTTTAGAACAAAAAAAATTAATGGGAGGACATTCATTTTTTTTCAAATATACTCAATTAATGCATTCTAAGGGCAAATATTCTTCAAAATGCCTATTTGTGACGTAAGTATATCCTCCTAAATTATTAGACATTACAGTTCCAAAAGGTCTGGCGGATGGGTTTCAGTCCATATTTTGTACTTGGATGCAAACTTTGTCCACGCCTGTATCATGTGGACTGCATAAACTAAATACCATTTTAATATAATAGCAGTATTTGTAGAAATATGTTTCGTTTAGTTTGTGACGTAAGTATATCCCCTGCTGGAAATGAGATCTACCTCTTCTGTCATACATAAATAGTTAAAATAATAGATATAGGAGATAAGGGATACCACATAGTGTATTGGAATAAAGCATTTGAAGTTATAATGGGTGAAAATAGGTTAATGTAATCTCAAAATTATAGTTGAGACCTCATGTGAAGTATGTTGTGACTGTTTGGTTAGGTTGAACTGTATTTTGAACTTTATTTTCGTCTGAAATTTGGGTTATTTGAGAGGATCGGTGAATTTGAATTGTACATTTTCTGAAAATCTGGTCAACATGCAGAGGAGTGGGAGAATGAAGAAGAGGGTGTAGGAATAGCAAGGGGGGGAGGGAAAGAAGAGTGGGGAAAGAGAGGAGGGCGAGGATGTAGGGGAAGGGAGAGAGGGGAGGGAGAGAAGGCGGGGAGGGGGAGCATGAGGAAGAGGGGGGGATACAGTTGTGTGAAATTAGAGATGGGGTTGGGAGAGAAAAACAGGTATGACAGTCAGAGAAGAGGGGGAGGGAAAAGAGGGAGAGGGGGAAGTGTGGGGAGAGAGGGTGACCGTTCGGAGGACGGGTACTAGGTCCATATAATATAGTATGATACAAATTATTATAAATAAAAGACTTTAAAGAGCCTCGCACATTAGGCGTTTTAGCAAAAGATAATAACCGCATAAAAAGGAATATTAAAGAGTATTAACAAATCTCTAAAATCCAGCCCCAGCATTGTGTCTAATACAAAAATTCCAAATGGGTGGATCCTATTTATGTATATATTAGACATTCAAACATCCATCCATCAACCTCCAGTCTACCTTGGTCTCTTAGGTTGCAATTATGTTCAATTTCTTCATAATTATTTTCACTTTCCCGAAATAGATTTAAAATTCTATGAGCTTTTCTATAATATAATTGAATCACTTATTCATATGAAGTTTCTTGTAATCAGTAAAGCACATAATTCCACCAATTGGTTGATATATGACTATGAAATAGATCTTTGCATTTTTAACGACAAATCTTGGTCTGGAGGTATTTTAATTTTTTTTTTTTTTGCACATTTCTTTATTCAGGTATAAACAGTGGCATGTGCCATCTATTCAACTTTGTACTGGCTAGGGTGGGGTCCTATATTCCGCCAGGTCCTGAATTTGTTAGCTTTCAGTTTCAAATAATAACATCAAGAGCTGAATGTCTATTAGAATGTTACGAACAGACTATTCTATAAATTGATGGGATAATGAGATGAGATGAGGTGATATTTAAAATAAGAGAAAAATGGAAACGTAGTAGGTACACATGGAGTAGAGTGGTGTGCAGTGGATCGATATAGTATACTTAATTCTAAGTAAAATTTGTATTTGGAGTTAAATACCGTAATAATACGGTAATAATACGGTACATTAGGAGCGATTGTGTTTACAATATTTAGGCAGTATGCCTATTTAGAGTAGCCAAGTACAGGGGGGGTGATATGTAGGAATAATAGTAATAATAGTAATTAGGCAGTGTGCCTATTTCATATATACTCATCAGGTTGGATAACCTTATTAAGAATGGCTGTTTTAATAGAGGTTTTGAATATTAGCTTATCATTAATGGTTTTGTAAGTTGGGTTCAGGTCGTTCCACATACGGATACCTGTGTATGCCAATGACTTTTGATATCTATTGTCTGAGGGACGAGTTAACTCAAATTGTAATAGCCTGTTGTCTCTTAATACATAGTTTACATCTGGTATTTTACGTGGTATCCACTCAACTCTGCAGTGATGGATTTGTTTGTGATAAAATTTCAGTAAGTTGAAATACATTCTTTCGTTGACAGTCATAGTTTTGCTTTCGGCATGTAACATATTTGTGTTGTAGTAGCGTGGCTTTTTTAGCGCAAATTTCAGGGCCTTATTCTGTAGGGTTTGCGCCCGTTGTATCGTTCCTTTGGTACAATTTAAGTAGCATACATTTGCGTAATCAAGGTGACTTAGGACCATCGACTTCACCAGTAACATCCTTGTGTGGATGTTTAGGGCGTGTCTGTTTATATAAATATTGTACATCCTTGAGTTGGCCTTGTTTATAATCCCATTAGCCATGTCCTCAAACTTGAGTTTGTTGTCAATTGTTAAACCCAGGTAAGTGAATGACTTTACCCAATCGATTGGGGTATTATAGATAGTAATATGAGTGTTTGGGTTGTTTGAAGCATTTTTCTGTAAGTAAGGTATATACATCGATTTGGTTTTTGGTAGACTTATGGATAGTTTGTTTACCAGGCTCCAGTTAGCTATGCTCATACTGTCCTCTTGGCACTGTGCCATTAGGTCGATCTTATTGGGGTTTGAGTTGATTAATACAATGTCATCTGCGAAAAGGAGCATGTCACCATGTATGTTAATGTTACAGATATCATTTACGAAAATATTAAATAGTGTGGGACCCAACACTGAGCCTTGTGGTACACCGTGCTTTATAGGTAGGTATCTAGATATAAACTCCCCTGTTTTAACCTTCTGTTGTCTGTTTGCAAGGTAATTAGTCAGCCATTTCCGGAACCAACCAGGAAAATGGTATGCCTGTATCTTATCGAGTAATATTGGGTGGCTCACAGAATCAAATGCCTTTTGATAGTCAAAGAACATTAAACAAGAATCGGTTTTCGTATTGATATTGTTCATCAGTTTAAACAGTAATAGGTTTATCGTTTCTGAGGTCGAGGAATTTTTCCTGAACCCACCTTGATATTTGGATATAACATGGTAGTATTCTAATAGTGACTGTATCTGGTTATTGACATGAGTTTCCAGTAATTTACTAGCAACATGAGTTAAAGAGATGGGACGTAAATTATTAGTATGTGTTGGATTACCCTTTTTGGGTAGTGGTACTACCGTGGCCTTCTTCCATATTTCAGGCACTATGCCTTTATCCACTGAGAGGTTTAACACATATATCATTTGGTTTTGTATTACCCTGAAGAAGATTTTATATGCCCTCATCGGGATTTCATCACAACCCGATGATTTATTCGGGTGCAAATCGTCTACAAGTGTATCAAATATTTCTAAATTAAGAGGGATATACTGGGTTCCTTCCATTGGTAGATATGTATTCATATCCTTTAACGTATAGGTAGAGCTAATCGTATGGTCTACCTCTGGCATTGTATGGGCAATTTTTTTGCCAATCTCCGCAAAGTATTTATTTATAATATCTGGTACCATTTTGGCATGTGCCATTTGTTGGTTTTCAGGATTCACAATACTGCTTATAATCTTACTGGAACCCTTAAATGGAAGGTACATGTTTAAGATCTGCCAGAATTTTTTATAATCGTATTTGTATCTTTCTAACAAATTTTTGACATACCTACTTTTTGCTTGTCTTATTTCACTAGTAGCTCTATTCCTGAATTCTACAGCTCTTATTCTAAAGACTTCCTTTTTGGTTTTTCTATAACGTTTAAAGTAATAATCTCTGTTGTATGCCAGATTCATAATGTCATTGGTGTACCATTCTGGTTTGACCTTCTTCGCTCTATAATTTTTCTTCGGGCAGAGTGAATTTAGAATTTTCAATAACCGGGTATAAATAAATTTCCATGCCTGATTGGGATTCTGGACCGTATTTAGTTCATTCCAGTCATGTATATCTGCAACTGCATTTCTTATATTTTCTTGCGTTAACTTCGAATACGATCTGGCTTTAAAATTACATTTCTCATAGCGGGCTCTGTCTTTCTTTTTTACAAAGTAAATTATGTTGTGGTCGCTAAGATTATAATTGACCACACCACACTCTTTTATGTATTTTAATCAATTCTATCAGTTTCCCCGATGGAAAATACATCAGAAATACCCAACTTAAATATCTGGCATTAATATTTCAACTAACAGGGGATAACGATAAGGATGTTTTATTGCGTAAACATTAAAGAAAATCTAGAAAATGATGTCAAATCAGGGTTACATGTTTATTCAAATTTCATATCATGACCCTGGCTACCGAATAATTTGAAAAAATATATTTCTAATAATCCATTAGTTGATTTGCAATGCAAAAATGTCTGGGGAAGTCTGTATTATGTCACTATACTGTGCCTCTTTAAACCTAGAATAAAAATAGGTATAAATGTACTTATGCTTATAAAATGGTTTATGGCTAACTTCATGTTGATCCTATAGCTTGTCTACCCATATTAAGATTATTGCAAATTAACTTAAACACATCTGTGCGATATTCCTTCCTTGTTGACATTTACATTCAAGTTTTTAAATAATTTATCTACACATTGAAAGATCGTAGGTTTGATTCCCGTCCGGTGTTGCTTATAATTTCCTACCCAGCATAGCATTGTTGAAATATGTTTTCCTCCCAAAAAATATCAACAATCTGACGCAGTATGCACCCTGCTCCCGACGCCTGTGGGCGGGAGCTAGGAGGCCCTGCCTCAGTCTAGACACAACGCTTGTTCGCGGAAGTGGTTGGTCGCGGTAGGGGTTGTGCGCGGTTCAGTCTGGGCGCGGAAAGGTCGGCCCCCTTTTTTTCACAAGATCATTTTATTGAAATGTTCTGATTTTTAGAGGGTTTAGCACTTATAGTCATATAAATTCGTGTAACATATTTCGGGAGATTGTATTAAAATGTATCCTTGAATTATGAAGGCCTTTGTATGGAGTATATTTAATTAGGTTACTGGTAATTACCCATCCAGAAACATTGCAAACTTTTTTTTTCAAAAATGAAAATCTCAACCTTAAAATATAGAAATACATATCAGGTGCTCTAGTGTTTACTATCATTGGAATCACCTTGATCTCCTCTTTTTAAATATGATGATATCTCAAAATCTATATTTTGCGACTTATGACTCATTTTCCTAAAACACCTCACATTTATGATAATCATTTTTCGAGATATTCTTGATTTCACCTAATTATCCCCAATGGTGGAATCGACCATACATTAATATATATAATATATGTGGGTCAGACTTTCAGAAAATGTCCAATTGACAGTTCTACACATTTAGGAAATTCTGCAAATTGGGCTGAAAAATGAGGAATACCGGGTATATCTCATGATATATGAGTATTTTGGTATCACATTGATTTAAAGTATCAGTTCTGTTTTGTTAAACTGCATTTTGAAGCTAATTTTTGTCTTAAATGCGGGTTATTTGGGAGGATTGGTGAAGGTGAATTGTACATTTTCTGAAGATCTGACCCATATGTAGCCCGCCCATATTGGCCTGCATGTGTGTATTGTACACATATGTACACAGTATACAGCCATATACTCACACCCAACCATCCTTAAATCAAATTTGTACAGGCAAGAAATCATTGACAAGTGTATGAATTATTAATGTTGTGTGACTGGGTGATATTGGGTGCTATTTCTGACACCACTAGCAGATATTGTGGTAGGATACACATTGGAAGAGAAGAAAGGATTCTATTATTATATTATTCTATACATTCTTCCATGTTTTGTAAACTTAGCCAATCTGACCGGAGCTATCGTAATAGTTGCTGCAAAAGTGTTGCTCCGAAGAAATAATCTCTATAAACCTAGTTTTAGCTCAGGAGGCAAATTATATTAATATGCCAAAAGTCCCTCTCTGTCGCATAGTATTGTGGTGTTTTTCAGGAAAATGAGTCATAAGTCGCAAAAGTGATCTTTTTCAAAGTCATATCTTGTAGGAATGTTCTCCTTTTTGTGGTATGTACCGTTTGAAGTTGTATAAATGCATTTACCAAATTTCAAGACTGTGCATTGAATAGATATATGCTTGCATTCCTAAGGTCATCTTATAGAGTAGGCCTATAGGACTAGCATGCTGCAAGCAGGTCTCTCTTAATCTGTAAGGCCTGCAGTGAGCTAGTCCAATGTAGATCCAAGAGTGTAATTCTCAAAAGCCAGTTGAAACTGTTGGTAACTATACTCTGATCCTTTTTTAGTTGCATTCCTTGACCATGAAAACATATGTTTAAAGACCAAGATCATGATCCGAAGTTACTTAGAAGTTGAGATATTGGTATATGTTTTACATGATCTTAAAAATCCAAGATGGCGGCCATAATTTGATTGTTTTCTAAATGGTATAGTTATATCCATTGACCCTGTAAATATATGTTTAGAGACCAAGATCATGATCCTAAGTTATTTGGAAGCTGAGATATTGGTATTATGATAGTACCGCACGAGTAGGTGTTCTGGCGTGAAGGATCGCATGGACCTGAGATGATTCTTTTCACATGGCACACGAGCCAATAGGCGAGTGTGTTATATTGAAAAGAATCGTCGAGGGTCTATGCGATCCTTTACGCCAGAACACCTACGAGATGCGGTGCTATTTTTACTCCACAGTGCCATTAGATCAATTATAAATTAGAACACAAAGTCTTTTATTTACTTACAAAGTTACGGCCATTCTTCTCTCACTGATGCCGGCGACGACGCAATAGTGTACATCGTAACGTTGCAACGTTAGTAACGCTAGAAAGAGTCATTGACAACGCATTTTCCCGCGGGGAAGGGAACCAATCAAATGATTTTATTTTGCGTGTGGTACAAAACAATGTACCACATGGTATGTACCACACGCCTCTACATACAAATGTTATGTGATACACACTTCACCGTGGAGTAAATGTTTTTACATGATGGCAACTTTAAAAATCCAAAATGGCGGCCTTAATGTATTTTGTGGAAAGGGCTCCCACTCTAAATTGGAAGTTAAGGGAATGAACAGCAAGTGGACCAAATGTGGTGCTTTTGTCCGGGACGTCCACATCCATTTCAAATCTGGCATTAAGTTGCCTGACCATTAGCTTAAGGGTGGTCTCCACTGGCTGTGGTAAGCTCTGTGGTAAGCCTTGCGATGGTTTGTGCTGGTTCTATAGGTGGTGAGGAATGACGAGGTCCTTGCCTTCATGGTCAGTAAATCATGTACTCAGGAACCCGCCACTTCTCACCAACACAGCACCATCGCAAGGTTTACCGCAGAGCTTACCGCAGCCAGTGGAGACCAGCCTTTAAGTTGAAAATTAGCTTAAATTTACGCGGTCCCCAGATGTGTGAGATAAATTACTCTAGTGGGGTCAGCAGTAGTAAATGGATATTTGTGATACACTCCAAATGCAATCAAATGTGTATTGACACCCATACTAGACCCATACTAGATACTCGACCCTTGTGTGTATGAAGTGTGTCACCTTGGACAGTTCTGTGTATGTCCAATTCAGTGACACAGCCCTAGGTTATGGTTTTTACAATTTTGTATCACTATAAACTCCATGCATTTGAGTATCGCTTTTCCTATCATTTTGTCTTTTGTATAAGTAAACCAGCTTGTTCCGATAATAGTGTATTGCACAATAAAATATTTAAATACAATACATACTTATTAATGGGAATTTTGATTAACTTATTAGGCAGTTGGCCTCGGGACAGTTGGCCTCGGGAAGGACACTTCTCAGCTAAAACATAAGAAAATGTACAATTGGCAGCTGTACACATTTAGTAAATTCTGCTAAATTAGGCTGCAATCTGATCAATACTTGGTAATTGCAGTATATTCGGCATTGCATTGATTCTAGCAATCTGTTTGGTTAGGTTGAACTGTATTTTTGAACTTTATTTTCGTTTGAAATTTGGGTTATTTGAGGTGATTGGTGAAGTTAAATTGTACAATTTCTAAAAATCTGACCCTATAGGGTAAGGAATACCCTTTAGGAAAGAAGAACTGGGGTGTACTTGGGCTCGTGATCAGGCCTCTCAAGTATCACGCATTTTGCGTCAGACTCATGCAATCACCGTCTATAGCTCAGAGCTGAGAGTCCCTTCAAACTGAGGGAAAGCCTCTTGCTCCAAACCGCAAAATATCATTATATTTCCAATATAAATGTGGATTATTTGAGAAGATTGTTGAAGTTGAATTATACATTTGTGAAAATCTGACCCAAATACGGAAGCAAGGTATCACAGTAAAACAAACATTTACGGCAACATATTTCATTTCATTTCATTTCAAGAATTCTTTATTGTTTCGATGACATTACAATAAGGTTATTCAACAATCTAATTAGGCAAATGCCTAAGAAGTTCTTCCGTCGAGTGCCCAAATCTTGAGTTACTTTTGTTTACTATATCAATATTAACATTATACAACATACATAACAATAGATAAATTATAGATTTAACAATAAAACAGTATGGTATGGAATGGTAAGATGAGATAACAACTTATATGAAACATGGAATAGGTGATGAGAGTTATGGAATAAAGATAGCTGCCGATGCTCTTAAAGACATTAAGACATTATGGTTTTATCTCGTGGCGCATTGGCCTAATAACAGTAAGGCATTTATAGGTATTTTTGTGACGCATCGTCCTATAATAGAATTAACTTAACATATACACTCTCCCCGCGCGCCGTACCCGGGCGATACGGAGCGGCAAGTTTTTTCGTCTTCAGTGAGACGATTTTTGTCTACAAAGCACCGTGAACGCTACTGGTGAACAGTGGTGACGAAATTGCCTGAACTTCTGATACGAAAAACGGTCATTTGAATCACGGAGACGAAATATGATATGCTCCGTATTCGCGCTCCGTTTTTCGTATTGAGTTTTGAGAACTACATAGGTGCAGAAATGTACTTATAATTTATATCGATCTCACACCTTAATCATTTGATTAATCAGGTCTAATAAGGCCGAAATAAGGCTAAATAATAGGGAAAATATAGGTATATGAAGCATAGGTATAGGAATCGAAATATTTGCCCCAGCCTTCCCAAACTTCACTTACATTATGCTGATATGCCCAGCTATATGTCCACCAAAGATTATAGAGATCCGACGAATTTTATTTTTTCTAAAAAAATGGCCTCCTGAAATCAAATGCTGCCCGTTTGGGGGAATTACTCATAAATGTTAAAAATAAGGTTTTATTTTTCATGATAATTCCTAGGCTATTCTAGATTCATTTAATGGGCTATTACACTCCTATTTAATTATGTAACTGTTTCAAACTGACATGTGATAATCTTTAATTTGGGTCCAGCCTGTGCCCAGGTAGCATTCACACCTTTTAGGGTATGGCCAATGGTAGGGACAACTACAAAGCTATAGGCTTTAACAGAGGGGTATAGGTGGGACATGCTTGTTTATTTATGTTTAGTGGTAGCCATATTTGTTATGCTTGTATAATCTTATGAAATTATGTGTACTAGCCTGTTCATAGACCACTGTAATTATAGATGCCACACCTATGAGCCTGTTAGGCTAGGCAGAATATAAAAGCTGGATTTACCTAAGGGTAGGCAGACATTTCCTGCCCAGATGCTGTACTAAGAACTACCGAAATACAAGTCTAGTCTTGAATTCCCACTATTCAAGGAAAATCAAATCATACTGGGGCGGAAATGATAGCAAAATACAAAAATAAACCAATACTGGTATAAAGGAAAATACAAACATTATCTACTTGTGAACTAGACCTTATACCCACAGATCATTATCCTAAGTTTGAAATCCAAATCATGATATCAATTCAAGTACAAAAGAAATATGACATAATCATTAGACATGTAATAGCCCATTAAATGAATCTAGAATAGCCTAGGAATTACTGCATCGTTTATGAAATCTGTATAGTATTGAGTGTAGACACAATGCGCTCGCATTTCACTGCCTCTCCCTCACACAAACAAAACAATTACACGCTTCACTGCACTCACCCACCTCGCGCACCACTCACTACACATCCACACAGACCTGCTTTGACTTCAATTACTTATAGACTTAAGGTGTTATGTGTCTTCATGTCTTCATCAATTTCGGTGGTGTAGTGGTGTTCACCCTCGCTTGTGAATCCTAAGGTTGCTAGATCGAACCCAAGCATGGGTAAATTTTTTTTCTCTGTTTGGCATCAGTGGTTCTACACTAGTGGCCGTCATGCACTAATGGTCATGCCAGCTTGTCTGGCACTAGCCGGCCGTAGGGGTCTTCCTAATCCTTTAGCTTTCCCAGTTTATGATTTACCCGTCGCGGGTACGAAAAACGCTGTGACGAAAAAAATCGTATCAAAAGTGGGGACAAGAAATTCGTATCCAATTTCGTATTGCGCGGATACGGCGGGCGGGAGAGTGTATACTTTCCAGTACTTCAAGTACCAGATACAGCTGTTGGCATAGGGCCACATTATTAGAAAATGTTAAGTAACAGATATTATTAACTATGCCATCACTCATTGATTCAACTCACATATTTATGTATCCGTTTAACATACAGGAAGAGGGGTTTCTTTGTCTCACATGTTCTCGGAAATAGTTCTATTACCAACCATTTTTCTGATCTGTAGAATTCCGCTCACCCTCTCTGGAGGACGTCGTATGGGGTTTGTGAAGATATCTGGGGTGAGAATGTGATTTTGAAGCCCTTTTTAGTGTTTTAGATGTGTTCTATACAAATATTTTTAGCCCAGGAAAGTCCCTGTTAGGAATTAAAAGAGATGGACGTCATGCCTCTTCCACTGTCTGGGGCAACGTGCCCTGCTATGACATTGAACGTAATGTTGGGACAAATGTGAAAAAGCTGCTTGGTCTGGGATTCAACCCCACAATATTCAGATTGGAAGTCCTAGATGCTAACCATTTGACCATAGAGGACTATAGAGATGATGCATATAAACAATAGGCATATCTGGACTTCACCTTATAGTATACCTGTATTAGTAGACCTGTTACGTAATAGCTGCATCGGCAGATAGCCATGAATATTTCACCGCTGTTATGGACGTCCATACATGGATGTTGGGGATATATGTACTTCTCCCAGACGATGCCCATATTCTGAGAATCACAGTGTGGGATTACCTAGAAACACGTCCTTGAGAGTCCCTAGCAACGGGAGAGAGAAATCAGAGGGGGAGGGGAAGAGCAAGGAAAAAAAGAGAGGGAGGTGAGGGGAGAGAGATCAGAGATCAGAGATTGGAGGGGGAGGGGGATAACAAAGAAGCAGAGGGAGAGGGTGGGAGAAATCAGATATGGAGAGGGAGAATAGAATAGAGAGAAGAGGGTTAGGTGGAGAAAAAGACGGAGGGAGAGGATGGGGGAGATGTGACAGGGGGAGAGGCAGAGGGAGAAAAGAAGGAGAGGCCTCTCAAGTATCCTCTCTCAAGTATCCCTTGTATTTGTATATCAGAGATACGGATACGGATACGTTTACGTTTACGTATAGGTTGGACTTGCTGTACCTGAGGCCCTCTAAATCTCTAGGGTCCAGGGTCCCCGGGGTACAGTATCTAGATAAAAATACCAATTATAAGCCCACAACTTCACTACAGCCATTTATTCCCTAACATAAGATTCCTAAGAGAGTCCTCCTGGACTTTTAGAAGGTCCCGGAACGTGGATCAATTGGACCCAGTAATTAAATTAGTAACCCTGTATCACAGGAACCCCGGACCCTAGCGATTTAGAGGGTCCCAGGGGCTTATAATAATTGTGATATGTTTTAGGAAAATGAGTCATAAAAACTTTTTTTTTCAAAGTGATTGTTCACAGAATGTATTTGTGGGAATGTTTTAATTTTTGGGATGTTTAAACCCTCTTGTAACCTGAATACATGGACCGGATTTCAGGACATCGAATAAATATATCCATGTATTGCTAGTGTTGTCATATTTAATATATTTAGCTACTTTACCAGTAATTGCTCACCCCAAAATACTGCAAACTTTGTTTTCAATGATATAAAAAATATAACACTTAAAATGTAGAAATGCATATTGAATGTCCTACTGTTTACTATCATTAGAATCTTGCTTGATCTCATCTTTTCAAATATAATAATATCGCAAAATCCATTTTTTGCAACTTATGACTCATTTTCCTAAAACGGATCACAATATCTTGTAGCTATCTGCTTGCGATGTGTTAAGGGGGGTATCCACTGGCTGCGGTAAGCTCTGCGGTAAGCCTTGCGATGGTTTGTGCTGGTTCTGTAGGTGGTGAGGATTGACGAGGTTCTTGCCTACATGGTCAGTGAATGATGCAGGCGGGACCTCGCCACTCCTCAACAACACAGCACCATTGCAAGGCTTACTGCAGAGCTTACTGCAGAGGTTACCGCAGCCAGTGGAGACCACCCTTTACTATTAAACTTTGGTTGGTGTTGCATGAGGGCTTGCGTTATCAGATTGGTGTGGTGAGCAAAGGTGGGAACTATGATTACCCCCAAATCACTCCCAAATATTTTTTAAACCAGCAGGCAGTGAATAAAATAAAGCACGATATATCAATGTTTCAAAAAGAATGAAAAGGTTTTTGTGCCCTAAAAGAACACTTTCGTCTACTTTAATCTCAGCAATCCGCCCCGGGGTGCCCCATTGCACCATGTCAATTAACAGCCTTTTAGTGATCCGCAGGACCACGTAGCAAAACGCTATTGGGTCAGATTGTCAGAAAATGTACAATTGGCAAATGTACACATTTAGTAAATTTTGCTAAATTAGGCTGGAATTTGGTCAATACTAGGTAAATTCGAGTATATTTGGCATTACATTGATTCTAGCAATCTGTTTGGTTAGGTTGAACTGTATTGTAAACTTTATTCTTATCTGAAATTTGGGTTATTTGAGAGGATTGGCGATGTTGAATTGTACATTTTCTGGCGACTTCACCCCATTGTTTCTGCAACAATAACGATACGGATTTCACCACGTCATGCAATGGGACACCCTGAGGTGTGAGTATTCTGACTCCCATTAGATATGTGATGTGTTCCAGGAAAATGAGTCACAAGTCGCAGAATTGATATTTTTCAAAGTGCTTTTATCACAAGATCTCTTTATTGAAATGTTCTGATTTTTAGTGGGTGTAGCACTCATAGTCATATGAATCCATGTAACAAATTTCGGGAATTATTTATATGTATATGCGTTTTGAAGGCTTTCGTATGGAGTATATTTAGTTACTTTATACCATCCAGAAACATTGCAACTTTTTTTTTTCAAAAATAAAAATATCAAACTTAAAATATAGAAATACTTATTAGGCGTCCTAGTGTTTACTATCATGGGAACCAGCTTGATCTCCTTTTTTAAAATAATTATGGTGATATCTCAAAATCCATATTTGGCGACTTATGACTCATTTTCCTAATCAGGATCACATATATATATAGTATCTGGACCAATAAGGATATTTAAGTCAGTTTAGTAATTTTCTCATACCTTTACTTGGCCAGGGGAAATAATTAAGAGTATTTTGTTGAATTGATTTATTATGTTTCTTTGTAATGCTTTATCCTCCCGTATACATGTGCGATGTGTCACAGAGAAATGAGTCACAAGTCGCAAAAATGACTGTTTTTTCACAAGATGCGTTTCGGGAATGTTTTCATTTTTGGGATATGGCGTGAATATGGGTACCAAATTACAAGACCATGTATTAAATATATTCATGTATTACTAAGGTCATCTTATAGAGTATATTTAGCTAGTAAATTTTCGCCCAGAAATATTGTAAACATTGTTCTCAGAAATAAAAATATCAAACTTAAAATATAGGAATACTTATTAAATGGCCCACTGTTTACTATCATTGGAATCTGCTTGGTCCCATCTTTTCAAATATAATGCTTTCTCAAACTTTGCCTACTATAGGACCTGCCTGCACAACGGTAAAAAGTGATCCGTTTTAGGAAAATGAGTCATAAGTCGCAAAATTGATATTTTTCAAAGTGTTTTTTTTTTTACAAGATCACATTATTGGAATGTTCTGATTTTTAGAGAGTTTATCACTTTGAGTTATATCAATCGGTGTATCAAATTTCAGGACAATCTTTATAATACATCCTTTAGTTTTAAAGGTCCTCATATGGACTACATTTAGTTACTTTACTGTTTATTGACCCCCTGAAATATTGGAAATATTTTTTTTCTCAAAAACGAAAATATCAAACTTAAAATCTAGAAATACTTATAAGATTATTAGACTGTTTACTATCATTGGAATCGGCTTAATCTCATCTTTTCAAATATGATGATATCTCAAAATCAATTTTAATGACTAATGACTCATTTTCCTGAAACAGATCACAAATGTAATTACAAGGTAAAGTACAAGCAAGGTAAAAATAAAGTGAAAGTTAAAATCTTTGGTCATCGCTGACTCTTTCTGGTGCATTATGCTGGGCCCACATATTCAAGAACTCAGAGCCGAATTGGCCTTAAGACAATTTGTATGAATTCAAAATCATTCTTAAGAAAAATACTTGAGTTCGGTAATATGCGGGCTTTCTATATATATAGTAAGACACCTCCAATTCATATGACAAATCGTGGGTTCCTACGACACTTCATAGGCAAAATTTTGGATTTTTTCGTGTGTCCCCAATTCGTAAGAATTGCGAGTTCTTGAATGTGTGGGCCCGGCTTTACCTCTACGGGCTATTGATATGTGTACAGAAGGGGTTATACATCATTAGTAATGACAATAATGGCAGTAACGGCAGTAATAACGGCAGTAATAACGGCAGTAATAAATAACACAATAATAAGCTGCGGTACCTCTCACAGTAAAGAATATTATTTTCAAATCAAATCCCGAGTATCTGCTCCTGGTGCGTGTTGCCAAGGGCATGTAAGAAGAGCGATGTTTTGTGGGTCAGAATTTCAGAAAATGTACAATCTAACTTCGCCAATCTTCTAAAATAACCCAAATTTCAGACGGAAATAAAGTTCAAAATACATGCAGTTCAACATAACCAAACAGAATGCTAGAATCAATGCAATGCTGAATATACTCGAATTTACCTAGTATTGACCAAATTGCAGCCTATTTTAGCAGGATTTATTAAATGTGTAGAACTGCCAATTGTACATTTTCTGAAAGTCTCGCCTTCATGAGTCTTCATGAGTTGCGAATTATGATTTGATATCATGGGGCTTTAACCGCAATGTATTTAGTGCCAAGTACATGTGAGTCACAAATAGAGGACTTACATTTGTCACTGCACATGTCTATTACAGTGCATCATGGGATGGATTCCGTTCAAATATAACATACAAATATTTAGCAACATTTGTATAAAAAAATACAAGTTTTTTTTCACAAATATCGTAGCTTGTGTTGATGCTCTATAAAAAACAAATTCATGATGGGAAATATGAAGTCATATGGAAACATGTAAAACCCATGGCCATTTACATGAGATCACTGTTAAATAGTCCATGCTCAACATAAAATGTTTTCTATAGTTTTTACACTGCCATACAACTCCCATAATTCCATGCGAATTAGTTTTCAAGATGGCGGACAGGCCAACCCACTATTAATAATTTAGAATCAATAGGGGAGTTGCATAGCCGCCATTTTGAATCTTGATTCGCATGGAATTATGGGACTAATGATACAGTATAAAATCTATAGAAAACATGCCATGTTCAGCATGGACTATTTATCAATGGTCTAATATCAATATCCCTGTGTTATACATGTTTCCATGACACAAGTCCCCATCTTTCCCATCATGCATTGGGTTTTCATAGATCATTTATACAAGTTTTGATATTGGTAAAAACATTCTTGCAATTGTTGATGCAAATATTGGCAAATATTTCTATGTCAGATTTCATGAGAATCCTGGCAATCCATCCTATGATGCACTGTAACATACATACAAATCCCCCTATTCTTTTGATTAAATTTGTATCAACTGGCTTATGGAAGAAGGCGGACATGCAAACCCCCTATTAGTAATTTAGAATTACCTCTGTAAGGAGACATAAGGTAGCAACCGTGAGTGCAACGGATAGCAGTCAACAAACATTGTATCAGGAGTAGCAATGAATCAATAATTTTTTAATTTTTTTTCATGAATTGATAATCAAATTTGTAATGATTCATGTACAAATCAATAACTATTTGGGACAGACCACCAGCGGAAAATACCTTATATCAAATCAAAAGAATATAAAGCAATATAGATGTGAGTATAACACCAAAACTCCACAGTGTAATAACATAAAGAAAAGATCAAATAGGGGAGTTGCATGTCTCACTGCGCATGTCTACTGCAGTGCATGGTGGGATTGATTCTCATGAAATCTGATATACAAATATTTGGCAATATTTCATCGAAAATTGCAAGAATGTTTTCACCAATATCATAGCTTCTATAAATCCTCTATGGAAACCAAATTCATGATGGGAAAGATGGAGGCTTGTGTTATGGAAAATGGATGACACATGGATATTGGCATTAGAACAATGATAAATAGTCCATGCTGAACATGGCATGTTTTCTATAGATTGTAGACTGTACCATCCGTTCACATTACAACGGCCGATTGGTGTACGGCTGCCACATGACAAAAAATACAATGTTAAAATATTACAGCCGGCAAGTATCGGCCGGCTGGTCCTGGTAATGGGAATGGACTCAAGATTCAAAATGGCGGCTATGCAACTACCCTATTGAAAAGGCAAACAATATAATCATGACTAATACATGAACATCACAAACAATGTCAAGGTTTAGGAGACATTGAACTTTGTAATTCATAATTGATAGATAACCCAGTTAGTGCTTTATGTATGCTTATTATATGTGTATTTTCTGCTCCTCTAAGGAAACGGTCACTATGGTATGCAAGGTCGCTATCCATCCCATATTAGAGTTTGGAGATATAGTTTACATGGTGGCACCGGAGAACTTATTAAAAAAAACTGCAAACCATACAAAATAGTGCAGTAAGAATCATTCTCAGATTAAATAAGCTAGCAAACGTTGGCCAGGAACAAAGGAACCTAAAACTTTCCCCCCTATCTGTTAGAAGAGAGTCACACCTATTGGATATAGCCTTTCCTCAAAGTACAAACCTTATCAACATTGATGTTAAGAAAAGGAATCTAAGAAGGTATGAGGGAAGAAAAATGTTAGAAACTGTTACCCCTAAAACCGAAAAGGTTAGGGGGTCATTGTTGTATAGAGTCCCAGATGTTTGGAACTCTATGGATATTAGGGGATATAAATGTAAAACAAGGAAAGATTTCCGTACGTTCCTGCGGACAGTGTATTTACAAGAGGTTTGGGATAACATATAGAAATGTTGGTCAAGTTTAAAAACAACCCCATAATGTATATCAGTGATATGGGCTATTGACTATCTGATCGAAAATCCCTACAGTTGGGATAATCCCTATTGTTGGGATATATACAATTGCTTAAGCATTTATATAGCTGTTGCCATGGCTTTGTCCATGCTAAAACAAACGAATATTCTATTCTTGTAACCCAGGAGTTAATACGAATTTGTCATTGTATCTTAGCCGCTAAGTTGTTACTATATGATATTATGTTAAGATTGTTGTACTTTTTATTTTTCAAATGGCACCTCTGGTAGATCTATATATGTTATATAGAAGTTGTATTCTACGCCAAGATTTCCCTCTGTAACCAACACCTTTACAAAATGGAAATAAAGTTATTTATGTATATATATATTCATGGCTACCTGATCCAATGTGATGGGTTCCAAGAAAATGAGTCACACGTTGCAAAATATTTTACAAAGTGATTTATTCACAAGATGTCTAGGTGGGAATGTTTTCATTTTTAGGGTGCTTAACCTTGCTTGCAGCATGAATACATTTACCAAATGTCAAGACAGTGCATTAATTATATCCTTGAATTTCTATGTTATGGTATAGAGTATTTAGTTACTGTATTAGTTAACGTCCAACCAGAAATATTGCTAAGATTGTTTTCAAAACTATAGATATCGAACTTAAAATATATGTCCCAATTTTTACCATTCATTAGAATCGGCTTGATATCATTTCAAATATGATGATATTCTAAAATCCATTTCTTTGCGACTTGTGACTCATTCATCTGTAACACATCACATATAATTATGGGTATTTGTGTCCAGTTAAGTTTGTCAATAACACCATCGGGGTGAAATCCCTACTACATGTCCCACACGTAGGTGTGTTATGATCCCTTTAAGGAAGGGCTTTATTATTTGACAATGTCCGGGCAACCTCCGGGTAGCCTCCGGGTAGCCTCCGGGTAGCCTCCGGGTAGCCTCCGGGTAGCCTCTGGATCCTGCTAGAAGTCCAAGGATCACTAGGATGATATTTTCTAGTCATATTATTGTTTTATTGAATAATTCCTCATGATCTGATATTACATTATTCAGACTTCTACCAACATTGAGGTTATATACCTGTCTTGTTATGTCCTCTAGATGGACAATATTCACATTTAGCGAATGATGTATATGTTTTATAACGATGCTAGCCGATGATATATGTACCATATATAATTGTTTACCCTAGTCAATCAGTCATTACGTCCGGAAATGTCAGTCTTTCTCTCTGTTCGAATTACCCCATCTCTGTCATCAACACGATTATCCATCCTCATCATGTTATACGGTTGTTAGCTTTAAGTTTATTCACTGTAACTCAATCAAGAATCCCAAGTCGGCAGTCACTGGAAGACCTGTTTCGTATGTTCACAGATTTGACCGACCTTTGTAACAACAGCAACAATAAAGAATTTTTGAATTGAATTGAATTGAATATGTTTCTCTTATTACCTTGAAGTATTGTATTTGATATTCATTTATATTTCATTACATGTTCCTTACTTGATATTGAAATACCTTGTGTCTCTTAATAAAATACTCATCACCTCTCTGAGGACCTGTATGTAATACCAGGTTGGGAACAAGGACCCAACCTCATCCCAGGATTTGTCAGGAATAAAGACTGAAATTACAAAGTATTCTCTCTATATTTTATTCTTTCCGGAGGAGCGTTTTGAGAACATAGAATATTATTCACCCATGGCCTTTGAGACGGACATAGTTCTTTCCCCCATGATCCTTACTAGAGATATGATTAACCTTTAAAGAAGAGAAGTAACTTATACGATCACAATCCCATTATCATTAAATATCGATAGTAAGAAGTGGAAGAGATCCAGAGTCGATACACAGAAAGTGCAACGCTGGCAAATCATCTCACTGGAAAGAACATAGGCAAGAAACATAACAGGTGTGTCAAATCGCCAGAAAATGTACAATTCCCCTTCACCAATCTTCTCAAATAATCCAAATTTCAGACGAAAATAAAGTTCAAAATACAGTTCAACCTAACCAAACATATTGCTAGAATCAATGCAATGCCAAATATACTCGACTTTACCTAGTATTGACCAAATTGCAGCCTAATATAGCAGAATTTACTAAATATGTACAGCTGCCAATTGTACATTTCATGAAAGTCTGATCCTTCAACTTATGTCTGATGGGGTTGCTATGCGTGAAAACACATCCTTATGGGATTACGCATGAATATAAAAAAAAACGTGTGGTTTCACACCTCATATATCCTTTATCTCCATTTGAATTAATTCTCGTTAGTTGATATGTTTAACATGTTATCAAGATATTTTATTGTCATTTTATCTAGTGTGTGAAATTATATTCAATGAAAATCTCCATTAAATTCAATGCAACAATAATACAACACCTCTTTCACCCCAGATGTATAGCACCTATACCTCCCCCCGCCCTCCCGCCCTCCCCCACCACAAGGAATGAATGGTTCAACACCTCCCCTACTTCAATCAATGCCTACCGTATGTCATGCACTGGGCTGCATATAATATAGACTCCCTAGGGAATATGGGTCAGGTTTTCAGAAAATGTACAATTCGCCTTCAACAATCCTCTCAAATAACCCATATTTAAGACGAAATTGAGCTTTAAAATGCAGTTTAACACAACAGAAATAATACATTAAATCAATGCGATACCAAATATACTCAGATATTCCTGGTAATCATAATTGTTCAGCCTTATTTAGGTGAATTTCCTAAATGTGTACAGCTGCCAATTGTACATTTTCTGAAAATCTGACCCATGTGAGCACACCAGTGCATGCAATACTGAACTATTTTTGTTTCAATAAAGGCCAATAGTTTGTGATGTTTCAGGAAAATGAATTACAAGTCGCCTATAATGGATTTTGAGATCATAACCATATTTGAAAAGATGAGATCAAGCAGATTCCAATGATAGTAATCACTGGGACATCTAATAAGTATTTCTATTTTCATTTGAAATGCTGCAGGTAACTTTATGTCGGATACTGAGTTAAGACAGGGATATGGTCTTGACACCTTACAAAAAAACTTTTCTATTGTATATGTATGTCTGATTTAGTTTACATTGAGCTGTTTGTTTTGAATTGAAACGATCCGGCGGTGTATAATAATCTGGCAGTTGTAGATCGAATTACTGCTTTAGAAGTAATTAAATAAAAGTAAAGGTATAAGTCAAATTATAGAAGTGATCTAGAATAAAGTTGAATGAGGTATTAAACAGATGATGGTAATAGGAACAACGTATATGGGTCAGATTTTCAGAAAATGTACAATTGGCAGCTATACACATTTAGGAAATTCTCCTAAATTAGGCTGAAAAATGAAGAATGCCGGGTATATCTGAGTTTATTATACGCGCATGCTATATGAGAAGTGCTATAAGTGGGGTGCTATAAAAATAGTCATATAGGACGCGTCCTATATGAATGTAGTTGTCTAAAAATAGCTCTGTTTATATGCTTCGCAGAGCAATGGATATAAACAAATCCCCGCGAAGGATGTAAACAAATCCCCGTGATCGGTAATCCACCCGTGATTCTGGTACTATGATTAGAGAAATACATAATAAGAATCCCATCATTAAATAGAGCATTAAATTCTCTATTGAATGATATAAGTTTGATTAATGTAGCTCAAGAAATGGCTGCGATATGAACGTTTTAAGTCAACAATATAACTTGGCTAATAACGGGGCTGTCAAATTTCAGGACATTATATATAATATATCTTTTCGTTTTAAAGGTCCACATATGGATTATATTCAGTTAATTTACTGGTTATTGCCTCCCAGAAATATTACAAACTTTGTTTTCAAAAATAAGAATATCAAACTTAAGAAATAGAAATACTGTTTACTATCATTTGAATCGGCTAGATCTTATCTTTACAAATATAATGATATCTCAAAATCCAGTTTTTGCGACTTATGACTCATTTTCCTGAAACAGATCACATATATGCAGAACAAGAGTTTGATCAGTTGTCTTAGAACGAAGCCTTTGCATTGCCTTACTCTGTAACAAGGGAAGCCAGTACTACAATACCGTATTTTTTTGGAAACGTTTTTATTCAAGAATGGGTGGTAAGACACTTCTCACTAACATAGTGATTTTTGTAGGCGTACTTGGCCGTGCAGTTTTACATATAGTTAGGGGTAATTATTCTACATACAGTTTCATTTGGTATTTGGTGAATACATCAGCTGATACATCTTCAGATGTCATAATTATCTTGGAGCAATAATAAGAGTGTAGTGAATCGTCTCTATAGTAAATGGCTTTATTACTAGAAGTTCACTCAACCCAGGTTCTTACTCCGACGGATCTGGATCTCGACAAAGGCAAGGAAGAACACCAACACGGAATGTCTCTTTCGTTAGGTTTATTGCCACCCACGACCAGACTGCAAGTCTAACCAGACCCGGTTCAATCCCAGCATAGGACTGAACTGATCCACTCTAAGCCTCAGAGTGAATAACTACACCTTACAGGCAGGAGCAAGGTCATACTTGTCCTCACATAGTAAAAGAGGTGTCGCACCAGGCGAACAATATCAGTAAACACAGTACATAAGAACAGGTCGTACAGGAATACAGTAAATGGTTATACACGATACACATTCTGCTGTAGTTGAATACAATATAAGATTCCTGCAAATGGGTGATAAAGGTAAAACATATCTGTCTTGTAATTAGTACAAATCCGAAAGCCCAATCCGTGCTCAGTGAAGCGTTACCGAGGCACGGGGAATGTCAAGGACATGTGATCAATACACACTCTCGACGCGGAGGGCTATTTATAACCTCCGCTCCACTACAAGAGTATATTATATTCAACTCATGTGGATATGATAGATAATGAGATGAGATGAGTGAGGATGAAATATTGGTTACAGTCTGTTTCTGTTTCTATAGACTATTCCCGCAGTGAGCGAAATGGTTGTGATAGTAATGACTTATAATAGTGTAATAACAATTGGTGTTATACAAGAGACATGACATTGGTATATGTCAATATCGTTGAATCATATTTTTAGTTTCAATAGACAATCGTATCCTATATCGCACTATTACTTGCAATGAACACTTGAAAAAAATTATTTTGATTTGAAAAATATTAGTATTCAGGACTAAGGACATTACATCATTGATGCTATTCACAGAACTGCCTGATGTTACAAAAAAATAGTACAATACTTTAGAACATACTCTACGAGATGACATTGCAGAAGTTAATAGTTATATGAAGAAATGTATAACTGTGTTCACTTTGAAATGTAAAGAAATAATCTAAATAATACACTATAGTTTAAAAGGAGAATGATTAATTAATGACAATATTTAAAGAGATAAACCACAGTCATATGCACTGCTGCAGGCGGGAGTTCAAGGAACTAATGCATGAAAAATAAGGAGTGACTATAATTTTTTCAAACTTTGTCTTGAGAAAGAACAAGGTTGGGGGATAACAAAAAGCAAAAAAAAATAGATCTCAGCATATTTTTTTTGCATTCTAGAGACCATCAAAGTTTAGTATTTAAGTATGTGGGGAAAATGGATATTTTCTCAGTTTTTCCAAGATTTCAGACAGACAAATAACATTTTTCAGTTGAAATGACTTCTAAACATAGCCACTATACAGGTTTACCCTCATGCATGAAAGAACAGGGTATCAACATATTTTGAAAGATATTATTCAGCATTCAAAATCTTCAATATTCCTGTTTTTAACTCATCAGGATGCAGATTCAGTTGAATAACTTTTTAAAAAAGTCGGTGACCCCCATTTTTTATTGCTTGAGAGGGTAAAGCAATATCTTAGCTATGCCTATAGAGATTTTTAGGAAAAAGTTATTTTCAATTATTTTTTTATACTGAAAAAATGAAAAAAATTGTCCTTTTCTCATAGACCTCTATAGTGAACAACCATAAATTTCAGGGCTCCCTGAAATGAAAACTAACCCGGTGACATATTGTTTTTATTGGATTTTTGAATTCACATAACCTTGTTCTTTCACGAGGCAAAGTTTAAACAAAATGTTATTTTCAGTTTTTTTCCAAGTTGAACTGTGGTTTATCTCTTTAACAGACATGATACATTTCGATTTACGGGCAGACATATAATATAAAGGCAAACAATAGTACTGCAGGTTAAAGGGGGACACCGGACTATGTATATCCTCTTTTCAGACACTGAGGAAAACTAAGATATTATGTTCTGCACACTATAATGAATAATCCAATGATTTTTCTGGCTGTTAGGCAGCTTTCAATAGTAAAGACTAAAAGCTTTCAATAGGGGTGTTGCATGTCTCACTGCGCATGTCTACAGCAGTGCATGCTGGGATGGATTCTGTTGAAATATGACATACAAACATTTGGCAAGATTTTTATCGAAAATTGCAAGAATGTTTTCGGCAATATTACAGCTTTTATAAAATGATCTATGAAAACCAAATGCATGATGGGAAAGATGGGGACTTATGTCATGGAAACATGTATAACAGACGGATATTGATATTAACTATTCCATGCTGAACATAACATGTTTTTTATAGGTTTTATACAGTACCATTAGTCCCATAATTCCATGGAGGAAGAAGTGGTTTCTGTTGACATACTGAATAAAAGCTTTTAAAAACAAAAAAAAGATTCAAGATGGCGGCTATGCAAATCCCCTATTGTAAGCTGCCATATTCCCATGGTTCTATGCATAAAGGACAAGACCTGGGGCAGGTTAACTTCCATTTCAATGAAGGTGAATGCACTCAGAGAGTATATATTACAATCTAAGCTAAATCTTTATAATCCCTGAGTTCCTCATGCCTCAGAAATGCAAACCTATAAAGCATATGGATGTATAACAATAACTAGTGACCGCAGAGAGACATTGGGGAGCTCTTTCAATAGATTTCAACAGAAAAACACAGCTAATCATCAAGATGTATGTACTTTGGTGAATTGATGTCACGATATTTGTGATGTGTTTCAGGAAAATGAGTCATAAGTCGCAAAAGATAGATTTTGAGATACCCTTATATTTGAAAAGATAAGATCAAGCTGATTCCAATAATAGTAAACAGTCTAATAATCTCATAAGTATTTCTAGATTTTAAGTTTGATATTTTCGTTTTTGAAAAAAAAAATTCCAACATTTCTGGGGGTCAATAAACAGTGAAGTTACTAAATGTAGTTGATATGAGGACCTTTACAACGAAATAATTATTCTACAGTTTGTCCTGAAATTTGATACATCAATTGATATAGGTATAAGCGATGAACTCCCCCAAAAATAGAACATTCCAATAATGTGATCTTGTAAAAAATTAGCCACTTTGAAAAATATCAATTTTGCGACTTATGACTTATGAAGTCGGGCACTAATACTTAAGATTTTTTTTCTTTAAATATTTTTTATTGGCCTTAAATTTAACATCACTGATCTTTAAGAGTTAGAAAATACGCATGACTAACAAATGTAGTTTTCTTTCGTGCTTCGCCAAGAAATCCAAAGAATGATCTTAATTACTTTTTCAAGTTCATGTTGTTTACAATAGATATTACATAATATAATAATATAATAATACACATTACATATTACGAAATCTCGCACCAAGTCATTTGTTCCTCAATTTATTTTATAAGGTACATCATTGATGAGGATTTTTGCCGTGCGGCTAAACTATTGTTAAAACATGAGGTAAATTTAATTCTGAACCCAGAGAACGCTGGCTACCCCGCGGCCAGAGAAAAAAATCGAGCAGTGAGCGATTTGTTTTACCGCGTGGCAACGACCATCAGGTCAAAGTCAGTACACAGATATAACGTAATTACACGTCAATCTCCCGCAAGCTACCGGGTTCTCCACCAGTGCAATACAGTTGTTATGGGGGGCTAGCTGGTAGATAGACAGGGGAGTCTAGTAGTAGGAGAAGGGACAGGAGGACAGACAACTGACTCCAAGGATTTCGAAATCTAGACTGTTTATTTCTTACTCATTTGGAACCCCTCACAGGAGAAGCTCACATGCTAACTCCAGGAGGGGGCGGGGCTCTATCTCTGATAGGCCCCTCAGAATACATGAGTCATGGAGGGAGGGGCAATGGCAACTCTAGCTGTATAGCATTTGCAGCAAAAAATGAACAAATGAATATTAACCTCTCCTACACATGCTCATTGTGTAACAAGAGAGATGAGATATGTTGGCAATATATACAAACACATCATCGTAAATCTTGTGTCTTAAGGGAGGATTTTAAGCTTTATCTGTCTAGGAGAAATGTAATTCCAAAAGAAAATATTGTTAAGAAGTAATGAACATAGTTGCACATTGTATAAGGGCAGCAAACCAGAAAGAGTAACCTATAAATATAGCAGTCAGCTATCACTTTATGGGGATTGATAATGATGTTATATGTCATTGAGGGTACATATAAATAATATAACAAACTTTGGCTTGTAAGACCATGTACAAACTTATTTAATTGATAATTAATAATGTTTAGTATACGATAGATAAACAGAATGTAGAATAGTAAAAATATCCTATGGTAACAATAAAGTACTGTACTGTACTGACCTAAGGAATGATGTAAATGACACTAATTGTGCCAATATATAAACGTTATGTTAATTTATGTTGATGGGGTAATTAACCCACTTATAAAGATTGTAATGTAGTAGGTACATGATATTATATAACTGCAGAAAAATTTTAATCGTGAACAAATGTATTTCACACTCAAACTTAACAGTGATAATAAGGACGCTCCAGGAAGACCTAAGAATGTCAATTCTTAGAAGGAAATATAATTTGTATTGCATACGAATGTTAGTCCATTTTCCGGAAATATTGTAACTGTATAATTTCTAGAAATAAACCTATTACAACAACAACAACATCATATGCACTTGTACCACACCATTCAGCCTTTCAATACATATCGATTATTGATACAATACAATACAAACTTGCAGTCTATGTACCAGCGGGGTCAGATCGTCAGAAAATGTACAATTGACCTCACAAATCATCACAAATAACCCTAATTTAAGACGAAAACCAGGTTCAAAATACAGTTTAACATAACTAAACAGATTACTTGAATGAACACTATACGCCTACACCTAGTATTTATCATTGTTCACTCTAATTTAGCAGAATTTGATAATAGAAGGTAGAGGGGCAGAATATCGCTGTATATCGGGTAGGGCCGGGTTGGAAATGATGAATCGATGTGGATCTCATTAAAAGTTGTTGATTATGATTTTGTTTAATACACAAACTTTCGGGCTATGGACGCCCTTCTTTAGGTGTGAAGTGGTGATAGTGTAGAACTGTAAATTGTAAATTTTCTGAAAACCTGTCCCAGCGAGTTTTTTTTATCATTGCTACATTATGTATAACCTTGCCTGCCTACCACCCATTCACCACCACCAGCCTAGTCCCTAGCCACACATCAAGCAATAGATAAGCTGTAAGGCTGGCTCGGGCAATACTTCATCTTCAACAAGGCTATATTATGTGATGTGTTTCAGGAAAACGAGTCATAAGTCGCAAAAAAATAATTTTGAGATCTCATCATATTTGAAAAGATACCCACCCACCCCATTTTAAGGTTGACCTTCGGTTGAATATATTTTCCCGGCATACATTAATGTTTATTGTTTAATTTTGAAATTATCTATGTTATACCCAAAGTCTTGTCAGAGCATGGCGCAATGTATGTTTTTTTAGATTTGTTTTTAATCTTTACTGCTCAGGTTCGCTTAGCTACTTTACAATCGTCTTCATTCTACTCTCATTTGATTAGTTAAACATTTTTATTGTATCGTTTAATTATTATTACTTATTATTTTTTTATTATGTCTACTTCTGGGATTTCACTCCTCGAAGTACGCCTTAAAAAAACTTTCTGTAATATCAGGCAAGACTGAGAATATCATCTTGATGAAATGTACTTGTTCCTGAATAACCATTTATACCAAATGACACTCGAGACAAGCTGCAGAACGGAATGAGTAACATTACGTAACATTGTGTAACCTCATTATATTTATATTATCCCAAAGGGATGAGTTCCGTTCTTCAGCTTGTCAAGACCCGATTATAAACCCTACAGAGTGCCTTTTGGTATTTATTACATACTGATTTGTAGATTTATTTGTTATTATAACTGTATTTCATGCCAAACTATCGGAAATTTGCTTGAAAACTTTCGAAACTTGCAAGGCAGCGCTACATAGCATAATACAACGTCACCAAGAGCACAACGTTGCCAAACCAATCAAATTGCGTTGTTTGGGTCACGTGCTTCCATGACAAACCGTATAACATTGGCATGCCATACGGGTTGTCAGATAACACTCCTGTATCACGTCTTAGTAATCATGTACATGTATGTAATACATTTTCAAATCAAACCAGCCGCCATTAGCCACTGAACTTCTCTGTGGTTGGAATATATGTGATGTGTTACAGGAAAATGAGTAACAGGTTGCAAAAATGGATTTTGAGATATATATCATAAGATGAGATCAAGGCCGAAGCCAATGATGGTAAACATTAAGGAGATCTAAAAAGTGTTTCCTAATTTTTTGTTTGTTATATTCATGTTTGAAAAATGGTTTAAAACATTTCCTGGTGGGCAATTACTAGCAAAGTAACTAAATCTACTCAATAGGAAAACCCTCAGATCAGATTCAATTCAATTCAAGTATTCTTTATTGTATTTCGATATTATTACAATATGGTTGTTCGGCCGTCTATACAGACAAACGTCTAGGTAGTTCTTCCACCGGTTGCCAATTACTTTGATAAGTATGGATCTGTATGTAGATGGGGATGTAGCTTGGTGTGATCCTTAATTTGAGGTACCGATAAATATGTCTCGTGAATATTCCAATGCACACTACTTAATACTCAATTAGCGCTTACCTGCTAATTGATAGTCCAAATGTTATGATAGATGATAATCGATATTTGCTTAGTGATAATTGATACCCAATTATCACTTGGATGCTAATTAATAAGAATAACTCGGAACTAGTTGGATCTTGTCTTGATCTTACGATCGCCCAACGGTAACTGATCTTTATTTCTCGATACAACATACCTGTCAGGTGTGTACCTGATCTGCGTGCGCAGCCGTGCCCGGCTACTAGCTCTGGCGTCCCATGGGGAGGCCCAGGCGTTACGTAACCTTACGTAACAGCTACCCCTCCCCCCGGGAATATGGCGATTTACCGGCATATGCGACAGGTGAGACCACCTGGGCACAAGTGTCACCTGTATTTATCTTTAAACGACTCTGTCTTTTATTTTTAACGCTTATGAGATGTAATGTCCCTTATGGGGAATGATTTGATACCTGGTAGTTAGATTACGCCATATACAATATCTTGTATGTCGTCATGTATGTTCGGGGCAAACCACTTGTTTTTCCTTGGTCCCCTATTTGCACCTGTAGGTGTACACGTTGTTTGCAACCAAGTCAATACCTCTTTGGTTTGCTATCAGGATTGTTAGTTGTCCTTTCTAATTGTACTACCTTTCTTGTCAGGCTTCCACCAATTACGCCTCATCGGCGTACCGACTTATTGCTTCTCGCTGACATAGCTTATGAGATGTCCCAAGTGAGCATGGTTGTGATTAATCGGTTTTGAAAGCGTGAGGTGAAAGCGCTAGTTTAGGTCACCTGCGTGCTGCTATATTGTTACTACTTTCCCTTGTCAGGCCGCCTGTTGGCTACATAGTTGACCATCTTTGACACTCGTGGGATTGCTATGTTATATTGTATTGTTAACTCTTGACTTTCGCCGCTTTACTATGTTAATGTTATTGCAACTGTTCCGTTATTGGTCCTGGGTTGCGTTACTCTCCCACCGATGTCTGTTGTGTTATTTTAGCTACATTCATTAGTTTGCTAAAGCTAGACTTTCGGTGTTAGACGCCGTTTTACTGGCAAAATATTTATTTTAACACGGCCAATTTTCCTTGATCGTTTTGCCGGTCATCGCCAGCGCTTATGGCGACTGGCACACTCATTTGTTTAGGTGGTCTGGTCCTGTTTAATTAATTTCTGTAAGCTATAAGTTGTTGTTTGGTTGCTAGTTCTGCCTACTTGTCTTCAAGTCCTGTACCAGTACACACGTCTTAGTAACCTCTGTCCTCAGTTTTCTGCCGAAATGAGTATTCACCGCATGGCTGCTACTTTTCCTAATATGGAAAATTTTAAAGTCCAAACATCTTTTAAAGGACGCGGTTACTCTAAAGCTAGTCTGTTTAAGGAGGCTAGTGTGGACTTAAAAGATCGCAACTACCGGATTAATCCTACGCCCTATGTGGGTTCCAGCGACTCCGAAGGCAGGTTGCCCAGGCGACCTATTTCTCTTCCCCCCACATTATTTGCTAGGGAGGACCTGTGCAGGAGCCGCGCGGCCGACCGTGCTGAGTTGCAACGGCGGAGCGTCAGCCTGAAGGCTCGGCGCCATCATTCGCCGGTCTCTCCCCGCTCTAGCAGCGCCCACAGTGGAGATGGGTTGTTGGGCGCCTGTCCTCCAGGGTCTTCTGAAAATGAGGACGAGGGAAGGAGCCCAACCTCAAGGTCCCAATCTCCCTTATTCCGGCGACGCTCTCCAAGTCCCCGGCGCATGCTGTCCAACCCTCAGCAGCAACCCTGTGACGCCCGGCGGGCCGTCCCTCGACTGTCCTCCGGTGACGTGCGGATCAAGGATGCCGCCTTGGGCTCTGATATGTTCTGTGATGTTAATTCTGTCACAGCTAAAACCCAGGTACCTTCTAGGGGGCGCAGGTATGGGCCACGAGGGTCGAAACGCGCCGACCTTGTACGCGAACAGGATGCCTGCAACGATCCTTTATACCTCGTGGGGGGTGCCACCTGTGAATACGTTAAGGGCACCAAATATCTCGGATTTCACCACCTTATAACATTTAAATTGAGTGACCGCCTCTCAGTGCTAGTCAGGCGCTTCTCCAGTGGGTGTAAGCCCACTATGCAATTCATGGGAGAGAGCATGCATGAGGTGGTAGAAGCGTTGGATGCCGCCCAGATTTACCAGCTATATCTGCGACGGTATGAGTTGGTGGGCTTATTCAGTGTGGCCGATTACTATGAGGTGCAGCTCAATCATTGGTGTCTGCGTCCGCAGAGTCAACGACAAACTGTAGAAATCTGTCACCGTTTAGACTTCAGCCGGAAAGTATGGCTGACGCTGGAGGAGGCCTGCACGCTGGTAACACTCCTCCGGCCGATTTATCGCTTCCTGCGACATTCCCTGCTGTCCTGTAAGTATTGGTTTCCTATCTAAGCCCTTTATTCTCAATATTATATTGTACCCTACCGATTTTTCTGGTAGTCTAGTTTTTCGATATTAAGCTCATTGTCTATAAAAGGAGAGGGAGAGAGAAAAAAGAGAGAACAAAAAAAAAGAAAAACTAGCTTGATTTGAGTCCAACTCTTAATCACCAGTAAGTTTCTGGGTTAGTGGCCGCTTGTGTCCGAGATACTGTAATTCTGCACGCTAGGTTCCAGCCATATTATGTGCCTCTCCCTCTTTAATTTATGCTTATCATTCTGTGCCACTTGTAGATGGCATGTGCCTTGTTTTCTAATCTGTGTTTGTACTTCGTTAGGTGCGACTCGTGGAGTCTATTGTCTAATTCGTACTAATTCATATGTCTTGCCAATTTCAGGTCGATTGGAGTTTTGAATGTATCCCCCTGGCTAGCTCCCCGAGGCCATGCCCGTGCCATGGGCTCAACGCCGCAGCACCCTGACCATCGGCGTCAGACCGGCATCAGCAATTGTTTACGTGTTATCTTTACTTGTGATGAATGTATTCAATATTGCAAAACAAATTAAACAAAACTAGGGGAAACGCTTGTTAGTTGTCTGTTATACACGTTTGCTTTCGCCACATGTTATCTGTTAAATTTCTATTCTCGTCCAGTGGAATCGCTAGATTTACATTCTCGTCATGATGGACCTCTATTGCCTGTCTGTGTTATTATGGTTATTAGATAGTCAACGCGTAGATACAAGTACCTTAACCCTCTTTATTAGTTGTTTCGTCCCATTAGGACGTGCGGGCACTAACCCCGTGCCATAGTGTGGTTTTGACGAAGTCTTAACCAGTGATCTACTTAACTTTTTAACGAACATGACATTTTAACATTTTGTAATGGGTAAACATGGTACTACAAACAAAACCTTATCCTCCCAGACGGCCACTTTAACGACTACCTGTAAACAAAACAAGGTTCTTGGGCGCTGATACAGTGAGGACGATATCCTGGGTAACTAACTGCTGACCGGTACCTTGCTGGTAAAGATAACCGATCGTGCTACGTGCTATACATTATATACTGCAGTAAAATAAGCATTTTTTTTTTTGTTAACATTGAAGTTCTACAGCCAGACCATGAGAATTGGGTGTGTTGTTATTGATCTGACACCCGGTCGGG
Source organism: Sthenelais limicola (assembly GCA_942159475.1). NCBI lineage: Eukaryota > Metazoa > Annelida > Polychaeta > Phyllodocida > Sigalionidae > Sthenelais > Sthenelais limicola. Next base: position 60,543,231 of record OW804102.1, on the reverse strand, counting down.
AGGAAACATAGAAACTATCGAGAAACTATCAAAATAACCTAATAAAATACACAACGTGAAACATATATGCTACTCCCACTACAGTGAAATGTGGAGCGACTGGGGGTTATAGCCCCACATTCATTGGGTGTCGCACTGGAACCCAACAAGGGCTGCCCGTGTATCTAGCGAGCCCTTTAAAAAAAAAACAAATCAAAACCATTTTTAAGAATGACCACACTAGGATTTAACAGTAAATCATTTTAAGTCTAAATTGAAGAATTTTATAAATGATTGTTCTTTTTTTCTCGTCAGCTTGGTTTTTTAGGCGTTATGCGAGAAAAACAAAAAATTTAATCTTTGGTGTGTGGTTCAGGGTTTCCGGTGCAGTGTGTTGTTTCCTCCTTGTTGGTATGGAAGATGAGGCGTCACAGGAAAGACACGGTGGTGTGTGCCTTCCAATCTTGTTCGGCCTCTGTTTGAAAGTGAACAGAAAACAAGAGTTTCAATTTGTCATCTCCACCCATTCACTAGTGTGACCATAGTAAGACTGAGTAAGCAATGTACAGTAAAACACAATGGGTGCGGAAATCACAAAGTTAACTAGTATTTTTGGGCTGTTGCCCTTTATAATTTTCAATGGTTTTTCCCATCCATCCCTGATAGAGTTACCCGTTTTTCCCCCTGCGGGTATTCTAAGTTTTGCCATGGTTCTGTGGGAAAAGAAAACAAAAGGAAAAGAACGTCCATATCTAGAGAACGACCTCCCTTTTCTCTCTCCCCCCTTCTTTCCATGCTGCGATTCTGTATCGTAATGTTGTCCCCCCTTTGTCCTGCGGAGACAACGGCGAGCCCGGCGTGTTATCTTTACAGCCTTACTGTCGGAGTTCAGTATCGTCCCCCCTGAGGCTCTCTTTTGATTCTGCGCGTGTAATAGCGCGGAGGATTATAATTGACTTACCTTCTTTGGGATTCATTACTCGCCCCATTGTACCTGGATGGGGGTTCCCTGGGGCGGTACCACACTCAATACCCAGAGTGTTTCGCCGTCCCTGCAGGCTGCCTTTACCCAGCTTTTGTGGGCACGCGGAACCTGTATAAAGTTGGGCAAGTGGATGGGCTGAATACACCCTTTCAGCCGGAGCTCAAAGGCACTTGGCCATTCCAGCACCATCTCCGCCCCCGCCCAGCAGCATGATCGCGTCACGTACATATTACGTGGTTTTAGCACGCGTGCCCCCTGCATAGCTGATGCCTCATAAGCCACTGGGGTGACCACAAATGACTTCACCTCGCCCCCGCGTTGCATTCTTAGCACCAGCTGGCTTGACGGGTGCATTTTTGGTCCGGGCCGGCATTTCTTGCATGGTATCCGCTTCCTGCACTTCCATGCCATCGTTATCACTAGTAGTATGGCCGCTACTACTGCTAGGTAGGCGTAGGGAGGGAAACCCTCTGCTGGCGGTAGGGTCGGTGGTGGTGGTAGGGTTATCCCTGTCTCGAATCCCACTCTCACGGGGACAGGGGTGAAGGTTGACAGTCTGACGGACTTCGCCTCTGTGTGCACCAACAGCGCCAGGATTGCTGATACTTTCCACATTCTATAAGATAAATAGACACCTAATGCCAGAGACACCAAAGCCACGATAAAACTAGTGTTAGTAAAAGCTGGATGACCTGTCGCGCTTTCTAAAGATTTTTTTATTTTTTGCCAATTGTTTTCTACCACCTGATCCCTCTTGATTAGGTCTCCTGCCATGGATGTTATGTCAATACCTTGGTCCAGTAATTCTTTTGGTAAGTGGGAAAGTGACTTAGCGATTTGGTCTGCCGTGGGGACGTTTATGTGGATTAAGGCTTTTGTGGATGTATTGCCGAAAAAGGTTGGGATTTTTAGGTTAAAAACGTGGGCCACTGGAATGTTTAGCCCTGTGTGTATTGTTAATTTACTGTCGTTTGCCTCGGTGCATGCCAAATGGTGGTCCAATATAAAACCATTAGTGAAGTTTAGTGAGCAGCCACACGGTTTTGAAACTATTGCTAACGGTGGTAGATGCATCTCCCACGTGTCGCTCACACACCTAAGCGTGGCGGTTTCGCCCATGTTCACTAATAGATGGCTGGTCTCGTTCACAGACACATGAAAAGGAGGGGATTTCTCTAGCAAAAAGGTTTTGAAACTACATTGGGTTATGATTTCCCGTTTTTGTTCCCAGTATAATGCCGCCCAACATGACTGATTTTTCTGCGTCATTTGCATCAATGGGGCTTCGCACAAGATAATCCCGCGCTTCTCAGAGCATTGGGCCAACCGCAAATCTTGAATCACAATTGTTTTTGTGTTCATATTCCCAATCGCCATCAGTTCTGGCACGGGAGTCGTTATCTTGGTATACCCCTTATGTGCGTGTGAATGTAACGCCATAGGTATCCCAAACGCCATAGGAGTGAGAATCTTGAATCCATTATTTCTAAGCGCCACCCACAGCGGCAGAACAACTACCAGTGATTGGTTGTAGTAACGTATTTTAATCACCTGTTCAAGTGCTGCTGGCACCAGCTCTTCTATGATCTTTAATGCTTCTGAATTACTAAATTGAGTTAAAAACCGCCCTGCTGCTTCTTTATATTGACTATGTGATAGTATTGCTGCATGCATTTTGTTACTTTGCAACAGTTGTAGGGCTTCTATGGCCTGTACAGACGCGTCTATGTATTGCAATTGGGTCATGATACTTAACGCTAATTCGTGTAACAGTGTGTGGACCGTGAGGTAACGTGTTGCATCTTTCTTGAACTTTGCTGTGCCCATATTAGTTCTATTGGCTAACGTGTGTACCCCCTGAGAAATATTGCCAAGAAATTCCGCCACTTCGGGCACATGTGTCTCGTGGAAAAACTGCATAAATGCTAGTTGGTTTTTAGACACATCAGTTATTAACTTGTCCCTGAATTTATTGGTTGCCATTGACGTTTCTACGGCCGCGATCATGTAACTCATCTCACTTTCCACTCGATGGAGGTGTGGGTCTGTCGCACTCCCGAATAAAAATGACATGGCATCCCCCACGGGTTGGATCAGTGCCTTTCTTCGCCTGTATCTCTTCACTACAAATTTTCCTAAGATTGACTTGATTTTCTTATAGTTTGCCTGTGCAATTCCGTTAAGTTCTGCATTAAATTCCCTAACATGTCTTATCAGATGTTTGAACATAGCAATATTTCCCTGTCTCAGTATGGGCGGGGTCTGTATTATATTGACTGCTGGCCTGTTAAATTTTAGGGGAATGTTAATGGTCAGGTCGAATAGGCGCGAGTTAGTTAAGATTTTAGTATTTCTTTCTATAAAACCAACACCATAATTGTGTCTTAAATCTAGACCCTGCGCTGCTGTCGATGCGGCGATACAGAAACTGAAATCGACAAAAGACAAAATCCCGGTTTAAATTTCTGCTTATTGCAATATTCCAGCGCCATCGTGGATGAGCAATCACGACGGTACAAACAGCATTATGCGATTTTACAAGAACATTTGCCAAAAGATTGGCTCCATTCAACTCGACTTACCTTAGCACGTGCAGTAGTCCAACTAGACCCATCCTACGGTTATCAAGGGGGGCTTTCAAAGTGCCTCTGTACGTGTGACTAGTAGGAGTGGACACCAGCGCCAGTGACTTCTGTTTAAGTCCTTGCTATTGCATAGGATTCCACATGGTCCTGATTATTTATGCGCAAACTGAGCACCACACCTCTGTTCACTCCCTATCTCCGGGCCGTGTGCCTATATATAGTGATGGTCCTTTGCATTTCTGGACATACCTTGGATCTCCGGTGAAGGTTGCATAATTCTCCTGCCCCGACAAGTCTCTCCCTTCCGGGACCGGTAATACCACATCTGCTTCTTCTTCCCTGGTTTCCTGTCTATGGTAATTTCCATCAGGCCGCCACATTGAAACAACTTCTCTACTGTATGTAGTTTTATGATGTCCTATATACATCTATTATCGGTCTCCGCAATTCTACTGCGAAGTTTTACCGGGGCCCATCAACTCCCTTCTAAGTAGCCTCCCCTTCCGGGGGAGCATTTTAACGATGGCGTTTGTTGCTTAATTTATTCTGTCACCAGTGCTCAAGTGCACTGTGATTTGGTGGGGACTCGAACTCGCTACCCACGAGTTGCTCTGTTTTTTTGTATTAACTTTTTCAAAAGAACTGGGGGCCGCTTCCACATGCTAACGATTTGGCCACGGCCTCCAGGTCTAATTCTGATGAATTTTAACTCTTACACTATCAAAAATGGAGCTGTGACCTGTTTAACTAAGTCATGACATAGTTTTCTTCCCTTTTCATTGGTTGAGGTGTTGCTAAAAAAATTATTGGGGATCCCTTGGTAATCAGCCTGTTGTCGGAACCTGATAGCGCCGCGCCCGGCGCGCCTCGTTGGTTTTATCTAGACAATTGCTAAGGGCAAGTCTTAGATAACCCCTTCTCCGCGCTGTCCCGGCTGGACGCTCAACCTGTCATAACAAAACGACCTATCTTGCATGCTTTATTCTTTGTCTTCCCTCGCGAACACCACAAGCTGATTATGTTAAACTAACAACCTTGATATAAGTCTATTAGTTCGAGGCCCCTTTTATTTTAACTCCGCTGATTTGTGAATCTAGGGACACTTTACCTTTTTATTCTTTAGCTGGCTTTAGCTCTCCTCCATTATTATAAATTTTTATTCTTCATTGAAAACAGATATGTAATGATGTGCTTACCATCACGGGTCTGTGTCCTCCTATTCACTCATTGTCCTCTCCGCCTGTTTGGGGGTGGTTTTGATGCCGTGCACCCTTTTTAGATGCCCCGTTAAGTAGTCTGGACGGGCATATTTCCTGAAACAGTGGGGACATTTGGTGATAACTGTTCCTCTATGGTTGAACCGTCTGTGTCTGGATAGGTTTGAGTTTGATCTGTAGGCCACTAGGCAGACCTCACACACGAATTTTGCACTACCTTTTTCTCCGTCTTGCCCTCTAATTCTTGGTCTTCCTATCTTCCTTGTGGCGGGTCTTTGCCTGGTACATTTTCTTATCCGGCTGGCTATTTTGGGCGCGTTTTTCTGCTCTCCCTGTACCCTTTCTGCCTCCTCTTGTTCTTTCTCCATTCTGTTAGTACAAAATTCCACTCCTACCGCTTCTTGTCGTAGGAGTAATTCTCTTTGTTGACATGCCACTTGCACCAGTATCTGAAAAGCTGACATGGTGGTCATGATGGTGATGCGCTTTGTATACTGTGTCTGTCTTGGTTGCTCCCGTGGATTAACTGACTGAGTGCCTCGGTTTCTATTATGCTACATCAACGAGGCCAGCTGCTTTCAGGCTAAAAATAGACCTACCAGTCTATCCCTGTTGGCTTGACCCTTGCGGTGGACCTCCCTTAACTTGTGTCTGTATTTTTCTTGTACCGTTTTCATTACTAGATAACTTTTATTGGTTTAATTATCGGTTTTTGGTCGGGCCCCTGTGTTTTGCTCCTCCTTTTATGGGCCGCTAGTTGTGGCCGTATGTGTCTGTGACCCCCCAGCGCATCAGTTATTCTTCCTATTGTGTAGAGTGTGGGCCAATATTGTTGTGGTTCAGCTTAGTTTGAAAAGGGCTGTGCGACTATGGGCGAGTTATTCGAGTCCTGCTTGAACTCTTATTGCAATTTAGGGATCTCTTCCAGTCCCTCCTTCACACGCCTTTTGTTAATGTTTTCCAATTCCTCGGGGTTGACCACTCTGTCTAGGAATCTTCTATTCACGGCGCTGATTGGTTTCAAGTGGTGCACGTTGATTGAACGGGGGAGTGTGACTCCAGTGTCCAATCTGCACAACTTTGCTGTGTGTTCGCTTGGCATTGCTACCACGATGTGTGGACCTGAATAGATCACCTGCAGTTTGCGGCAATTATCCTTGTCCAATAACCTGTGTACCCTTCTGTACACTATTGTTCCCACTTTAATAGAATGTGGCTTGGCATTCCTGTCATGCCGTGTTTTCATTGCCAATTGTGTTTTCTCCAATTTCTCCAGGGCGCGTGGGAGCAGGTCATTCCTGGTCCTTATAATTGCTATCAACTGGTCTAGCACCGACTTTTCTTCGGTTTGTTCCATGACAACGTCAGCCGGGATTGCACAATTTCTGCCGAACGCTAGCAAATAGCTAGAGTACCCCATTGAATATGAATCCGACGCGTTTAACGCCAGTTGAATCCCTGGGAGAAATTTATCCCAGTCCCTCTGTTTTTGGGATATTAGGGTTCTGACGCACTGTATGACCGAAGAATTGGCGCGTTCGACTAGACCATTTGTCGTCGGTTTAAAAGCGCTTGAATGCACTTGCGTTATGCCAAAAGATTTGCAAAATTCACTAAATTTCTGGCCTGTGTAGCTTGTCCCATTGTCTGAGAAGATTTTCTTAGGCACGCCCACCACAGCAATTACATGCCTGAGAAAGTCTCTGGCTGTTCTCTCTGCCGTAAGGTTATTTGTTCCCCAGATAAAAATGAATCTGGTGGTGAAACAGAGTGCCACCTGTATATATTTGTTATGTAGTGCTGTCTCTGGGAATGGCCCCATCGCATCTATGATGATGTGGCTGAAGGCAAAAGGGGCGTGGTCTCTGATTTTCATGGGTGGCTTAATGGGGTTTCTCATTGTTTTGCACTCTTGACATTTCTTGCATGTAGCGATGAAATCTGTTGTATCTCTGATCATTGCTGGCCAGTAGAATCTGGCCTTGAGTATGCTCAGAGTCTTTACCACTCCGAGATGCGCTCCCGCCACGTTGTCATGCACTGACGCTAATACTGATTCAACTAGTGAATTTGGTACCACTACCTGGTAGTATTCATGTGCTTCCAACGCCTTTGTTTTTGGGGGTAGTCTGCATAGCACCCCTTTGCTGTAAAAATGATGATCGTGCGTGTTTAGAATCACCCTTGCTACTGCGTTGTCCGATGGCAGTCTCTCGTGTTGGATATAACCTGCCATTGCCCTGCAAAATTTGTCGCCCTCTTGGTGGATCATCAACTGCTCTCTATTTAGTGGGATGCCTAAGCTTTTCGCCGCTTCCCTGACCGTAGCGTCAGATAGGCCTGGGACGTGCGCTCCGATTTTCTCCCTTTTATCTTTCGCCAATTGTTTAGAATAAGTTCTTGTGACGATATCCGGGCCTGCGCGCTTCCCTCTTGAACTCACTACACCTGAGTTTATCCCTTTGTCTTTTGTCTTCATTGATCTTGTTTCGACTGCAGTACACTGCAGCACCTGCTTTGTCGCGTTGTTATCTAGTATTCTGTTTTTCTTGAGGATGGGCCTGGATTTGTACATTATTATTGGATATCTTTCTACTGGCTCATCCTCGTCAAATACTTTCAGTCCCTGAATGGCGCTGAACGTGACTTTCTTCTTAACATCTTTTGGTAGCTCATTGTTCGCTACCTCTTGTCCGTAAGACCTGCGCGATAATGCATCTGGGACGTGGTTATATTTTCCCCGCAAGTGCACTATTTTGAAACTGAATTGGTTGAAAAATTCCAGCCACCTAGCCATCCTTCCAGTTAGGTCCTTCTTCGAATTTAATGCGGTCAGCGCTGCGTGGTCTGTCATTATTGTGAAGTGTCTCGCGACTATATAATGCTTGAATTTCTCCAGACAAAACTTTACCGCGAGCAGCTCCCTTTCGCAGACGCTATAGCGCCGTTCTGCCGGATGCATGGATCTTCCTGCAAACGCTATTGGACGCAAATTCCCGTCAGTATTTGCCTGAGCAATTAGCCCGCCGACGGCGCTGTCACTTGCATCTGTACTAATTACAAAAGGCTTCGAATGGTCCGGGTATACGAGAACTGCATCCCTTAAGATCGACTTTTTTATTGTGTCAAACGCTACTTGACAGTCCTCTTCCCATTTGAACTTGATCTTTGGTTTTGTGAGCCTATACAACGGCTGCATGATGTGGCTAAAATTTGGGATGAAAGCTTTGTAATATGTCGCCAGCCCATTGAACGCCCGCATTCCCCTTATATTTTTGGGTCTTGGGTATGAGCTGATTGCTTCTAATTTCGCCGGGTCCGGCCGAATGCCTTCCTTGCTTACGATGAAGCCCAGGAATGGGATCGACTCCAACCCAAATTCACATTTCTCCTTCTTGAACTTTAGGTTTGCTTCTCTAAAGGCATCAAAGATGTCTTGCAGATCCTCCAGATGCTTCTCCCACGTGGGTGAGCCACAAATTACATCGTCTATATACCCAAAGGCGTTGGGTATCGTTGCTAGGACTGTCTCAATTAAGGCATGGAAAGCCTGTGGGCTTGTTTTTAGTCCCATGGGCATGACCCTGTGCTGGAAGCGACCAAAGGGCGTGTTGAACGCCGTCAGTTTTTTGTCATGATCCCTTATGGGGACCTGATGAAATCCAGAACAAAGGTCCACCTTACTGAAAAATTGGGCCTTTAGTTGGCCCAACGACTCCAAGATCTCGTCCGTTCTAGGGAAATTTCTAGCTTGCGGAGAAATATTCTTATTCAGATGTCTAAAATCTAGGACAATTCTAAAAGATTTATTGCCCTGTGGGTCCTTTCCTGGTTTCTGAACTAAAAAGGCTGGTGATGACCACTCCCCCACGTCTTCACATCTTTCGATAACTCCCTGTTTCAGCTGAGTGTTCAAGATTTTTCCCATGTGGTTTTTTAGATCTGGGTTCATTCTATATGGAAGGCTTGTGATGGGGGTGTACCCCTTTACTAAATCTATCCTATGTTCGTACTTGGCTGTACGGCCTAACATTCCTCCTGGGGTTGCGAAGGTATCATTGTTTCTTTCAATTAGTCTAGTTATCTCACCTACCTGTTTTTTGGTCAGATTTTTGCCTATCTTACAGTCAGGGGGTGACTGAGGCACATCTGTACTTTGTGTCTCTGCTTGTTCAGCAAATATCGGCACGCTTACCAGCGCGCGCCTAATGGGTTTCTGTAGTGGGGTAAAATCTTTTTCGTTTTCTATACTATACACCGCGACGATGGAGCCTTTTTGTACTACTTTAGCCACCCGGGCGGCATTGAACAAACACAGATTAATTCTTTGCCTTCCGCTAAAAGGCTTAACTAAGGCTCTCTTCACCACGAATGACACTGGGATTTGTCTATTTACATTTTCCGTTACCCCAACTGTGCCCGTTAGGTCCTTTGGGGTTATGATCGTCGCTGTCGCCAGTGTCTCGGACAAGGGGGGGAGGACAATACGCTTGTTAGCTTTTACAGCATATAGCTTTTGTACATCAATTCCGAAATCAAGTATACCCTTGTACTTTCTCACGAAGTTTACTCCCAGAATCATGGCCCTACGTAGTGTTGGCATCACCAGAAAAGCATGGTGGAAAGTTTTCCCCGCAATTTTTATCGTGAGATTGGCCATCCTCGAACAATTTGTCCCCTTGCCGTCCGCTACTACTATTCGGACGTTACAGTTTTTCATTTTTATTGCTTTCAACACCCTTTTTAACCTGTGTAGGAACGCTGTATTAATTATCGACATGGATGCCCCTGAATCTACTAAAACTGGGAGGGTTATGTCTGCTACCTTTATTTGCACACACCCATCATGCATTTCAACTGTAATTGGTTTCTCAACCTTACCTTCCTCCTCACTGCTCTGAGTGAGGGTCAATTTCCCTGTTAGTTCATTTGCTTCTACTGCTATGTTCTCGGATACGTCATGAGGGTCCCCCTTTGCCTCATGACCGTCTAGTTTTCCTGGTTCTCATCGTCTACTGACGTGTGTGGTGTGGGCGGCCTGCCCTTTGGGTCTCTCCCGTGTGGTGATTGGTACCGCCGGTCTCGACTCCCGGACCTCGAGAAGCGGCCGCTACGGCGGTCGTTGCCCCTGGAGCGGTCAGTGCTCCTGCTGTCGCGCCGGTCTCTGCTCCTGGCCGTGGCCTTGCGCCCATCCCATGTTTTATCTGCCCCTATGATAGGTATAAATTCGTTGTGTTCAGGGGAGTATACAAACTGTGTGCTGTATGTCGGCTTCCTGCCCTGTTGGGTATACAGTCCCGGCGGGGTATCCTCTGTTCTTGGTTTATCGTAATATCCTGGTCTGTCTCCTTTTTGGACATAATCATAATTGGAATCAGCCTTGTCATTATTCCAACCCCTGGGGTAATTGTATGTGGACTCGGCTCTGTCGCGGCTCCTTCCCCTGGAATTACCGCGAAATTCTTGCCTATGTCTCTGATAATTACCCGCTGGGGATGTATTTCTGGACTCATAGTGTCTGTCCTTGTTGTCTCTGTAGTAGTAATTGTCCCTGTTGTTGGAGTTGGATCTCCTGTTGTAAGATCCTGACCTCCAGGCGTTATCTGGCCTCCTGTATGAATCTCTGTAGTGGGGCTGGTCCCTTCTTCTGAAATCAGACCTCCCTCTCTCGTAATTCCTGTCTTGACCATTGTCTCTACCGTAATAGCCCTTCTCCTGATATTGGGGTCTATTATCCGGGGATTGGCGCCGCCAAGGTGAACCTGTTCTCTCCTTTGGTGGGGGTCCACTTGCTTCTTCTACTGGCACCGTATGGCTACTTGTTTGCTCTCTTTTCCTAGCTGCTCTATCCCTCAGCAGGACCGACTCGTGCCGCGCTGCACATCGGGAGGCATCCTCAACTGACCTCGGGAATTCTGTTGCTACCACGGTCCTCAGATCCTCGTTCAGATTAGTCAAGTAGAACTTCAGCTGCATGTCGCTCGACGCTCCCGACGCGGCCAGCAAGACCAACATGTCTTTATCATAATCCGCCACTAGTTCTTCTACTCCTTGCTTTCTATTGGCGTAATCCTGCATAAGCTCCGCCATGTCCATATTTCTGAACTTGATGAGGAACTCATCCTCGAAATTCCCAAAGTCATTGTCTGCTGTTCTTCTTGTGTACACATCATGGAATGCTTTCGCCCTACCATCTAGATAGTTTCCTATTCCATCCAGTAACATGTCGGGTGTCGCTTTCAGTCTCTCGGTGAAACGCCTATATTCTTCGATGAAATTTGCCGCTGATCGCATCGCGGTGGGTGCCGAGAACACCTTTGGCACCGGAGCCAGGTGATTTATTAGGGTTGTGTTCGGTGCACCTCCTCCCTGTTTACTCCCGGCCCTCTCTATTACCGCCGTCAATTGGTTTGCTGTGTCTATTCTGACATTCTTCAGCTCTTCAGTTGCGTCTCGCCTCAGTTCATCCGACCTTTGTCTTAAATCCCTGAAAGCCATTAGATTATTGGCGGTGAGGTTGTTCATTGCGTCTACCAACCCCTCCATGGTTGGTGCCTCTGTTTGCACATGTAGAGGCTGTTGGTGCTGCTGTTGTTGCAGGTGCTGTGCTAACAGCCGTTGCTGTTGCCCTTGTTGATGCTGACTTTGTTGTTGCTGGAGCAGTCTTTGTTGCTGCTGCTGCTGGCACTGCTGTTGCTGCTGCTGCTGTTGTTGCTGTTGCTGCGCCAACCCTAGCCGCCGCTGAATGTCCATCTGTTGGCGTTGTTGCTGTTCGCTAGGCTGTTGCAGCTGCTGTTGTTGTTGCTGATCGAACTGCTGTTGGTGTACCTGTTGGTTTTGGTGCCCTGCATGATCCATCCGCGTATTTAACATTGCGGCGTTTCCCTGCATGAGTTCTCGGAAACCTGTGCCTGTGAATGCTCCTTGTATCCCATCCACGTCTAGGCTTGAATTGCTTGAATCTACCGGGGATGGTATAGGATATATGGGTGTGGGAACCCTCTCGGTGCTCCATGCCCTCTGCTGTTGCATTGGAGAGCTGTGTCTCAGTTGTTGGTGCCGCACTAGATCCTCTCTCTGCTGCGGTTCTAGTTGCTGGTATACTTGTTGTATATACGGAGACTGCCGCGCTTGAAAAGCCGCCTTCTGTTGCAACTTTTCCGCTTTCTCCCCTTGATCTTTCCGCTGTTGATCCAGCTCTCTCTCCTTCTTATCCAGTTCTTGTTGTCTTTTCTGCTGGAGGGCTTCTTGCTGGGTGAGAAACCATTCCTGTTGTTTCATGCTTCTCGCCCGTATATCTTGCAGCACCACACTCTGGTCGTGCGTGGGGTAATTCGGTGATTTCTGTTTATGTACTTGATTTTTCCCCTCCTGATACCTATGTTTTCCTCTTGCATCATGGGGTGGCAGTATTTGTCTGCCTGAGTCCATTGTCCTCGGTTGTCTTTGTCGTTTGTTTGGTCCTTTTGTCTCTATGTCTTGTGTGCCCGCACCTGGTGCCTCAGCTCCTCCTTTTTCTCTACTTGTTAAGTTAGTATATGGTTCTTGTACCAGCCTTCTCGCTGCTACCTGTTCCGTATGGAGAGGCACTTTCTTTCTCAGTTCCTGTCCTTTTCTACCGTCCACTACTAACTCCTGGGTGGGCGGTGGTGGTAACGGCGGTGTTGGCGCCTTTGTAGGAGTGGGCGCGATTGCCGCCTCTACCAGGGGTGGTGGTGGTGGTAAAAATGATGTCCCCAAGTTGTTTTCCCTTTCCCCACTTAACTTATCAGGTTCTGCTGTGGCAGCTTCCCCCTGGGGTATTATTGGAAGTATCTTGGGTGTCCTTCTAACTATTTTGGTTGGACTGGGAGGTATATTCTTTTCTTCCCTCGAATTCTGGCCTCGCTGGTCCTTTGCGGGGTCTGTCTCTAGCTCGCCCGGTGTGGGGGGCGCTGGTCGGCGTGGGGGAAGTGGAGCCTCCTGCCTCAAGTCCCAGTGCCACGCTGCCAACTCACGCTCCTCCTTCTCGTATTCCAGAATTCTATCGCTCTCCTCTTTCTCTCTCTGGAGTCTATACCTCCTTTCTTGGTTTTCAGCTTCTAGCGCGTCTAATTGGGCCCTCGCCAATCTTTCTAATTCTAGTTGTCTTTTCCTTGCTGCACCATCCAGTTCACTCACTCCCGCTTGAGCAAACCCGAACCAATCGTTTATCTCACCTGCTGCCTGTCGTAGGTCAGGCATGGGGGTGTTGGTTTCTCCCGGGTCTGTGCAGCTCACAAAGCTATTTTCTCCACTTAGTGGTTCCTTTGTGATGGTCTGTAACTTCGTTTCCTGTGCCTTCGATGTCGAGGCGTTGTCTTGTCTCCAATACAAGATTGTTTCCTCAGAATCTTCCCCTCTTGTGGGACTCTGTTCCTGTCCGCCTTGCCTCCCTGCACCGGCGGTGGGCCCGGCGGTCGACGTGGGTGTCGGCGGCACCTGTGGCTGTTGGGGCCCGTCCTCTCGCAGCTTGTGCTGCCTGCGAGTTGTTACATACGGGAGCAAAAAGTTGTCATTCGCCAATTCTCTCGCCGAATGTAATAGTCTTTCAAACCTAGATGGCATCCTACGCCAGTGATATCCGTGCACTTTAATATTCCAACTGATCTTTTAGAACTCCACCAGTGATAAGTATGGATCTGTATGTAGATGGGGATGTAGCTTGGTGTGATCCTTAATTTGAGGTACCGATAAATATGTCTCGTGAATATTCCAATGCACACTACTTAATACTCAATTAGCGCTTACCTGCTAATTGATAGTCCAAATGTTATGATAGATGATAATCGATATTTGCTTAGTGATAATTGATACCCAATTATCACTTGGATGCTAATTAATAAGAATAACTCGGAACTAGTTGGATCTTGTCTTGATCTTACGATCGCCCAACGGTAACTGATCTTTATTTCTCGATACAACATACCTGTCAGGTGTGTACCTGATCTGCGTGCGCAGCCGTGCCCGGCTACTAGCTCTGGCGTCCCATGGGGAGGCCCAGGCGTTACGTAACCTTACGTAACAACTTGATTGGTCATATTTCGTAAAATTACAACATGAACATGGAAAATAGATTATATGTTTACAAGAAAAGGAATGGCAATACATGAGATGGTGAGATGAGTTGGATAACATCATTCATTCTCACCCCTACCTCTGCTTAAAATATGCAGAGACAGAGCATGCAATCTGCACATTCAGCCTTTAGACCAGTCAAGCAGGCCAACAAGTCTAGACCCTATTGAGAACAGAAAGTTATCACAAATTCATGATTAAATTGTTAAGAAAGCTTTATCATATGCGCATCCCTCTTAAGAGGTGCAATAAGTGGGGTGCAATAAAAATATTTTTATAGTATGTGTACAATAAAAATGTAGTTGTCTAAAAATAGCCTTTAACTTTACCTCAGCACCGAAGGCCTATTCCTATGCATTTGTTGACATGCCTCACAGAGATCCGAAGCTGCTCATTTAAGTTGTTAATTTCACAAATCTATGCAGGCTAACTGAAATTAACAACTTATATAGACAAGTATTAGGCTCTCCGCGAAGTACGTCAGCGAATCCATAGCCATAGACAGAGTCAGGGCATGTTTAGACTGTGTCTGAGACTTGTTTCACCCAGTCAGCGTAATATCACATGATTTACCCCTGATATTTAATCAAATTGAATGCACATATGATAAATAACAAATGGAACTCGCCATCATAATAGACAATTCATTGGACTTGCTTCGTCTATAAGCACTCTACCTTAGGTCATCGTGCTTATACAGAAAAATCTTGTCCAATAATCTTTTTATTACTGGCGGCTTGTTCCATTCTCTCTATTTATTATACGCGCATGCTATATGAGAAGTGCTATAAGTGGGGTGCTATAAAAATAGTCATATAGGACGCGTCCTATATGAATGTAGTTGTCTAAAAATAGCTCTGTTTATATGCTTCGCGGAGCTCTGGCTCTCCGCGAAGGATGTAAACAAATCCCCGTGATCGGTAATCCACCTGTGATTCTGGTACTATGATTAGAGAGATACATAATAAAAATCACATCGTTAAATAGAGCATTAAATTCTCTATTGAATGATATAAATTTTATTGATATAGCTCAAGAAATGGCTGCGATATGAACGTTTTAAGTCAACAATATAACTTGGCTAATAATGGGGCTGTCAGCGGGGCTGTCAGCGGGGCTGTCAGCAGGGCTGTCAGCAGGGCTGTCAGCGGGGCTCTCTGAGACTTCTTTAATTTTTTTTCAGTAATATCTGATAACATATGATCAAATTTTATGCACATATAATAAATATAGAATGGAACTCGCCGGCAATAATCGAAAATTTATAGGACTTGATTCGTCCACATAAGCACTCTGCCTACGGCATCGTGCTTATGTGGACGAATCTCGTCCTATAAATTTGTGATTATTGCCGGCTCGTCCCATTCTCTCTATTTATTTAATTTCTCTCTAAACATGAACTATAAAGAGGATATTTTAAATACAATAGATCTGTACTTGGTTTACAAGAAAATAAACACATTTATCTAAGGTTCTCCTGCCGAAGGCTGTACAAGCCCCAAAGGAGCTTCTACTGGGACAGCTTATGGGTCAGATTTTCAGAAACTTTATTTTTGTCTGAAATTTGGGTTATTTGAGGGGATTGGCGAAGTTGAATTGTACTTTTTCTGAAAATCTGACCGCTATATAGGTTGCACTTTTTTCCTGGGTGCCATCATTAAGGTTGCTCTATATAAAAACATCAGGACTGGAAGTATAAATAGGAAACAGAACTCAGGGTCCTGCCACCTGAATTTCCTATGCACTTGCATACACGTTGTGGGGAATTAATGCTGCGGAAATACACTATTTCTCCTAATATAGATATACATAGGATAGATAGATAGATGGGTAGACAAATAGATGGATAGATATAGATAGACAAATAGATGGATAGATAGATAGATGGGTAGACAAATAGATGGATAGATAGATAGATGGATAGATGGATAGATGGATGGATGGATAGATAGATAGATGGATAGACAAATAGATGGATAGACAAATAGATGGATAGACAAATAGATGGATAGATAGATAGATGGATAGACAAATAGATGGATAGATAGATAGATGGATAGACAAATAGATGGATAGACAAATAGATGGATAGACAAATAGATGGATAGACAAATAGATGGATAGACAAATAGATGGATAGATAGATAGATAGACAAATAGATGGATAGACAAATAGATGGATAGACAAATAGATAGATAGACAAATAGATGGATAGACAAATAGATGGATAGACAAATAGATAGATAGACAAATAGATGGATAGATAGATAGATGGATAGACAAATAGATGGATAGACAAATAGATGGATAGATAGATAGATGGATAGACAAATAGATAGATAGATAGATGGATAGACAAATAGATAGATAGATAGATAGATAGATAGATGGGTAGACAAATAGATAGATTGACAAATAGATAGATAGACAAATAGATGGATAGATAGATAATAGATAGATAGACAGATAGATAGATAAACAAATAGATAAACAATAGATAAACAATAGATAAACAAATAGATGGCTAGATAGATAATAGATAGATAGACAGATAGATAGATAGATAGATAGATAGATAGGCATATAAAAAGATAGATAGACATATACTAAGATAGATAGATACAAAGTTAGATACAAAGATAGATATATAGACAGACAAAAAGATAGATAGAAAGATACATAGACATATAGATGGATAGAGATGCATATATGTGATGTGTTTCAGGAAAATGAGTCATAAGTCGCAAAATTGATATTTTTCAATGTGTTTTTTTCACAAGATTACATTATTGGAATGTTCTACTTTTTGGAGGGTTCATCACTTGATTTATATCAATCGCTGTATCAAATTTCCGGACAATCTATGTAATATATCCTTTCGTTTTAAAGGTCCTCATATGGACTACATTTAGTAACTTTACTGTTTATTCACCCCAGAAATATTGGAAACTTTTTTTTTCAAAAATGAAAATATCAAACTTAAAATCTAGAAATACTTATTAGATTATTAGACTGTTTACTATCATTGGAATCAACTTGATCTCATCATTTCAAATCTAATGGTATCTCATAATCTATTTTTTGCAACTATGACTCATTTTCTTGAAACACATCACATTTATAGATAGACACACAGAGAGAGAGACAGACAGTCAGACAAAAAAATGGATAGATAGACGGACAGACAGATAAAGCTCTTAGAAATGCCTCCACCCCCACATAAATAATGAGCTGCCCTACTGCCCCCCCCCCCACACACACACTGGTCCAATACCAGACCTACTATACTGTGAGGGCCCCCATATATACATAATGACCTGCCCCCACACCAATACCAGACCTACTATACTGTGAGGGCCCCCATATATACATAATGACCTGCCCCCACACCAATACCAGACCTACTACACTGTGAGGGCCCCCATATATACATAATGACCTGCCCCCCCCTCCCTCCCACCAATACCAGACCTACTACACTGTGAGGGCCTGAGAGTAAACAACACTTGGATGCAACACAACGCAATCAAAGATAATTAAAGGCGATCACAATCCACAGTGCCAGCCACTGCTTGCCCCGGACACTGGGTCAGGATAAATCACTCAACTTATTGGGTTCTTGTATTCCCGGGCTCCCCATCTATCAGGGACAAGCAGAATTCAGCAGAATATTACTGTTGGATGAAAAGGGTTCAGTCTAAATTGATGGCTTTGAACTAAATCCAGGCAAATCGTGTTTTTCTCTCCAACAACTTGTCTGCCAGCCCAAAGCTTCACTACACACATATGTGATTTGTTTCAGGAAAATGAGTCATAAGTCGCGAAAATTGGATTTTGAGATACCATTATATTTGAAAAGATGAGAGCAAGCCGATTCCAATGAATGTAAACATGAAGGACATCTAATAAGTATTTTCATCTGTTTAGTTAGATATTTTTATTTTTGAAAAAATAGTTTGCAATATTTCTAGGTGGATAATTACCAGTGAAGTAGGTAAATATACCCAATAGGATGATCTAAGTAATGCACTGATATAATGAATAAACAGTCTTGACTTTTGATAAATGTATTCATACAACCACAAATATTAGACACCCCAAAAATTAGAATATTCCAGAAAAGAGATCTTGTAAGTAAACGACTTTGAAAAACACCCATTTTGCAACTTGTGACTCATTTTCCTGAAACACATCACATATTGACTCAATTATTCTCATAATGTTTAGCCTCAGACTCTTGCAGTAGTATATGGGTCAGATCTTCAGGAAATGTACAATTCAACTTCGCCAATCGTCTCAAATAACCCAGATTTCAGACGAAAATAAAGTTCAAAATACAGTTCAAACTAACCAAACAGATTGCTAGAATCAATGCAATGCCGAATATATACTCGAATTTACCTAGTATTGACCAAATTGTAGCCTAATTTAGCCTAATTTACTACATGTGTACATCTGCCAATTGTACATTTTCTGAAAATCTGACCCATGTGTATAGTCTGATTGATTGTGACTTAAGCTAAGTACATTGGGTACAAATTAATCTCTCCAATAGTTCATTACACCGGCCTGTTCTTGGTCGGACCGAAGTGCTTAAATACGCTGGTCATGGTATTCCAATAAATGGGATGTGTTTCAGGAAAAGGAGTTACAAGTCGCAAAATTGATATTTTTCAAAGCGATTTATTCACAAGATCTCTTTATACAAATTTTCTAATTTTTAGGGGGTTTAGCACATGTAGTCATATGAATCTATGTGACAAATTTCAGGATATTGTATTAAATATATCTTTGCCTTTCAAAGGCCTTTATATGGAGTATATTTTGTTAATTTACTGGTAATTACCCATCCATTGCAAACATTGCAAACTATTTTCTTTCAAAACACGAACATATCAAACTAGAATTATAGAAATACAAATTAGGTATCCTAGTGCTTCAAATAGGGTGATATCTCCCCCACCATTACCCCTACACCTACACAATGACCCCTCCCCCACCATTACCCCCTACACCTACACAATAACCCCTCCACCCACCATTACCCCCACCACCTACACAATGACCCCTCTCCCACCATTACCCCCTACACCTACACAATGTCCCCTCCCCCACCATTACCTCCCCCTACACCTACACAATGACCCCTGCCCAACCATTACCCCCCACCACCTACACAATGACCCCTCCCCCACCATTACCCCCCCCCCCCTACACCTACACAATAACCCCTCCCCCACCATTACCCCCTACACCTACACAATGACCCCTCCCCAACCATTACCCCCTACACCTACACAATGACCCCTCCACCCACCATTACCCCCTACACCTACACAATAACCCCTCCACCCACCATTACCCCCACCACCTACACAATGACCCCTCCCCCACCATTACCCCCCTACACCTACACAATGACCCCTCCCCCACCATTACACCCCTACACCTACACAATGACCCCTCCCCCACCATTACCTCCTACACCTACACAATGACCCCTCCCCCACCATTACCCCCTACACCTACACAATGACCCCTCCCCCACCACTACCTCCCCCTACACCTACACAATGTCCCCTCCCCCACCATTACCCCCTACACCTACACAATGACCCCTCCCCAACCATTACCCCCCTACACCTACACAATGACCCCTCCCCCACCATTACCCCCTACACCTACACAATGTCCCCTCCACCCACCATTACCCCCTACACCTACACAATGACCCCTCCCCCACCATTACCTCCTACACCTACACAATGACCCCTCCCCCACCATTACCCCCTACACCTACACAATGACCCCTCCCCCACCATTACCTCCTACACCTACACAATGACCCCTCCCCCACCATTACCCCCTACACCTACACAATGACCCCTCCCCCACCATTACCCCCTACACCTACACAATGACCCCCTCCCCAACCATTACCCCCCTACACCTACACAATGACCCCTCCCCCACCATTACCTCCTACACCTACACAATGACCCCTCCCCCACCATTACCCCCTACACCTACACAATGACCCCTCCCCAACCATTACCCCCCTACACCTACACAATGGCCCCTGCCCCACCATTACCCCCTACACCTACACAATGTCCCCTCCCCCACCATTACCCCCTACACCTACACAATGACCCCTCCCCCACCATTACCCCTACACCTACACAATGTCCCCTCCCCCACCATTACCCCCCCTACACCTACACAATGTCCCCTCCTCCACCATTACCCCCCTACACCTACACAATAACCCCTCCCCAACCACTACCCCCCTACACCTACACAATAACCCCTCCCCCACCACTACCCCCCCCCCCCCACCACCTACACAATGACCCCTCCCCCACCACTACCTCCCCCTACACCTACACAATGACCCCTCCCCCACCACTACCCCCCCTACACCTACACAATGTCCCCTCCCCCACCATTACCCCCTACACCTACACAATGACCCCTCCCCCACCACTACCCCCTACACCTACACAATGACCCCTCCACCCACCATTACCCCCACCATCTACACAATGACCCCTCCCCCACCACTACCTCCCCCACCCCACCACCTACACAATGACCCCTCCCCCACCACTACCTCCCCCTACACCTACACAATGACCCCTCCCCCACCACTACCCCCCTACACCTACACAATGTCCCCTCCCCCACCATTACCCCCTACACCTACACAATGACCCCTCCCCCACCACTACCCCCTACACCTACACAATGACCCCTCCACCCACCATTACCCCCACCATCTACACAATGACCCCTCCCCCACCACTACCTCCCCCACCACCTACACAATGACCCCTCCCCCACCACTACCTCCCCCACCACCTACACAATGACCCCTCCCCCACCACTACCCCACCCCCCACCTACACAATAACCCCTCCCCCACCACTACGCCCCCCCCCTACACCTACACAATGACCCCTCCCCCACCACTACCCCACCCCCCACCTACACAATAACCCCTCCCCCACCACTACCCCACCCCCCTACACCTACACAATGACCCCTCCCCCATCACTACCCCACCCCCCTACACCTACACAATAACCCCTCCCCCACCACTACCCCCCCCCCCCCCCACACCACCTACACAATGTCCCCTCCCCCACCACTACCTGCACCAGTAAGTGCACCAGTAGCCCCAGCAGATGGTAGTTAGAGACGGAGAGGTTCACCAACGTGTTGTATACAGGAGCAGGAGGAGCGGGCTATCAGTGGATTTACTCTATGTGCTACAACCATGCCTCCCAATAGGTGAGTTACATTGTCTTACATTGACTCTCATCTAGTATTGTAGCTAAAGGGTCAGTTTTCAGAAAATGTACAATTCACCTTCACCGATCCTCTCAAATGATCCAAATATAAGACGAAAATCTGGTTCAAAATGCAGTTCAATTAACCAGACAGATTTATTGAATGAATACAATACAGAATATACTTAGATATACTCAGTATTTATCTTTTTCTCACTCTAATTTAGCAGAATTTGAGAGATGTGTAGAAGTGTAGATTGTGCATTTTCTGAAAACCTGACCCTAAAGATTCCAGCCCTAACTCTCTCCTTCTCTCTCTCAGTCTACACGCTATAAGTGTACATACTTTCTCCTCTTATGTTAGCTATAGTTTAACGGGTCAGATTTTCAGAAAATGTACAATTGGCAGCTGTACACATTTAGTAAATTCTGCTAAATTAGGCTGCAATTTGGTCAATACTAGGTAAATTCGAGTATATTCTGCATTGCATTGATTCTAGCAATCTGTTTGGTTAGGTTGAACTGTATTTTGAACTTCCTTTTCGTCTGATTTTTGGGTTATTTTAGAAGATTGGTGAAGTTGAATTGTACATTTTCTGAAAATCTGACCCGTGTACACCCATCCAGTAGACAGAACTCCAGTCTATTTGGTGACTTGATGTATAAAACTGTAATGTTTTGATTATATCATTTGGCGGAGATGGGAATGGGATTTTTTTCTTCCTGTGATTTATGATTCGTGGTATTACACCGGTAGTAGTAATGACATTTGGTACATTTGCGAGTGAATGAATGATAACGTAGGTCTAGTTTTGAAAGAAATACAAGAATTTTACTTTTTTGGTAAAAATCATGATGATTAACGCGTCCTTTTGTAACTCTTTAATTATAATATTGCCCTGAAATGAACTTTCAAAACCAATTATGATAAGAACTTTCACAAATATTCACAGAATATTTCAATTCCAGTCTCGGTCCAAAGTTGGGGCTATACTGCCTTAGACTATACACTATAACAACCTCCTTCACACCTCTATCTTAAAGCTAGTCTAGGTCCAAAGTTGGAAAAGTCCCTTCAAATGAAGGGAAAGCCTCTCGCCTCAAATAACAAAGGGCCATTATAATTCCATTAAGACCGCAAAATGTCATAATAATCCTATTAAAACGCTGAGTCATAGGCCAGGAAAGCGAGGAGTGAAGTAGGCGTCCAATCACTGACATACAATTCGTATCTGATCTGACGGTTTGGACCTGGAGTGATTGAATTTTTAACTCATGTTATAATAGCATTATGTTCTTAAAGTTCTTTATGTCATTATGACTTTGACGCCATAAGGGTCAGATTTTCAGAAAATGTACAATTGGCAGCTCTACACATTTAGCTAATTCTGCTAAATAGGGCTGAGAAATGATGAATACCGGGTATATCTGAGTATATTTGGTATCACATTGATTTAAAGTATCACCTCAGTTATGTTAAACTGCATTTTATAGCTGATTTTTGCCTTAAATGTGGGTTATTTGAGAGGATTGGTGAAGGCGAATTATACATTTTCTGAAAATCTGACCCATAAGCAGTGGGTCCATAAATCCACTTTACCGACCTAATGTTATGCACCCCTTAAATGTTACTTACAATAGGGAGATTCAGCAAGCACATTATGCACTGACGATTGTAGGTCCTGGGTAAGACCATAAAGTGCCTTTCTGTCTCTTTTCTCTGTCTCTCTCTCCCTTCTTCCCTATATCTATTTCCTGGGTTAGACCATGAAGTGCCTTTCTGTCCCTTTTCTCTGTCTCTCTCTCCCTTCTTCCCTATCTCTATTTCCTAGGTCAGACCATAGAGTGCCTTTCTGTCTCTTTTCTGTCTCCCTCTCCCTTCTTCTCTATATCTATTTCCTGGGTATGATCATAAACTGCCTGCCTCTCAGCTCTCCCGCCCTTGATATAACCATATTGAATGTGTTGATGAGGGCGTAAAGCAACCAATCTCACTCACTCCCTCTCAGCTCTCCCGCCCTTGATATAACCATATTAAATGTGTTGATAAGGGCGTAAAGCAACCAACCTCACTCACTCACTCACTCACTCACTCTCAGCTCTCCCACCCTTGATATAACCATATTAAATGTGTTGATAAGGGCGTAAAGCAACCAATCTCACTCACTCCCTCTCAGCTCTCCCGCCCTTGATATAACCATATTGAATGTGTTGATGAGGGCGTAAAGCAACCAGTCTCACTCACTCACTCCCTCTCAGCTCTCCCGCCCTTGATATAACCATATTAAATGTGTTGATAAGGGCGTAAAGCAACCAACCTCACTCACTCACTCACTCTCAGCTCTCCCACCCTTGATATAACCATATTAAATGTGTTGATAAGGGCGTAAAGCAACCAATCTCACTCACTCACTCACTCTCAGCTCTCCCACCCTTGGTTTAACCATATTAAATGTGTTGATAAGGGCGTAAAGCAACCAATCTGACTCACTCCCTCTGCAAGCAAATCTATCTCAATTACGTAACCGTATCCATATATCTTTTGTCACTTACATTGCATTTTTATGTATAAAAATAAGTCCTAAGACGAAATATGTGGCTTAATATGTTACGTTACGTTTTGCTGAACCTCTTTCTTCCTTTAAACGTATGTTTGTATATCAGAGATACGGATACGTTTATAATTATCATTATTGAAACTTTATTTTTCCAATTTTTTTTTTATTTTTTTTTGTACATATGCTTACTTGGAAAAATGGGTCCCATATCTCTGCCTTGACAGTTCTTCCAACAGAACCTTCTACTTCACTACAACAATAACATGAGTGTTTCTATAATACATACAAGAGAAATATATATAAAATACATCTAAATTAACATATCATGTTACCACATTTATTGTGGGGGCTATGTAGCCTTGCAGTAGGTTTTAAACAATTTTAAAGAGGTTTACATTTAAAGTTTACGTTTACGTATAGGTTAGACTTGCTGAACCTCCCTATTTTTTTAAATCTTCAACAAAGTGAGAGAAGCACACACAGTCGGCTAACCCATGTTTATGTGTTAGTGTGTACAGTGTTATAAGTTGTTAGTTAGGGTTGGACAGAGCCAGGTCCCTACTACATGGCCCACACGTAGCTGCGTCAAATCACCAGAAAATGTACAATTCACTTTCACCAATCTTCTCAAATAACCCCAAAATTCAGACGAAAATAAAGTTCAAAATACAGTTCAACCTAACCAAACAGATTACTAGAATCAATGCAATGCCACATTTACTTGCATTTACCTAGTATTGACCAAATTGCAGCCTAATTTTGCAGAATTTACTAAATGTGTACAGCTGCCAATTGTACATTTTCTGAAAATCTGACCCATATGCGTTAGTATGTGGGTCAGATTTTCAGAAAATGTACAATTATGTACAATTAGCAGCTCTACAAAATGTACAATTAGCAGCTCTACATATTTAGTAATTTCTGCTACATTCTGCTAAAAAATGATAAATTTGGGGTATATCTAGGCATATTTGGTATCGCATTGATTCGTAGTAGCTCTGTAGGAGAGCTGAGAGGGAGTGACTTCTGTTATGTTAAACTGCATTTTGAAGCTCATTTCTGTCTTAAATGTGGGTTATTTGAGAGGATTGGTGAAGGCGAATTGTACATTTTCTGAAAATCTAACCCATGTACAGTATATATGTTAGAGGCCGTTAGTTAGGGTAGGACAGAGAGCCACACGTAGCTGTGGTATTGTATGGTTGGTTGTAACAATAGAAGTGTCATACACATAATAATTATATATTTTTTTAAACATTTTTATATCGTAACAAATTTCACATAGATCATACCTTTCAATGTACAAAACCTGACTGTTGTAAGTACAATATTACACTTTAAGTAGAAATTGACGTTTAAATTACAAAATTCCGATATTAATTTATCAACATTACCCTTTCGCCTCGCTAGTTTGGAGATTGTGTGTAATGCTATATGTAATCCGTTTTAGGAAAATGAGTCATAAATCGCAAAATTGATATTTTTCAAAGTGATTTTTTCAGGAGATTCTTTCATTGAAATGTTCTGATATTTAGAGGGTTTAGAACTTATAGTCATATGAATCCGTTTGACAAATTTGAGGACATTATATTAAATAACATCCATACTTTTGAAGGACTTTGTACGGAGTATATTTAGTTACTATACTGGTAATTACCCATCCAGAAACATTGCAAACTTTTTTTTTTCAAAAATAAAAATATCAAATTTAAAATATAGAAATACATATTAGGTGTCCTAGTGTTTAATATCATTGGAATCACCTTGATCGCCTCTTTTGAAATGTGATGTTATCTCAAAATCCATATTTTGCAACTTATGACTTATTTTCCTAAAACGGATCACATATAGAAAGAAATAGACTACAGAATATAGAGTACGATTACAATTTCTTTTGTATTTTCTGCCGCTTAAAATGCAACAATTCCGCAAAATAAAACGAAGTCGGTGATTAATTAGGTGGGAACCTTGTAAGTATATATGAGTCAGATTTTCAGAAAATGTGCAATTGGCAACTGTACACATTTAGTAAATTCAGAAAAAATAGGCAGAGATTGGGTCAATATTTGGTAAATTCGAGTATATTTGGCATTGCATTGATTCTAGCAATTGGCTTGGTTAGGTTGAACTGTGTTTTGAACTTGATTTTCGTCTGGAATTTGGATTATTTGAGAAGATTGGCGAAGATGAATTGTACATTTTCTGAAAATCTGACCCATATTATATATAGTTTTAATTCTCTTTCCTCTGCAGGAAGAAGAAAGGAATATGTTTATTGTGTCTCCCTGCCGCAGTGTATATGTAAACAAGTATTTTTCGTACAGTTTAGGTGTAATATATATATATATACTTCTCATGGCAGTTCCTCAACATAATCACTTTTGGGTCAAGTCTTCAGAACATGTACAATTGACCTTCAACAATCCCCTATAACCCAACTTTAAGACGAAAATCAGGTTCAAAATGTGTTGTGTTTCAGGAAAATGAGTCATAAGTCGCAAAATTGATATTTTTCAAAGTGGTTTTTTCACAAGATCACATTATTGGACTGTTCTGATTTTTTGCGAGTTCATCACTTAGACTTATATCGATCGGTGTATCAAATCTCAGGAATATCTATATTATACATCCTTTAGTTTTAAAGGTCCTCATATGGACTACATTTAGTAACTTTACTGTTTATTGACCCACAGAAATATTGGAAACATTTTTTTTCAAAAACGAAAATATCAAACTAAAATCTAGAAATACTTATTAGATTATTAGACTGTTTACTATCATTGGAATCGGCTTGATCTCATCTGTTCAAATCTAATGGTATCTCAAAATCTATTTTTAGCGACTTATGACTCATTTTCCTGGAACACATCACAAATACAGTTCAACATAACCAGACAGATGTATTGAATGAACACAATACAGAATACACTCAGATATACCTAGTATTATGGTCCTGGGTATGACCATAAAGTGCCTTTCTGTCTCTTTTCTCTGTCTCTCTCCCTTCTTCTCTATCTCTGTTTCCTGGGTATGATCATAAACTGCCTCCCTCTCAGCTCTCCCGCCCTTGATAGAACCTTTATATGTGTTGATAAGGGCGTAATGAACCACTTTATACCTAGTATTTATCATTTTTCATGTGTAGAACTGTAGATTGTGTATTTCCCTTTTAATTAATGGCAGAGGATTGAAACACATTTGTGATGTGTTTCAGGAAAATGAGTCATAAGTCGCAAAAAATAGATTGTGAGATACCATTATATTTGAAAAGATGAGATCAAGCCGATTCCAATGATAGTAAACAGTCTAATAATCCAATAAGTATTTCTAGATTTTAAGTCTGATATTTTTATTTTGGAAAAAAAAAAGTTTGCAATATTTCTAGGGGGTAATAAACAGTAAAGTAACTAAATATAGTCCATATAAGAACCTTTAAAACGAAAGGATATATTACACACATTGTCCTGAAATTTGATACACCGATTGATATATTCATAAGTAATTAGCTCTCAAAAAATCAGAACATTCCAATAAAGTGATCTTGTAAAAAAAACACTTTGAAAAATATTATTTTTGCGACTTATGACTCATTTTCCTGGAACACACCACATTTGTGAAACTGTATGAGGTTATGAGGAGGAGGATGGGTGGATCAAAGGTGTGTGGTCGTACTGTGTATGGGTCAGATCGTCAGAACATGTACAAATCGCCGTCATCAATTTTCTCAAATAAGCCAAATTCAAGAGAGAATTGAGGTTTGAAACACAGTTCACCATAGCCAAAAAGATATATATTTATAACCAAGATAATACTAGATATATTCAGATATGTCTAGTATTCATCACCTTTCAGTCTAATTTAACAGAATTTACTCAAATTCAATGTGTACAGCTGCTAATTGTACATTTTCTGAAGATCTGACCCATATACTCCATGTGTGAGTCACAGTCAGGCTAGAGGATACTCCTCATAATGGCTTATAAGGGTCAGATTTTCAGAAAATGTACAATTGGCAGCTGTACACATTTAGTAAAATCTGCCAAATTTAGGCTGCAATTTGGTCAATACTAGGTAAATTCGAGTATATTCAGCATTAGGCAAAAAAAAAATAGGTGTGTTTCCGATTTACCCCCCCCCCCCCCCCCTACCTAGAAAAACCTTACCCCACCTAAAAAAATTTTTACCATACCTGATTTTTCCCCCATCATATCTTACTTTTTTTGGATTTTTTGACAAAAAAAGCTTATAAAAGCAGGAAAACGGGTTTTCCTAACCCAGAACTGTCAAAAGGCACATTTCCCATGTTCAAAACAACTATTGTTATGAAAAAGACATTTTTTTCAGTTCCTGGGAGGTGGTTTTCAAACAAAAAAAATTAACAAAAAAAAAAGTTACCACCCCCCCAACCTAGTTTTCAGCCAGATAAATCGGAAACACACCTATTTTTTTTTTTGGCCTTACATTGATTCTAGCAATCTGTTTGGTTAGGTTGAACTGTATTTTAAACTTTATTTTCGTCTGAAATTTGGGTTATTTGAGAGGATTAATGAAGGTCAATTGTAAATTTTTTAAAAAATCCTTCCCATATACTCAGTGTGTGTCCCATGCAGGCTAGAGATATTCCTCACACTGGCTCATAAGTGTATCATATTGATTACTCATTATAATTTTTTTTTTTTAAATTCTTCCACCTTACAACATTGTGCCAACCCTATGTCACTAAACTATTTATTCTGTATAAATTGTCATTTATCTAGAGGCCTATAACTATATCATATGCACAAATTATACACACACACATACACACTTAACTCAAACACACCCATGCGCACACATCTCTACCCTCAGAGCAGCACCATCCTACCCCGAGCCAGGCGTAGGTACATCCTACCCCAAACAATACTATATGGGTCCGATTTTCAGAAAATGTACAATTCAACCTCGCGAATCCTCTCAAATAACCCGAATTTCAGGTGAAAATAAAGTTCAAAATACAGTCCAACCTAACCAAACAGATTGCTAGAATCAATGCAATGCCAAATATACACGAATTTACCTAGTATTGGCCAAATTGCAGCCTAATACTGCAGAATTTACTAAATATGTAGAGCTGCCAATTGTACATTTTCTGAAAATCTGACCCATATAAAGGTCACACCATGTTTTAAGATTCATTCTCCTGATGAAGGTGCACTGTACCGAAACGTTGAGACTCATGAAATAAAACAAGAAAGCAACTCACTGCGAGCTGGTCGTTTTGTCGGTTTTTCACCATCAATTATAATTTAATATTAAATCATTCTTTATTGCTCTCGTAAAACACTAATGTACGTCCCAGAAGGCGCGCTCAGTGGAGCGGGGGCAGCACCAGTTGGGATTTTCAGAAAATGTACAATTCAACTTCACCAGTCCTCTCAAATAACCCACATATGATACACAAAACAGGTTAAAATTTCAGTTCAACATAATCAAACGGATTGTTTGATTCAAGGCAATACCAAATAGACTCAGATATACATAGTGTTGACGATTTTTTAGTCTAATGTAGCAGAAGTTACTAAATGCTTTGATCTGCCAATTGTACATTTTCTGAAAATCTGACCCATCTATATATTATATGATATCGATCCTTTTCATGTTTGTTATACAATAATTATCTCCATATCAACAAAGCGATCACTGTGATGTTTACTATTTCAACCACAAGAAAGATTATGCTCAACCTAACAAAATCTTCTCAAATAATCCTAATTTCAGACGAAAATATAGTTCAAAATACAACGTATGAGATGTAATGTTGTGCTACATGCTTTCGATTTCAAGAAAGTCAGCAGTGAAGAAAAAAAAATATGGCGGCGTGTAGCCGAAGGTACAACAGAAAACATTGAGTTGCTGAAAAACTGATTTTATTTCTTCCTTTTCGATATTTTTCAAATGTTTTTAGAATTGTAAAAGCCCAGATGGCAGGTTTCGGTAAATAAAGTCGTTTGTAAAAACAAAAAAAAGTTCAAAATACAGTTCAACAATCAACTTCAATTTGGTCAATACTGGGTAAATTCGAGTATATTCGGCATTGCATTGATTCTAGCAATCTGTTTGGTTAGGTTGAACTGTATTTTGAACTTTATTTTTGTCTGAAATGTGGGTTATTTGAGAGGATTGGTGGTTACGTCAATGGATGAACTCACCAGAAAATGTACAATTCGTCTTCACCAATTCTATCAAATAACCCACATTTAAGACAGAAATTAAGTTCAGAATACAGTTCAACCTAACCAGACAGATTGCTAGAATCAATGCAATGCTGAATATACTCGAATTTACCTAGTATTGACTATATTTCAGCCTAATTTAGCAGAATTTACTAAATGTGTACAGCTGCCAATTGTACATTTATTGAAAATCTGAACCTATGACACATGTAGTCAAACCCCTATTAAACAATGGGTGGTGAGAGATCGAGAAAGAGTTTAGACGACAAACAAGTACAATAAAGTCATTGATTTAAATGAAACCTTTACCAAAGTGAGCACATAAATCATCATTCGGTGGTGATGTAAATAAATAAATAAATAAATAAGAGTCGGTGGACCTTGTCCATGAATACACCTACATAAGGGAATACATGTACGCTATGGCAATGGGATGCAGCATTATTACTACTAGGGTCAGATTTTCAGAAAATGTACAATTCCCCTTCACCAATCTTCTCAAATAACCCAAATTTCAGACGAAAATCAAGTTCAAAATACAGTTCAACCTAACCAAACAGATTGCTAGAATCAATGCAATGCCGAATATACTCGAATTTACCTAGTATTGACCAAATTACAACCTAATTTAGCAGGATTTACTAAATGTGTACAGCTGCCAATTGTACATTTTCTGAAAATCGTAGATTTTCTGAAAATCTGACCCATATATAGCTGTCTTCACCCTATTGAACTAGCAGCTAGTGCTGCATGCCAGGGCGATAGCATAGATTACTACTACTAGTCTTGGTTAATTGTGTTTTACTCTCACTCATTAGTGTAATTACTAGGGACCTCTGGAAGAGCCAGTGTAAATTGTTATTGTTATCTACTGTAATGTTATTTGTTTTGATTCTAGAAATAAACTCTGTACAATAAATAGAGAGAATGGAACAAGCCGCCAGTAATCAATAATGTATTGGACTCAGTATAAGTACAATGCTGTAAGGCAGAGTGCTTATACTGATAGAATCAAGTCCAATAAATGTTCGATTATGATGGCAAGTTCTATTCATTTTTTTTGTCCAACATCGGATCTTTATTCAATATCACATATATTAACAGGAGAGTTATACAATATCATAACAGGGATACAAAATAAAGGAGGACTGACTGTTCAGACCAAAAAGAGGATCATTTTTCTTTCTTACATTTTCCTTAAGGTTCTATTTATTATATGTGCATAAAAGTTATATTTTTTATTTATCATATGTGCATTCAATTTGATTAAATATCACGCCGACTGGGTGGCGTCCAAATATGCCCTGACTCTGTCTATGCCTAGGGATTTGTTGATGTGCTTCGCAGAGAGCCTGATGCTTGTCTAAGTTGTTAATTTCATAGTTAGCCTGCATAGACTTGTGAGATTAACAACTTAAATGAGCAGCTTTAGATCTCTGTGAAGCATGTCAACAAATGCATATTGTCATAGCAACCCACTTATTGCACCCAAGGGGGATGCGCATATGGGTTTTTCAGAAAATGTACAATTCGCCTTCACCAATCCTCTCAAATTGCTCACATTTAAGAGAGAAATAAGCTTCAAAATGCAGTTTAATATAACAAAACTGATACTTTAAATCAATGCAATACCAAATATACTCATAAATACTTTTTGTAAAGGTGTTGGTTACATAGGGAAATCTTGGCGTAGAACACAACTTCTTTATGGGTCAGATTCTCAGAAAATGTACAATTGGCAGCTGTACACATTAAGTAAATTTTGCTAAATAAGGCTGCAATTTGGCCAATACTAGGTAAATTCGAGTATATTCAGCATTGGATTGATTCTAGCAATCTGTTTAGGTTGAACAGTATTTTGAACTTTATTTTCGTCTGAAATGTGGGTTATTTGAGAGAATTGGTGAAGTTGAATTGTACATTTTCTGGCGATTTGACCCATTATAACCTGGTGTCTTTTATCGAGTATCCTTTACATAAAATATGTTTCTAGATCATTTTTCATCCTTAACCCTCGCTAGTTAAGTGGCTATCTAGAGCGGATAGATCTCAGGCTGAAGCTTAAAGCTCATTTAACATGTGTATAAAACATAGATGTTCTACTTTAGAATGGAACGTTCTTTTCCAACTAATAACCTAAACATGCACAGTACACACAAATGTGACTTTGTTCTTTAAACATGTCTTTGTGTAGTAAATATATGTACATGTATGTATATAACTTTATTTCCATTTCTTGTAAAGGTGTTGTCTTGTAAAGGAAATCTTGGCGTAGAACATAACTTCTATATGGGTCAGATTTTCAGAAAATGTACAATTCGTCTTGACTAATCCTTTCAAATAACCCGAATTTCAGACGAAAATCAAGTTCAAAATACAGGTTTAACCTAACCAAACAGATGGCTAGAATCAATGCAATGCCGAATTTACCTAGTATTGACCAAATTGCAGCCTAATTTAGCAGAATTTACTAAATGTGTACAGCTACCAATTGTACATTTTCTGAAAATCTGACCCATATAGCAGAAATGCGGTAACAAAGTCCTTACCATTCCCAGTCTGGCTGAGACTTTCACTCCTATAGATGGAGGCCTCATGATATGGTACCTGATTAATGATAAGCCTCATAGCATAGTAAAATGGCCATTAAGCATTATTATTATATGCGCATGCTATATGAAGGGTGCTATAAGTGGGGTGCTATAAGAATATTCATATAGGACGCGTCCTATATGAATGTAGTTGTCTACACCATGCGATAGAGCATTAAATTCTCTATTGAAAGATATAAGATTTATTAATGTAGGCCAAGAAATGGCTGCGATATGAACGTTTTAAGTCAACAATATAGCCTAAGTAGGCCTAAAAACTGCATGATCGCACAGTGGGCACTGAACATTGTAGGCCTACTAATGGGGCTGTCAGCGGGGCTTCCTGAGACTTCTTTAGTATTTTTTCAGTGATATCTGATGAAATATGATCAAATTCTATGCACATATAATAAATATAGAAGGGAACTCGCCGGCAATAATCGAAAATTTATAGGACTTTATTCGTCCACATAAGCACTCTGCCTACGGCATCGTGCTTATGTGTCCTATAAATTTTGATTATTGCCGGCTCGTCCCATTCTCTCTATTTATAAGCATGAATCATGTTCAATTAATAGAAATTAGGTCAAGTGGAGCCATTATCTCTGAGCTAATTAAGGTACCGGTAGCTAATTAAATCTCTAATTAAGTTATTATATTTTATAAGGCAACGCGTGAAAACATTGATGATGAATACTGTGTCGTTTCATGGTAACTGTTTAAATAATATAATAGGCCTATAGTTGAAAAAGGAAGAAAAAGAAATCCAACATCATTTTTAGCCAAAGTTTTGGAGGATTTTGTCCGGTTGTTTTTGTTTAGAGCTCCATTAAAATCTACAGTTGTATTAGTGAGCCCCGCCGACCTTCCTGACTGTGGTAGCCGCAGTTATTAGAGAGGTTCAGCAAGTCTAACTTATACGTAAACGTACACGTATCCATATCTCTCATATACAAACATACGTTATAAGGGAGAATTCAGCAAAACATGTCGGGCAAAACCTAATGTAACACATTTAGCAAAATGTTTCATATAAAAATGTAACTTTTATGAATAAAATTTACGCGATGTAATTCGCTAAAAAGTTATGGTTACGTAATTGAGATAGGTTTGCTTGCAGAACCTGAATAGGGAGACAACACCAACACAACACTAACGCATCATCCACTAACATTTAGTGCTGTGTTTCAGGAAAATGAGACATAAGTCGCAAAATTGATATTTTTCAAGGTGTTTTTTTTTTCACAAGATCACATTATTGGAATGTTCTGATTTTTAGAGAGTTTATTACTTAGCCTTATATCAATCAGTGTATCAAATTTCAGGACAATCTTTATAATACATCTTTTAGTTTTAAAGGTCCTCATATGGACTACATTTAGTAACTTTACTGTTTATAGACCCCCAGAAATATTGGAAACTTTTTTTTCAAAAGTGAAAATATCAAACGTAAAATCTAGAAATACTTATAAGATTATTAGACTGTTTACTATCATTGGAATCAGCTTGATCTCATCTTTTCAAATATGATAATATCACAAAATCCATATTTTGCGACTTATGACTCATTTTCCTAAAACACCTCACAATTTTTAGCACATTATTACCGTTGTAATAAATATATCAAACTTATAATATAGACACACTATTTAGATGTCCTTGATGTTTACTACCATTAGAATCGGCTTGAGCTCATCTATTCAGATATGATAATATCTCAAATTCCATTTTTTGCGACTTATGACTCATTTCCCTGAATTACATCACAAATATCAAACGTAAAATCTAGAAATACTTTTCGTCTCGAAAGACCTGCAATTATGGCCTCAGCCTAGCGCCTCTCGAGATATTCCCACTGTAGTAACAATTTACCAATAGTTAGTGGATGCATTAGTGTTGCGTTGGTGCATTGTACGTGGTTGCTAAATCTCCCTATTATTACCGCTCACAGGCGGTCTATTCATCCTCACATTCCTTGGTTCATATCATATAACAGGGGAAGTGATACAATCTGTCTATAAATCAGCCAGTCAATTAGATGTGGGGATAATGTAGCCCTAATATCTCATTCTATGCATATAATGGCGCAGAATTTCAGAAAATGTACAATTCGTCTTCACCAATCCTTTCCAATAACCCGAATTTCAGACGAAAATAAAGTTCGAAACACAGTTCAACCTGACCAAACAGATTGCTAGAATCAATGCAATGCTGAATATACTAGCATTTACCTAGTATTGACCAAATTGCAGCCCTATGTAGCCGAACTTACTAAATGTGTACAGCTGCAAATTGTACATTTTCTGAAAATATGACCCATATAACAACAGGGGAAGTGATACAATCTGTCGTATAAATCAGCCAGTCAATTAGATGTGCTGATAATACAGCCCTAATATGTCATTCTATAGGGTCAGATTTTTAGAAAATGCACCATCTACATTTCTACACAACTATCAAATTCTGCTAAAATAGAGTGGGAAAAATGATAAATACTGAGTATATCTGAGTGTATTCTGTATTGTATTTGTGTAATAATTAACATTAAAAGAAACTTAAAGTAATACAACTCTAGTAAGAAAGATCCAATGTACATTATCGAATAAGAACTTTTTTCCCTTGAGTCCGTGAGATTATACATGTAAAAGCATTGAAATCAGCTCAATAAAATCTCTTTAAAAAAAAAGAAGACAAAATCAGGTTAAAAAATTCAGTTCAACATAACTAAACAGATTTTTTGAATTATGCCGACACATTTTATATTTTGTTGTCGGGTTTACATACCTTTGGAACATTTGTTCCTGAATCAGATTATATATACAAATAATAAACTTTTTTTTTCTTTTTTTTTCAACAATGGGCGCCTCACTTCAGTACAAGATTGATACATCTATATAATGCACGATTTGATCAAAACAACATAGTTTCAGAGATATATGGCTTATTTCTTTGATTTTTTTTCTTCTCATGACAATATGACATCCATATATCTCGACCTGATTTTCTTACATCCAATCGTTATTCTTCCTCAGATATGAATTTAGACTATTCCAGTTCTCATTTCTGAGTCGACCATTGAGTCTATTCCATTTGAGTGGTCCCTGGTAGTATGGACATTTTTAAAAATTTTCATTTGTTTTCATTTAAATCTTAAATTGTTTCTTTTAGAGGATAGGTGAAGACCAATTGTACATTTTTAGGCGACTTGTACCACTGAAACCCTGCCCACACACAGCCGATTTGCCTCCCGATTGCCCCCCGATTTTGATCTTCTGATGAATCCTAGGACTTCATTTCCAATCCTGGTTTATGTCATTTCAAAAACATAAACCAGGATTTGAAATGAAGTCATATGATTCATTGGGAGACCAAAATCGGGGGGCAATCGGGGGATAAATCGGCTATGTGTGGGCAGGGTCTAAGAGTGAAAGCCTGGATGAGCCAGATGTCACGTATATGGGTAAAATCGCCAGAAAACGTACAAATCACCTTCGCCAATCTTCTCAAATAACCCAAATTTTAGACGAAAATAAAGTTTAAAATACAGTTCAACCTAACCAAACAGATTGCTAGAATCAATGCAATGCCGAATATACTCGAATGTACCTAGTATTGACCAAATTGCAGCCTGATTTATCAGAATTTGCTAAATGTGTACAGCTGCCAATTGTACATTTTCGGAAAATCTGACCCATAGAGGGTGTAATTTACAGGTTATTAGGCCGCCATCTGCCACAATGTCTGACTCCATCATTAACCCTGGGAGATTTGTTAAACCACACTCTACTGACTGTACACTATAGGCCATTTGGGTGAAGTCGCCAGAAAATGTACAATTCACCTTCACCAATTCTCTCAAATAACCCAAATTTCAGACAAAAATATAGTTCAAAGTACAGTTCAACATAACCAAACAGATTGCTAGGATCAATGCAATGCCGAATATACTAGCATTTACCTAGTATTGACCAAATTGCAGCCTAATTTAGCAGAAATTACTAAATGTGTACAGCTGCCGATTGTACATTTTCTGAAAATCTGACCCATTATATGCAATAGGGAGGTCCGCCATCTTGAACCTCGATTGGCATAGAAAAGAAAGCTATAGGAAACATGTTATGTTCAGCATGGAATATTTACCCCTGATTTCAAGCCAATCCCCACATCAACGCCTTAATGTTTTTTGTTTTTTTTAATTATTTAATTTTTCCAGGTATTACAAAAGGGTTTGGCCTTTGCCATCCCTGTTCAAACGAGGATCATACACATATATTATATGCATGATTTTCACCTCGCACCTGGCTTGAATGCCATTACATGGTTTCTGGAAATGTTGGGATAAAAAAGGTGATATATATGTGTAATATTGGGTGGAATGAGATGAGATGTCGTCCATGGTGGACAGGGCGTTTTTACATGTGAATTACTTAAATATTGTATTGGCTTTAAATAAAGAAAGAAAAAAGCCATTTCTTACTCATGATTCCATAAATATGACTTCATAATTCCCATCATGCATTTGTTTTCAAAGATCATTTATACAAATTATGATATTGGTGAAAAGATCCTTGCATTTTTTTATACAATTGTTGCTAAATATCTGTATGTTAGATTAATTAATGACTTGGCCTTAAATGGAATAAAAAAAAATCAAAAAAATCCCAGCATGCACTGTAATAGACATGTGCAGTGAGACATGCAACTCCCCTATTGTACATCCCAACATACACTGTAATAGACATGTGCAGTGAGGCATACAACTCCCCTATTGTACATCCCAGCATGCACTGTAGCAGACATGTGCAGTGAGGCATACAACCCCCCTATTGTACATCCCAGCATGCACTGTAGCAGACATGTGCAGTGAGACATACAACCCCCCTATTGTACATCCCAGCATGCACTGTAATAGACATGTGCAGTGAGATATACAAACCCCCTATTGTACATCCCAGCATGCACTGTAATAGACATGTGCAGTGAGACATGCAAACCCCCTATTGTACATCCCAGCATGCACTGTAATAGACATGTGCAGTGAGACATGCAATTCCCTATTGTACATCCCAGCATGCACTGTAATAGACATGTGCAGTGAGACATGCAAACCCCCTATTGTACATCCCATGATGCACTGTAACAGACATGTGCAGTGAGACATGCAACTCCCCTATTGTACATCCCAGCATGCACTGTAATAGACATGTGCAGTGAGACATGCAACCCCCTATTATACATCCCAGCATGCACTGTAATAGACATGTGCAGTGAGACATGCAACTCCCCTATTGTACATCCCAGCATGCACTGTAATAGACATGTGCAGTGAGACATGCAACCCCCCTATTATACATCCCAGCATGCACTGTAACATACATGCGCAGTGGCACATGCAAGTCCCCTATTGTACATCCCAGCATGCACTGTGATATACATGTGCAGTGAGACATGCAACTCCCCTATTGTACAACCCAGCATGCACTGTAATAGACATGTGCAGTGAGACATGCAACCCCCCTATTATACATCCCAGCATGCACTGTAACATACATGCGCAGTGGCACATGCAAGTCCGCTATTGTACATCCCATCATGCACTGTAATAGACATGTGCA
The DNA here is from genome assembly GCA_942159475.1 of Sthenelais limicola. Classification (NCBI taxonomy): domain Eukaryota; kingdom Metazoa; phylum Annelida; class Polychaeta; order Phyllodocida; family Sigalionidae; genus Sthenelais; species Sthenelais limicola. Next base: position 60,505,100 of record OW804102.1, on the reverse strand, counting down.
GTGAGACATACAACCCCCTATTGTACATCCCATCATGCACTGTAACAGACATGTAGAGTGAGACATGCAACTCCCCTATTGTACATCCCAGCATGCACTGTAATAGAAATACGCAGTGAGACATACAACCCCCTATTGTACATCCCAGCATGCACTGTAATAGACATGCGCAGTTGCACATGTAACCCCCCTATTGTACATCCCAGCATGCACTGTAATAGACATTCAATTCAATTCAAGACATTTTTTATTTGCATAAATGATGACTACAAAAAGGAAGGCCCAGTTTTGAAACCTGGGCATACGCAGTGAGACATGCAAACCCCCTTATTGTACATCCCAGCATGCACTGTAATAGACATGTGCAGTGAGACATACAAGTCCCCTATTATTATTTTTTTTTAATCACTTCTACATCAGGTTAAGAGAAAGTTATCTATGGCTCCCCAGGTCTACCACTGGGCCCTGAATTTATATATATTTTTTTAAAAATTGTATTGGACAAAGTTTCATATCATGATAATTCTCATTTGCCAAGTACAAAACAAAAGCTTACAATTTAATTATTACAATTTTTACCATTAACCATTACCATAGATATATATATATATATATCAATCAAGATCTTTTGATCATCGTTTTTAACTGTTAGATTGTTACTTATAGTGCAGTTAGTCGATCTTCTACTGCATATTTATATTTCAGCGAGTCGTTTCAGTTCAAACAAATCAGCTAATAGGTTAAGAACTAACTTACTTATACAGATACAAGCAGATATAGGTACAGTTACAGTTACAATTTTTGTAATTTTTTGTGGCCTATTAAAAACAATACATTTTGAGTTCGCGGATAAAACAAAACTTATGAATGCACCTTTTATATTTATATTTATAATTATATTATATAACTTCTATATGTCTAAATACCTTTATCGCTGTTTGTGCTAGCAGAATCCGGAGTACGGTGGAGAGACTGTGAGTTTGTATATATTACATCTGTAGTATAGTAGTGTAACAAATGTGATGGGTTTCAGGAAAATGAGTCATAAGTCGCAAAATTGATATTTTTACAGTGTTTTTTCACAAGATTTCTTCATTGAAATGTTCTGGTTTTTAGAGGGTGTAGCACTTATAGTCATATAAATCCATGTAACAAATTTCAGGACATTGTATTAAATATATCCTTGTGTTTTGAAGGCCTTTGTACAGAGTATATTTAGTTACTTTACTGGTAATTACCAAGCCAGAAATATTGCAAACTTTTTTTTCAAAAATAAAAATATCAAACTTAAAATATAGAAATACATATTAGGTGTCCTAGTGTTTACTATCATTGAAATCACCTTGATCTCCTCTTTTCAAATATGGTGACATCTCAAAATCCATATTTTGCGACTTATGACTCATTTTCCTAAAACACATAAAAAATAGACTTAATTGTTATATTGTCAATTTGGGGCCATAACCAATGTCTCCATCAGAGTAAGGAATTGCTCAATATAAGTGGGTCAGATCGTCAGAAAATGTACAATTCACCTTCCCCAATTGTCTCAAATATCCACAATTTAAGACAAAAATGAGGTTCAAAATTTAGTTCAACGCATCCAAACAAATTGTTTGAATCAAGGCAATATCACTTTAACTCAGATATACCAAATATTGGACATTTTTCAGCCTGATTTAGCAGCATTTCCTAAATGAGTAGGGCTGCCAATTGTGCATTTTCTGAAGATCTGACCCTTATAGGGCCACATATCTTGAAGCAATAGCGAGCACTGATGGGGTAGTAGTGGTAGGGTGGTAGGGTAGGGGGTAGTAGGGTAGTAAGGGCGGGGATTTGGTCACATCAATAATAACAAACAATTGAAGTTGGAGGATAAGCATGCTAGATGACTCGACTTCTTTTCCCTCTATGTTACACATGTTATAACACGATATATTAATGGCTTTCCCGGCCTTGGAGTAGGCCCACTACTACTATGGGATTCTAATTGGGTGAAAACGCCAGAAAATGTACAATTCACCTTCACCAATCCTCTCTGAAAAATCAATCTGTTTGGTTAGGTTGAACTGTATTTTGAACTTTATTTTCGTCTGAAATTTGGGTTATTTGAGAAGATTGGTGAAGATGAATTGTACATTTTTTGAAAATCTGACCCGATTTTTTCACATTTGCATTATGTTGTACCTGAGGGTTTGACCGAAAAAACCTCTTGATCAAAAGATGGAGGCATAACAAATATTTGATAAACTGAAGATATAAAATACAATCATTGCAAAATAAATCTCTTGTCAGTTATTGTTCTTGCCAAAAAAGAAACACATATTTTATATTATGGCCTAAGATCTGAGTATAGGAAACGCACCTATTATTCTTTTGGCCTAAGATCAGTGAGCAGGAAACACATGTATGACTTCTTGGCCTGAGATTACTTCAATTCAATTCAACACATTATTAATTATTATTATTATACAACTTTTATTCAGTAAACATATACATAATATGAAATAAAGAATATAGGACCATTGATCCCAATGTGCACTCATTAAATGTGATGTGTTACAATGGAATGAGTCACAGGTCGCAACATTGTTATTTTTCAAAGTGATTTATCCACAAGATCTCTTTGAGGGAATGTTCTAATTTGTTGGTTATCTAATGCTCCCAGTTGTACAAATATATGTACCAAATTCCAAGACTGTGGATTAAGAATATCTATATATTTCTAAGCTCATCCTATAGAGTATATTTAGCTACTTTACTAGTAAATTTTGTCCACCCAGAATCTTTTTTTTTTTCAAAAATAGAAATATCAAATTTAAGATATGTCTTAGAATTAGAATCCGTTTGATCTCATGATTTCAAATATGATGATATCTCAACATTTTTTTGCGACTTTTGACTCATTTTACTGGAACACATCACAAATACAACACAAAGGAGGCAGACATCTCACCTAAAATATTATTATCTTGGCCTAAGTCCACTTAGTAAAACACACGATTATTGTTTTGGCCTCTGTCGCTGCTAAATATAAAGAGTTTAAGCATGTAAGCACGTAAGTATGTACGTATGTAGACGTAATGAACGCAGATCAACAAGACTCGAGTACTCTGTATTACTCACGCCACCTGCACCTCCTTCATTGGGGGGTGAAGTCGCCAGAAAATGTACAATTGGGGTGTGTTTCATGAAAATGAGTCACAAGTTGCAAAGTTTATATTTTTCAAAGTGTTTTTTTCACAAGATTTCTTGATTGAAATGTTCTGATTTTTAGTGAGTTTAGCACTTATAGTCATATGAATCCATGTAACAAATTATGGAAAATTGTATTAAATATATCTATGCGTTTTGAAGGCCTTCGTATGGAGTATATTTAGTTACTTTACTGGTAATTACCCATCCAGAAACAGTGCAAACCTTTTTTTTAAATAAAAATATCAAACTTAAAGTACAGAAATACTTATTAGATGTCCTAGTGTTTACTATCATTGGAATCAGCTTGCTCTCCTCTTTTCAAATAATTATGGTGATATCTCAAAATTCATTTTTTGCGACTTATGACTCATTTTCCTAAAACGGATCAGAATTGACCCTCCCCAATTCTCTCAAATAACCCAAATTTAAGACGAAAATCAGGTTCAAAATACAGTTCAACATAACCAAACAGATTTATTGAATGAATATTATATAGAATACATTCAGATATACCGAGTATTTATCAATTTTAACTCTAATTTAGCAGAATTTGATAGATGTGTAGAACTTTAGATTGTGCATTTTCTGAAACTCTGACCCAGGGTCGGTTCATAATTAACCACAGGGCAGAGGGGAGAATCAGCGAAATATTCTTGTGCACAATTGTCTCACCCCCTTTAAAATATTGTGCAAAATTTCTTGCCCCGCCCGCCCCCCCTTTAAGGTTTGTGCAAAAGTTCATGACCCCATCCATACATCATTGTAGCCTGAGTCTGTGAAAAAAAATCCCGCCCCCCCCCCCCCCCCCCCACACACACACACATACCTTTAGAGTCTGCCCAAAAAAAAGGTTGTCCCCCCCCCCCCCCACCGCGCACACACACCTTTAGAGTCTGCACAAAAAAGGTGGCCCCCTGAAAATCCGCCCCCCCCCCCCGACCCACCCTGGTTAAAAATGAACAGTCTCTTAAAGCTACACAAAACAAATCTTACCAAATTCCATTATGAACAAAATAGTCCCCCTCTTGTCAGTCAGCAGAGCTTTCAGTCAGACCAACAGATGGTAATAATTGCAGTAGTTTTGGTTGTTATCTACCATAGAATTTTAGGAAGAACGATCGGTAATTTTACTCACACGTTACTGTATTGTAGTCAATGGGAGATTGGGCACACACAAGCATCAGCGGATGGGCCTGCACTTATTTTTTCTTTTTTTTTTTTAGAAAAGTTTTAGTGGACAAAGTTTTACATTATCGTCGATATACTTTAGCAAAATTGCATTTTTAGATAGGATTCTTCCATTGAACTTTTCATTTGAAGTCCCTAGTTTTATTATTTCCAGAGAAAATCAGTAAAACGAGCGAGTGGGCGATAATATAAGCTTCGCAATATCATAACAGACTAGGTACACATGCACTTAGCTCTGCCTAGGTTAACTTTAGAATCTGTGTTCATGGCGGGTCTACATGGATATACTGTAGCAAAATCAATTTTTTAAATATCATTATTCGATAGTACTTTTTATTTTGAAGTTTTATATTTAGTTTTTCCAGAGAAATTAGCCGAACGATCGCTGATTCCATCGTTGGAAGTGGTGGCCCATGAATACACAATTTTTTACTTCTGGTGATCAGGCTTAGCTGCCGGACCTACTTGTTGTATGCACCAAGGGTGGCATAACTCACATGTTATGCACCACTTTGACCAAGTGTGGCATACAATGCTGACGGTATAGGTAACCAAACCGTAGGGGTATAATAAATACAAGAATTTTAATTCTAATCACCAAAAGAAGACTGCCGCCGGTAACCCGTAATAAGCCCAGTCATCGCATGAAAGGATTCGGGCGGGTCCTCCAAATACACGTAAAGACGTTGGGTTGGAGAAGAATAGAAAAAGAAGTAGAAAATATTCCGTTTTCGACCGACGTTAGCTGAGAGTGCAACTTTAATAATTATTATTTAGATTTAATTTCATGAACGTTTTTATTTTCAGACTAGAGTATATCTATGTATGGTTGAAATACATGTGTTGTTTGTATCCCTGAAAGTATTATTGAACTGTTGCTCATACTCTTTATTTTACATTTGTAGAAATCATTTTACATCGTGAGTTTTGAAATTTAAGACTATTTGTTTGTAGAAAGAGACTTTAGAATTTCATGTTAAGTGGCACATAAGTTACATGAATAGTTTTCTATAGAATTTAGAATGAAAGATTGTAGAACTGAGTCTATTACACATGTATTTCTACCCAACACATGCATCATAGACGTCTGTAGTATTGTTAGTATGAGTATAAGACATTATATCACTCTCCCTCACTCCCTCCCACTCTCTCCCTCACTCCCTCCCACTCTCACTCCCTCGCTCCCTCACTCCCTCCCACTCTCTACCTCCTTCTATTTCCCCTTCCCTGCCTTTCTCTCTCCATCTCGCTCTGGCTCTCTATCCACCTGTTTCCCTCTCCCTCTCCCTCTCCCTCTCCCTCTCCCTCTCTCCCTCTCCCTCTCCCTCTCCCTTTCCCTCCCTCCTCTCTCTCCTCCCCCCTCCCTCTATCTCCCTCTCCCTCTCCCTTCTCCCTCTCTATATATCAATCTCACCCTCTCTCTCCCTCACTCCTCTCTACCGCTCCCTCCTCCTCTCTCTCCCCTCTCTCTCCCCTCTCTCTCCCTCTCTCTCCCTCTCTCTCCCTCTCTCTCCCTCTCTCTCTCCCTCTCTCCCTCCCTCTCTCCTCTCTCTCTCCCCTCTCTCTCCCTCTCTCTCCCGCCTTCTCTCTCTCCCTCTGTCTCTCCCTCCCTCTGTCTCTCCCTCTCTCTCCCTCTCTCCCTCTCCCTCTCACTCCCTCTCTCC